>BMAV01022943.1:0-157370 GCA_019973955.1 Trichonephila inaurata madagascariensis
AAATTTAATTTTACCCCAAATTATACTATTAACGGATTCCTTGAAAGAATGTCAGCCACTGCATTTTGAGTTCCCGGTCTATGTTCCCATTCTATATTGAATTCTGCTAACTTAGTGCCCATCTAATCATCCTACTCGACAAATTTTGCCATGTGTTAGGCGTGTTAAGGCGGCGTGATCCGTTATTACCTTAATTGGTAATATTCCTAAATATGTTCTAAATTTGTTCAACGCCCATACTACTGCTAGACATTCTCTTTCGGTTACTGTGTATCCTCCTCTGCGTTGTTCAGTGTACGTGACGCAAATACCACTGGTCTGTTTTGTTGGTTAAGTACTGCTCCTAAACCAATCGAACTGGCATCTGTAAATAACTCGAATGGCTCCTGAAAGTTTGGTAATTTTAAAACTGGCGCTTTTGTTACCGCCTCCTTGACCTCTTCGAATGCCTTTTGTGCTTCATTGACCAGACAAATTTTTAAATTTTCGTTTAAGATTATAAAGTGGCTCACAAATATCCGCATAATTTTTAATAAATTTCGCGTACCACTGGGACATACCTAAAAACTTGGAAACCTCTTTTGAGTTACGGGGCGGTTTCATCTCTTGTATAGTCTCTAACCTTGTCTCATCCATTTTAATTCCTTCTTTACTAATAATTAATCCCAAATATTTCAATTCATCGCACCCAAATTTACATTTTTCTTTATTTAATGTCAATCCTGCATACTTTAACAACGAAAAAACTTCCCTTAAATGTTCAACATGGTGAGTGAATGATGGAGACGTAATAATAACGTCGTCCATATAAACACTCACAAATTTCCCTATCACCGGTTTTAGGATTATGTCAATTGCTTTTTGAAAATTGGGAGCTGCTCCTGATAAACCGAATGGCATCCGCTTGAAAGCGTAAGTGCCACTTTTTACTACAAATGCGGTCTTAACTATATCACTGGGGTTTACTGCCATTTGAAAGTACCCACTTCTTAGATCAAGAGATGACATTATTGTTGTATATGGTATGTCGTTAATAAATCATCTATTAACGGTAAAGGGTATCGCGGATACTTTGTGATCGAATTTAATTTTCTATAGTCTACTGCAAATCTATATGCTTCCGGATTATCCGGTGGTAACCCATTATTTTTCTTGCATAATACAACAGGTGACGCGTATGGGGACTGAATTGGAACAATCGTTTCCTCTTGTAACATTTTTTGTATGTGAAAATCTATTATTGCTTGCTTAGTGCGATCATACCTATAAGGCCTTGAAGCTACTGGTGGGTTATCTCCCGTGTCAATTTCATGGTATAAAACATGAGTAAGACCTGGTTTGTCTGAAATAACCCTTTAAAACTACTAAACAAATTTTGTAGTTTTGTTTTTCTACCTCTCCCAATTTTGTCTTAGATAAATCTATTTCAACCTTTTTCCTCTTTAATTGGTTCAACCACCTTATTTATTTGAGAATCTGAATTTTAACGATTTTGATCAAAATCTAATACGATTCTTGACGCACTTATGAAATCGATACCCAGAATACATGGGTATTCTAAATCTTTCAACACATGAAATGACCAATTCCTTTCGAATTGTCTGATCCGAATTTTTAATTCTACAATCCCCCTGTTTTGGCATTTCGCACCCTGTGCTGTTATTACCTGGGCTCGCGATTTTTTAATTTGCTTATAGAAAAAATATTTTCTATATACTTCTTCCGATATAAATGATTTATCTGCTCCGGTGTCCCATAGGCTTTCAAAAAATGTGTTATTTAATAAAATAGAACGTGGGAAGTTCTACGGGTGATATACATATCGGAGCAAAGTCTAATTGTCTCTTTGTCGACATCCCTTGAGGTTGATCATTAACCTTTACAATATTTAATCGTCCCCTTTGCGTCCTATCGCCTCGATTGAAATTATTACTCGAACCCTTATTTCTACGGTCCCCTCTATTAAAATTATCATTTCGCTCATTTCGACCTGAGTAAGCCCTGTTATTGAACCTTGATCATTATTCTGAAACCTATTCCTCTCGAACCCTCTATTATTTTGACGGCTATTCTCGTAAAACTCATTTCTACTGTTATTTGGTCTACGCCTTATTTCAGAATTCCTCCCGTTTCTACCATTAGCTTCAAAATTAGGCATCCTATGCGCATTTTGACCTCGTCTTTCTATATTATCGTTCTGATAACCCCTTTGTAATTTGCAAGAATATCTCTTCGAATTTAGCCAAGACTTCTAAAAGTTGTATCGTGTTTTGTGGATTTCTGACTTCCACGTAGTCCTGTATCTGTGGTTCGAGTCGAACTAAAATATGATCCACTAAGTCTGCTTGGGACATTCCTAATTCTAAACTTCTCTCTATTTTAGTAATCTATAAACGAAATCAGTAGGATCCTGATTTCTTCCCTGCTGGGATGCATAAAACCTCGACTGTAGTTCTTCTTATTTTGACCGCGGAAAAGCTCTTCGCTAATTAGCTTTGAGCTGCGCAAAATCCGTGGCTGTATTTTGCACTAACAACGAACCAAATATCGAATACCAATCTTGAGCCCTTCCCTGAGATGACTTTTTAAGTAAGCACATGACAGATTACTTGGGATTTCAAGTAACTGTATGTTGTTATCTATACACTCTATAAACTCTGCAATGTTCTCCGACCCTGAAAAGTACATTTCAGGTAGAACCGTACTTCCACCTACATTACCTAACCCAGAATTAAATACGTTCGGGCACCATTGCGACATAGCCATCCTGTGATGACCATGTCGTGCCGGTTCCGCGTAAGCTAGATGAATAGGATTATTAAAGATAATTGAGATAAAGGATTTAGTTGCGTGATCTGACTTGAATACGTGGTTTAATTTAGCTTGACTCTCACTTTAATTAAAATTGTCAAATTAGAATTTAAGTAATATAGTTATTCTTAAAAAAAGTTGTATTAAGAATTATTATGTCTCATCATTTTGATAATCCCACACCTCTAGCTTAGGCGGAACCGGCACGACATGGTCATCACAGGATGGCTATGTCGCACTGGAGAGTAAAGGGGATTGCGTGAATGGAGTGGCCAGCATATTCGTCCGACCTAATCCCATTGAAAAAACTTTTGGGATGCTCTCTCTGCCGAGTTGTATCTTCACGTTTCCCACCTCCAGCCACTCTATTGAGCTGGGAAAATGCTCTACAAGAAGAATGGCGATTGCTTAATTCTGTGGTGGTTTACCACCTAATTGAAAAACATGAGCAGAAGGTAAACTTTTCATACAGATGAGGGCGATCACATACCCTATTAATGTCCTTTTTTTTTATTTTATGCTGTTTATTTTCACTTTATACAAAAATGTTTTTGTCTCCAGTATGACATTATCTGATAAACAAAAATTTAATATTGTTTTCATTTCTGTATATAATTATTGATTTTGTTTTATGTATAAATATATATGCTACTTTACGCCAAATTTTGTATCAATTAAAGCAGTATTTGTTGTTTTTTTTCATTTTTCATCTTCGTGGTTAACTTTTGGAAGTGAGTGTAGTAAGGTTGTATGCTTGAGTATTTTTAATGTAATTAAGATACAAATTTCTGTTAAAAGTTGCAACATGGTCGATCTTCGCTGACCATAGCGTGGGGGTTTTAGCGGTTTAAAAGGGTGGGATTATCGAAATGATGAGAAATTTTAGAATTCTAATATGACTTATTAAGAATTTAACTTAAATTACTTATACATCGCACAAACTTATATTAAGTGAGAATAAACCAAAACACGTAGTCTTGATTAACAAAAGATTGCGCAATTAGATCACTTATCAATATAATTATATTATATCCGCCTACTCAATCTCACAATAATATATTCAAGGTTCAGAATATAATCTTCCTTACCCTTGGTTGAATACGCAACGTCCAATCCACTCTCAGATATTTCTATAAGCCAGCGTACAATGGTATGTACCTTGGTTGAATGGCGATATTTTCGTGATTCTAGTAAGCTGTCAATCAAAACTTCTATCTTCTCTGAACTGAACTTTCTAAATTGCCATCCCGCTCACTAAAACTTCTGTCCTTTAAAGGTTATTTTATTTGCATCTATCCTTCTGTTTCACTTCTTGATTTGGGTTGGAAAAGGACGCTGGCCATTAATCGTGGCCATCAAAGAACACAGAGGATAAGGCAGCGGAGAAAGGGAGACGTCACACCCTCCAAGAACCAAAACGTGATTTATTCAATGGTCCACTTGACCCTTAAGAATTTACGTGTCTAACACCCTTTATTTCTGAATCTCCTCACTTTCTAAGTTTTATTTAAATTTTAACCTTGAATCCTCATTTCTTAACTCTTATAAACCTAATATTTAACTTAACTTTAATTTCATTATTCATCTTAAAATTAAATTTAATATTCCACTTTAATTTGGACTCGTGACAGACACAATAAAATTTTATTCCATTAACCAGGACAAAACATTAACAGTTTTGCATTTAATCATGGTATATTCTCACTTTTACATATGTAATTTTAACTAACTCTATATATATTTAACGTTACTTAAATATCTACTTAAATTTCTATACATTTATATCTGTCCTTTCCATTCCTTCCTCCTGCCACATACACCCAAAACTCTTCATCAGTGCAAGTATCTATGAGCTTGGAGACTGGTTTTACTTCCAAGTTGAGGCTACATTAGCACATTCAGGATTTTCACTCTGAAATGAAAACTCTTAAGTTACTTTGCAAAATCTATATTTACATAATACCGCGTTTCACAATTTTATGCATTATATATCATTTTTAAATTACAACAAACTTTTCATTTCCACCCCGCATCAGTTTTCCATACTCCCCAGAGTTGCAGCGCTGTTAATGTTACAGCATGACCTGACTACGCCAAGTGCGTTTCCCCGAACCAGATGCAAATCTTAATACGGACCAATACAAATATATATATATATACAATATTCATACAATTACAAACATTTTTCTATAAATCATTAAAACAAATAACCAAAGGAATTGTTGCATCTCACGAAGTCATACATCGAAGTAAGCAAATGCATAATTACAATTGTTTTCTCCATCAATTGAGAAAAAAATTTTACGTCAAAAGTTCAAAAATAAATATACACTCATTGTAGTTTCAACTTTTGCTTGGATTATAACTTTTAAACACCGCCCGAGACTCTTCTTGCAATAATTCTTTTCGACCACTTGTTGAAAAGAACATAAAAATGAAACAATAAACCTGATTTTATGGTTTGTCTCCCCACCAGCACTTCCATAGACAAGGTGCTATCACTGTTCGCTCCTCTTCTCATTCTCGGTTGTTTGTGATCCTTATGTTGCCTGATGTAGGGCTTGTAGTCTCTTCGGCTATTCCTACTTGGTTTTTCGTTACCCATTGGCCGGTTGGGACTCTGATCCTTTCTTTTGCGTGGTCTCAGGTTATACTCCCTTCTATCTTGAACTCCAGCTGCTTCCATTCTGTTCTTCTTCCTACTTATATAAATGTTACTTGATGACAATGGTCTTTTATTTATGTTATTCGGTCTACATTTCTGCCACATTTCTGTGGTCCACTTGACCCCGATCCATAAGACCGTTTAATTCCTTTATCTAAACGCTTTCTTTTAGTTCTTGTCTTATTACTGGAAAAGGAGCTAGACAGTGATCTGATAAGTGATCCGCGCTTATCGGCCCTATCCGTGTTTTTCTCACATTGCTTTGACTTGAGATTTATCCCTTTTTCCTCTAACTCACGCTTTACCTCAGACCCTTTCTTCTTCCCATATTGCGACTCATTTGATCTTTGATGTACGTTTTCCGAACTTCTCGTTTCCTGACGTGAACTAATTCTATCTGAGCGACCTGTTCCTAACTCAACCTCGTCACATTTCCTATGACGATATATTCTTACTTGTTCAACATTGACGGTTAACCTTTTTCCTGACCTCCATATTACAATATTATTATTATTTCTATCAACACTCTATGTACGGACCTTCAAATTTTTGCTTGAATTTTTCGCATGCCTTATTCGCTGCTGAACTTAAAGGGTGTGTCTCTAATAAGACCCAGTCATTCTACCTTAATTTGTACATCCCGCCTTCGTCTATTATAATATCTTACCCATCTTTCATGCTTAGTTTTCGTTTTTAGTCTAGCCTCATGAAACAATTTCTCAAAATTTCTTACTGCAAAATTCAGTTCCGTCCGAAACCATTACTAATTTTTGAAATGGGTAACCAACTTCTTCGACCCAAAAATAATTCCTTCCGCAGGGGTTATTTCCGTCGTTTCATTCACCGTCCCGTACGACCATAGTAAGCAACCTCACGTAAGAATTGGTCCCAAGTATCGCGTTGATCATTAACATAATTTGCAATCATTTGCACTATATCTCGATTAACTCCTGTTCAGTCCCATATTTACTTGTGGCCTAAATGCAACAGAAGTCTTCACATGCCTATGCCTAATCTTTCTTAAAATGTTCAGTACCCCCGGATATAAATCGTGAATCAAAGTTATCACTTATTAATTTTATTGAGCCCAAAACGCGATATAAAATTATCAAAAAAAGTATCCGCTATTGGCGTTTGAGCCGAGGCCTTTTAAGAGGTATACCTCTTCAGCCCATTTGCTGAAATGATCGGTACTCACAAAACATATCGACATGTCTCAATCTCGATATAGGATACGGGCCTTACAAATCTAACGTAACTATCTCATTTGGATAATTTGATACAATCGGATTTTAATCGACCATCTGGTAACGCGTTTTTATAATTATTAACTTGGCACATATGGTATGTAGAGTATTATTACGATCACAAATTCTCTACATACGGAAATAACAAACGTCCCGAATTTTATGATAAGTTTTGAATCTGCCTAGATGCCCTTGCGCCGATTGGCTTGTCGAATTTAGCGTAAAATGTCGTTTCTAAAAGACTTTGGAATGAGTACATCGCATTTTCAATTTCAAAAGACGTTGCGTGTTTCGCATAAAACAACAAGCCTTCAATTAGACCGGTCGCGGACCACTCTCACATATCGTCGCATTAACAGAGTTATCTTCCGGTTTTCTAAATATCTATAGATATGACCTAATTCTGGGTCATTCTTTTCTTCTCTGTTATTAACTGCTCCGCGGCGCAAGGACCAGGATCTCTGATTACCGTAATAACTAACTTTTTCTCCCATTACTATACCTTCAAATCGGGTTTCGATAAAATGTCTGCCACCGCATTTTGAGTTCCTGGTCTATGTTCCCATTCTATAATAAATTCCGCTAATTTGAGTGCTTATTTGGATCATCCTACTCGACAAAATTTTTCCATGTGTTAAACGTGTTAAAAGCAGCGTGTGATCTGAAAATAACTTTAATTGGCATCGATCCTAAATATGTTCGGGAATTTGTTCAACGCCCATACTACACGCCGCCAGACATTTTCTTCTCGGTTACCAAAAGCAATTTGTCTGAGTAATGAAGCTAAAATATAACTGGTCTTTGGTTCCTGGATTGGAGAACCGCACCCAAACCTATTGAACTGGCATCCGTAAAATAATTCGGAAGGCCTTTAAAACTGGCAAGTGGCAATTTTAAAAACTGGCGTGCCTTTGTTATGGCTTCTTGGACCGCGTCGAATGCCTTCAAGTGCCTCAGGGTAGTGGACCAGACGAATTTTTTAAATTTTCTTGTTTAAGATTATAAAGGGGCTCACAAAGATCAGCATAATTTTATAAATTTCGCTTAATACTCGGGGACATGCCCAAAAATCCTGGACACCTCCCTTTGAGTTCCGTGGGGTTTCATCTCTAGTATGGTTCTCGAACCTTGTCTCATCCGTTTTGATTCCTTTCTTAATAATAATTAATCCTAAATACTCTACCCTTTCGCACCCAAATTTACATTTATCTTTATTTAATGTCAACTCTGCATCTTGCAACAACGAAAAAACTTTCCTTAAATTACCAAATTTCCATGCAGAGTGAACGATGGAGATGATAATAACATCGCCCATATATATATACACCTCGCCACAAACTTCCCTTATAACCGGTTTCAGGATTAGGGTCAATTGCCTTTTGAAAATTAAGCCGCCCTGATAAGCCAGCCATCCCGCGCCGGAATGCACAGCAAGTCACTCTTTACTACGAATGCGGTCCGTAACAATATCACTGGGGTTTACTGCCATTTGAAAGCACCCACTTCTGAGATCAAGAGATGACATTATTGTCGCGTATAGGAAAAATTCGTAATTAAATCATCTATTAACGGTATGTTATCATGATACTGCGATCGAATTTAGTTTCCTATAGTCTACCAGTAAATCTATATTCTTCCGATTATCCTGCGGTAACCCATAACTTTTCTTACATAACACAACAGGTGACGCGTACGAGATTGAATTGAACAATTGTTTCTTCTCGCAACATTTTTTGTATATGAAAATCTATTATCAGCTTGCCGATCATATCTGTGTACGGCCTGGAAACTACTGGTGGATTATCTCCCCGTATCAATTTCATGGTATAAAACCATGATTAAGACCTGGTTTGTCTGGAGAATAAGCCCTCTAAAACTACTAAACAAATTTTGTAAATTCTGTTTTGTTTACCCTCCAATTTGTCTTTAGACAAATATATTTCAAATATTTTCCTCTTCAACTGTTTCCCCAACCATCCTATCTATCTCGCGAATCGGAATCTTTCGAACGATTTTCGATCAAAGTCTAAAAACAATCTTTTTGATCCACTTATAAATCAACACTAAGAATAAGCATGGTTATTCCAAATCCGTCAACACATGAAACAAATCCAAGATTTTGAATTCCCTTGATACGAATATTCAATTCTACAATTCTATATATTTTGACATTTCCTCGCCCATGTGCTGTTATCACCTGAGCTCGCGGTTTTTACTTGTTTATAAAAATATTTTTTATATATTTCTTCCGATATAAATGATTTCTCCGGCCCGGTGTCCCATATAGCGCTTTCAAAAATGTGTTATTTAATAAAATAGGAAGATAGGGAAGTTCCACGGGTGATATACATATCGGAGAAAGTTTAATTGGTATATCCACCGCCGATTTCTTTGACTATTTTGAACTTCATTAATCCTTTAGAAAACATCTCAATCGTCCCTTTGCATCCTATCGCCTCGACTGAAATTCCTCCCTCGAACCCTATTTCTGCGTCCCTTCTATTAAAATTATCATTGATTTTTGAAATAGGTATCCCTCTTTCGTTGATCTCCGATCATCATTTCTTTGAAATCTATTCCACTCGAACCACTTATTACTTTGACGGCCATTCTTTAAGTACCTCTAGAATCATTTCTGCCATTATTTGGTCTACGCCCAACCCTCGTAATCTCCATTTTCTGCGATTATCATCAAAATTAGACAGCCTATGCGCGTTTTGACCTGCCTTCCATTATTATCACTTATCTGCGAACCTCCTTAATTTGTAAGAATACCTCTCTCTCAAATTTAGTTAAGATTTCCTAAAAAGCTGTACTGTGTTCTGCGGGATTCCGACTTCACATAGTCCGGCCCTTGTGTCGAGTCTAACAAAAATGTGATCAACCACCTGCCTGCGACATCCTTAGTTCTAAAACTTATGAATTTTAAGTAAATCGTAAACAAAAATCTTCGTTGGTTCTTGTGATTTCTTTCCCCGCTGACGCAAAACCCGCTTCTAACTCTTCTTATTTTGATTGCGGGAAACATTTCACATTCTGCCTTAGCTGCGCGAATTCCGTGGCTGTATCCGGCACTAACACTGATCCAAATATTAAATACAAATCTTGAGCCCTTCCCTGAGATGATCTTTTTAAATAAGCACATGCTAAGTTGGCTAGGAATTTCTAGTAACCGTATTTGATTATCTATGACCTCTAGAAATTCTGTAAATATCTTTCGACCCGGAAAAGCAATATTTGGTAAAAATACCAAACCCTCCTGCATTACCTAACCCAGAGTCATATAAATTATGACGGTTCATACACAGACATGGTCGACCTTAGCTGACCATATCGTGGGGTTTCAGCGTAAGTTAGAGGTGTGGGTTTCGAAATGATGAGAAATTTTAGAATTTTAATATGACTTTTTATTAAGAATTTAACTTAAATTACTTATACATCGAACAAAAATTATATTGGCGAGAATGTGCCCAAAACAGTAGTCTTAATAAAACAGATCAAGCAATTAGATGACTTATCAATAGAGTACTATATTATATCCGCCTACTCAATCTCACACATATTCGCATTCAGAATATGTAATCTTCCTACCTTGGTTGAATACGCAACGTCCAATCCACTTCAGATATTTCTATAAGCCGGCGTACAGTGGTATGTGTACCTTGGTTGAATGGCGATATTTTCGTGACTTAGGTAAGCCGTCAATCAACACTTCTATCTTCTCTGAACTGAACTTTCTCTAAATTGCCATCCCGCTCACTAAAACTTATCCTTTTAAAGGGTTATCTTATTTGCATTTATCCTTCGTTTCACTTTTGGATTTGGTTTGGAAAAATATTTGCCATTAATCGTATCGTCAAAGAACACAGAGGTTATGTTAGAGAAAGGACGACAGTGAGGCGTCACAAAAGTTTAGATTTCTTCTTTGTGATACAGGCCTTTGTCAAAAAAAAAGTTTTGAGTTATCTTTTAGAAATTTCAAATTATTCCTAGAAATGTTTTGTTGTTCTGTTTAGTCTCAAAGTACAAGATATTTATAAAACAAACAAACAAGTATAGTAATAATATTAATGTTTTATTAACTTATATTTAGAAACCCTAAAAAGGAAACAAAATTCATATTGCGATTAGAAACCCTAGTTTTTTTCAAAAAACCCTTAGAATTTTTGATATAAGGAAGCCTACTTTGGTGGAGATATTTTAATAATTTTGAATAAGTAATCTGGAAGCCAAGCTACGTTTTGTTCTAGAAATGAAACTAATATGCTTAAACAAAACATGTTTATATTAAATCAGAAATTTCATAATTCAGTCAAAAAAATTTGGAGAAAAGATTAAATGTAATTTTGAGAGGTTTGAAAAAAATTAAAAGCTTAAGATTATTATTTTAATTTTCTAAATATTTCATGGAAAAATTTACAGTTTGCATTAATAAATAGAAAAGTTTAAAAAAGTGTGAAAACTTAGATCCGATTAAAAAAGAATTTAGTTATTTTTTTGATCCAAAAATTTATAATTTTATTTTCAAGCATTCACAGAAATTCCTTCCACACTGCTACAGAGAAATAAAATTATATGACTCAGAATGGAAATCGTCCCACGGGAAGTCCTTGTTTTGTGCAAGTATTAATATCGAAGTTGTAAAAGAAAGGTCTCTCGACTTTCCCCTAATGTAGAAATACTTTTAAAAATATTTTTAACTATACCGATATAGAATGCATCAGTTCAGATATATTTCTGAAGTTTTAACCCGCCACTTCCCGCGCAGGGTATGTCATACCTACCATATCTTTTTATTCAACGCTTCTTCTAAACCTTTTTGGAAAATTGATAAGTTTCTGGTGTAGTTGTCTTTAAGGTCATATCCTTTGAGGGCCTTAGCTTGTAGGTGAATCTAAATATATATTTTGAATACCGCCCTTCGGTATGTCATACCTTGTGCGTGAATCGCCGTTAAATTTGAATGCATGAGCACGTTTTAAATCTTCCTTATACTATGGCTTATTATTGTAGTTATGATGAAGAAATGTAATATTTAAGTAATTTAATAGATACAGTATTTAACAGATATAGAACAACAGTTATTTTCGATGAAGAAATTTGCTCGTGATTATGATGAGGAAGAATCAAATGGTGAAGAGTATAAAAGGAAGTATGATTCTCCACTGAAATCGATCCAGATTTAGAAGAGGGAGACGCAGTTAGAAATGTTTCTTTATAAGGACCAGAGACGCATAAACATTTGGGAAGAACGTGACTTAAAAAGGAGACAACTGGTACACATCCACTTTCAGATGAATTTTTCTTAAAAGAAAAAATCTATTGATGGAACAATAAGAGAAAAATAAAAAAGAAATTCCAAAAATAAACATATAGACGGCATACAGCTTCAATGAAATAACTCTCATCCAAAGATATTTTTCCCTGGTAAAAAACAGCCAACTGATATATTAGAAATTATAGTGAAAAGATCTTATTTCCCTACCCCTGCCCTAGCATTAAGAATTTTTTAACCCAACCTGTTTCTGCATATATATAGCCTGGATGAAAGGTTTCAGTAAATTAAAAAATCATTAAAAATTGGCATGAGAAATAATGTGAAACAAGAGAGGCTTTCAGATTTGGCCATAGTCTCACCTGAATCCAAAAGCTCAGAAAACTGATTTCAACCGAAACTATTAACAAATTTGTTTCTCACAAAAGCCGTAGTGCTATTTTATAGTTACAGTAAAATTCATGTATAACGTGCCCCTGGCCAATATATTCGTGCCGTATAACACGCACACCTTTTTGCATGAAAACCCTAAAATGCATGTGCGTAATGATCTTGTGTTTTGAAGTCTTTATTCGAATATTATTCCAAGCTTTATTAAAAAATAGTGTACTTTCAAAATTACAACCCTTTAAGTTCATAAAGAATGTTATTTCTTTCACAGAAACAGTATTTCGATATATGTAAATTCAGATATTTTTCTATGCTCATCTCTTTTGTATTTTTAAAGCTGTCATTTTTATACCCAGTGTATAACGCGCAACCGTAAATTTCGATCTTATTTTTTGAGTTAAAAGTTCGCGTTATACACCGGATTTTACGGTATAGTTTATTACTTAGTCTTAGTAGGACTGATTTATATACTTTTCGTTTCACGAGATTTGTGCCTTAGTATTTATTTTTATTAGATTGCATTTTTTGAGTAAATTCTGTTGTTTTGAATTTATAATTATAAAATGTTTATTTTTATTTTAAAGGTTATATTTTTGTTAGTTTATTATTTTGTCGCTATTATAACTCATTACCTGGCCAAAAAATGAAGTTCTGCACTTCAACTTTTACTTGAGTTATTATTAATGTGTTTTACTTTTTATTTTCCTATATAAGTAGAGGAGTTTGTAACGTCAACGTTAAGTATTAGTCAAAATATGAAAAGTTCTTTGGGGCGGCACATTAGGTGTTTGCACGAGGGAGGCCGATACCCTACGATCGGGCCTGTTTTTACCTTAACATTATTATAAATAGTAGTTAAAAATAGTTTTGAGGTGTGAAGATATTAAAAATAATAATATGTAAAAATGTATATCATGTATGACAAAGTTTTACAGTAATAATAATATATATGAAAATATATATCATATGTAGAAAATAGTTTTATAGAAAAAAATTCAAAATAATATTCCTTCAATTATTATTGTATATATGTTTAAATAAAACAAGATTTCCTAACTTTAAAAAAATATATTAATTGTTTCAAAAGAAAATTGGAAAGTTTATTTTTTTTTAAAAAAAAAGAATCATATATGCAAAGGAACTGTTTTTGGGCGTTTAATATCCAAACAAATTTCTGATGTTTTAATTTTTTCAACTACACCTCAAAATATTATTCTAAGACTGGTTCAAATTTTCTAATCTGAAACAAGCCCAAAAATTAAGCATCCATTTTTTATGTATTCTCTTTAAAAGGTGTAATTTTATTTCGGACTATTTTATGTCGCGGAACACCGCTCAATTCTCCTCTATCTCGAGTTTACCTCTTTTGTATGTAGCCAGACGTAAGAAGCCAAGTCTAATATATATCTTGACAACCACATTTGTGAATAATACTAGCTCTGTTTGGAGATTTTGAACTGGCTCTAACCTCGACTATTGAAGATTTCCCATCAAAACCTTCCTCCAAAAATTAAAACTGGAGGTCTATCAAATCTTTTCTCCAAAAATTAAAACTTCTTTCTAAATTCCATCTTTATTCTTAACCCAATGGGCATTGTTTATGATACCTAAGAAAATGTAAACGTACTTGTTCATTCACTCGTGGATATCCCAAAACATTTGCACGGATTTAAGGAAAAAAAAAAAGAATGCGCACACCCATTCCCGCGGAATTCTAAGACTATCTGAAATTGCGCATGCGTTCTGAAACCGACTATATCTGTCAATCATTTCTAAACCACACCCCGTTGCTATAGTAACGAAGGCTTACCCTTTTACAAACATTATCGCTTTGACGTCATCCGAAATGCAAACAAAGCCATTTGTTGGATAAAGGAAGTTTTTGAAAAACGGACGTCGGCCTTAAGATAAGTTTTTCTTTCCTTTTTAACTGTTGTGAAATTAACACAATAAGAAATGATTAGAGGTTTTATAAATGTGCGAAACACAAGGTCCGTCTTCCAAGCCAGTCAGGGTTTTTCCTGTTTTCATCTCAGTATTCTGCTTTCAGTTTTGGAGAAGTGTATTCTCTTGGATGGAAACAGGGAAGAGTCCGAATTAAATCCTCCTTCCTTAATAGTCTAATTAAGATTATTGAAATTACTTTTAGACAAAGAAGTCTACTATTTATATTTTCGAGACAAACTTAGATATTTGTCTCTCATTCATATTTTATACTATGATTATTTTGAATCTTTTCCTTTTTCACTCCATTTCAAGTGTTAATTTTTGATATTGTGCATTTTTATAACGTAACGTTAATTGGTGCAAGCATTATTACTTCAGCCACTCAAGAAAATGTGAATATTTTGAACTTTATTATATTTTGAAAGCTATTAGTAGAAACCCATGTTTTACAGTTTTAATGGTATATATTTGTTTTTATATTATCTAATACCTGTGTTGGAGATCATGTTACCGGTAAAAGAAGGAAAATTTTCAAACTAATAATAATACTAATTTTATTCAAATTTTTTAAATTTAGTATCTCTAAGATAGGAGGGTGTGTGTGGTAAGGGCACTGGTGTACACACGCATCTTACAGAGTGGAGAAATGTAATTCCCTCTAGCATCCTTTTATATATATATACTCTTTTTTAATAACCTTTAAATAACTTTTAATTCTATGGTTGAAAATGAACGCATCAATCTTAATCGTAATCAAATAGTATTATTATACCAGAAAAATCTCTTTCCCACCCGTTTTAGTTCATTACAAAGGAGTCACCTGACCTTCGCTTCCCGTATAAAAGTAAACGTCTTTTGTGTTAATATCTCTTTGTCTTTATGTACGTCCTGTGAAATGTCGCTGCTGCTTGTTGCTTCTGCTATATGTGTAGTGTCGTCCATTCCTTGTTTATTGTTTAAGATGTGAATGTTTGTGTGTCTCACCATGTTTAATAAACAAGATTTCCTGCCTCCTCAATCCCATCAAAATGTGGAACATCAACCATCATAAATAACCATAGACTAATCTATGTAACAAGTAACCAACATAAAAAGGCCTCAACTATGCTACATATATAAATAAAGAGAGAGGGATTATATATTATGTAATATTTATAATAAAAGAGATGCATTTAATTTTGATTTTATTAAAGTGTCTTTTGAAGTTTGAATATTTCGATTTCCGCTTACAGAAATATTACTAACTATACTATGTTTCACCTCAAGTTGGCAGCGTTGGGAAAGGTAGGGAATGTAACAATCCGCTTGAAAAAGTAGTTCCAACTTGTTTTGGAATTTAAATCAACGCAAATGCACAGAAAATTGTTAAAAAGTATCATGTACTATAGAAAAAATTGTAGGTTTAAAGATATATTTTGTTAATCACATCTTAAAAACATTTATTCTTTAATACCTGTGAATGAATACAGTAGAAAACTACTTGACTTTTGGCTGATAACAATATTTGGCTGAAAAAAATTGGTTTTCAAGATTACATTCTTCCGAAATATTCGCGCCAAATCAATGCCATTCGCTTTGCGACTTAGCTTCGTTCTTACATAATATTTTTACATCTCGTGCGACTATCTTAATTCTTATTGTTTTTTGAAATTTTAAACATGTCTGAGATAGAAATGTCACCAACCTCGCTGCATACACCATTGAAGCGAGGAACATCTATCGTAAGCAGAGCTTGGAAAAACATATTGAATGTTTATTCTCGACTTCGAGAAGAGAAAACACGCAAGAATCCATCAGTGAAATTGTAAGAAAGGTTTCTGAACTGACTGGTGTTTCGAAGAGAACTGTTTTTAGTTTGAAGAAGGAAAAGAAGACATTGAGTGCTTTAAGTTCTCCTGGTAAAAAACGACCCGGTGCTGTAGGGCAGAGTAGAAGGCTGGTGGAATACGAATCCTCAAATTCTATCATGTGCTTCTGTATATCTTAAGCTGACGTACATAAATGGCATTTACATGTAATGTGAATAATAATTACAAACTGATTTAAAACAGTAATAATGGAAAAAAGATGATTAAATATTTATAAACAAGATAGAAATTTATATTTTATAAACAGATGTAATAAATGAAATTATTTAACTACAGATATATGAGCCGTTTTTTTTTAAAGTGGCATAAGTCACTTAAAAAAATCAATGTAATGATAGCATGTGAATTACAATTTTACCGTATTTTTTCATTTAAAAAAAAAATGCAATCAACATGTTGGGAACTATTGAGATTTTATTCGAGAAAAGTTTTGCTAGTTAATTAATCAATATTTTAAAGCATATTGAAACGCAAACCCTTAAATATCTCGATTAATAAAGAGGCTTATACAATTTTAATGAACAAATTTTTCAAGAGTCATTTTTTTTCTCGCCAAATATGGAGAATTTTATATATATTTGTTAAAAATTCACTCTTCAAATAGGAAAACCCTGTGGTTTTTTGTGTTTTGGGTTAGGGGATCCTTCCCAGCGCTGCTAACTTAAGGTGACATTCTTATCGTTCTTAAAAAATCTAAAAAACCGAATAAATCAATTAAATATTAAAAGAAAATCTTTAAAAATTTTGGGAAAGGGGAAAACTCAGCAATTATGAAAAATTTTTATATTGTTTGTAGGGGATTAACTCTTTTTAAATAAAGATATTGATATTTTTAATTTTATGGAACACAAAATACACAAAACTACAATGACAAAAATGAATTATTTCTCCAAGAAAGCATAAAAATATTCACATATCAAGAAGACCTTTATTAAATTTAAATGTTTTTTTTATCATAAAAAACCTTTAAAAAATTTCCAAATTTCCCTACCGGGGAAAAAAAGGGTTACCTCGATGCATAAACACCCTAACCCAAAGGGAAAAAACTACAAATTAAACTAACCATTCTTTTTTACACAAAGCCAAATTTAAAGGGAAAAATTTTTATATTGATATGTATGATTAACTCATTTAAATAAAGATATTGATATTTTTAATTTTATAAACAAAAAAACACAACATTTTCAAAAAAGGAAAAAAGAAATTTTTTTCCCAAAAAAGCATAAAAATATTCACATATCAAGAAGACCTTTATTATAAATTATGAGTTTTTTATCATATGAATACATTAAAAAATTTTTTCCCCGGGGGAAAAAAATTGCACTCGTGCAAAAACACACCCCAAAAACCCTTGAAAGACTCAAATTTAAAAACCCAACCATCTCATTTTACAGACACAAGTACAAAGAAATCCACCTCGTTTGATAAGTAACAAAGAATGAAAAATTGTGAAAATAAATTGAATTGATTCTCTGTTTTTTTAGTTTATTTCAGATGTAAAACGTACAGCGTTAGAATGCAAGATAAAAGTAAATAAATAAAAAATTTTAAAAATTTTTAAAACCCCTTTCCCAATTTATATATTGATAAAAGGGAACATCAGTTCCAATGGGCACAGAAATTTTTAAGAAAAACCCAAAATAAATACACTCGAACATCATATTTATAATCGAACTTCAAGTACCTTTTGCATTCAAAATGAAAATTTTCCAAAACCTGTTGAAAATTGTCATCAACAGGTTTTTCTAAACAAGCAAAAAGAGCGTACAGCCCCCTTAAAACATGCTTTTCTTCCTTTCCCAAATTTAAAAACCATTTTGATCCCTTTTCCCAATTAAAATTATACAGTCTTGACTAAAATACAAAAAAAAGGGTTTAAAAAAGGGGAACCGGAACTCCAGACGGGGGGTTTTCCTTGGGTTTTTTTGAACACAATTTGGAGCCCAAGAGAAACTGGCACCATTCCACCCCCAACCATTTTTGGGGGAAAAAATCCACTGTTCCTTAAAACTTTGGGTGAACCCGTTTCTTCGTCTGCAACTTTGTAGCAAAAAGGATGAAATCCTGAGCCTTTTCCTTCGCAACCAATTCCAATGCCTTCATCTTTGAAACTAGAGGGTTTTTCTCAAGATTTTTTAATTTTCCCTTGCCAGCCTTGTCCGTGGAGGGCCTCATACCCGTCATTTTGGAATCTTATCCGGGTTCAAATGCCCCCTGGGTGTTTCCCAACAAAAAATTAAAAAGGCCCCCTTCAAAAAAATTTCCCCCTGGGGGTTCCCTTCAAGTTTATCGTCGAACACCCAAGATAAAAAGGAAAAATAATTTAAAAAATTTTACAAAAAGGGGGTTTTAATCTTTAAAATATAAAAAGAGTATAAAATTTTTTTAAAAATTAAAACATAAGGGTTTTCTTATTCATACTGATTTAAGATTTTTAAATATGAATGTAAATAAATTAGACACAGAAATATGGGGGGAAACCCCTTTTTCCCAGGGGCATTTTTTTCAATGCAAAAAAAAACAGGGGCCACTACCCTTTTAAGAATAAAAAACCCCGTATGCATTCCCCTTATACTAACTACCACCCCAATTGGTGTTAATATAAATTAAAAAATAGAAAAATTCTGGAAAAAAAAGGGTTTTTAAAAAATTTTCAAAAATGGTTTTTGGGGTACAATGATTTGAAAACTAGAGCCGAAGCTTTGCAATGGGCCTTCGTTTGGGAAATTAGGTTTTCATTTTCTGTAATCAATAGAAAACAAACATCCCAAAATTGGAATTTAATAAAAAACAATCCCAAACAAAAAACATTGATTTATCATGAAACTATTTAAGTTGCAATGTGCAAAATTCTAAATGAATTAGATGTATTTTCATTCAACATTATAGTTAAATAAACTGGTTCCAAACAGTGTCTCTCTGAAGCAGAAACAGATTGTGGTTTCGGCAATTTTAACACAAATATTTTTTCAATTTCATAAAAGTTTCTTCTTTAACATAAAGAAACTTATTTGAACATGCAATATTCTTCAGAAATTTAAAAATTATAGTGTTTTTTTTAACATCTATTACGGCCACAAAAAAATATTCATTTTTTTTTTAAGTATTTTTGTTAAAAAAAAAATCCCTTTCAAGACCTTACACCCATACTGTAGAGTGGGGAATTTTCCAATATCTGATAATTCTTCAGATAAAGTTGCCTCAATTTAAAATTTAAAATTTTTTTAAGTTTTCTTTTTTTTTTTTTTGGCTAATAATCCAGGGAATTTTGGATTTTTTCCCTTTTTCCCTGGAGTGTCAGTCAAGGATTCTACATCCCCCTTTTTTTCGGCGACCTCTGTTGGATTTTTTTCCCGAGAATTTTATCAGAAATTTTTTTTGGATTATTGTTTCTTTTTTTATAATCATGGGGGTTGTTTCCTTTTATTAAATGACTTTTTGATTTTTTGTACAAAAAAGAAATAATCCTCAATAAAATAAAAATAATATAACCCCAGTGGCTGAAAACGTTAGTGCGTCAACCCACACCACAGGTCCGGGGTTTTTAAACTCCGAGCTGAGCAAGGTTGACCCCAACTTTTCACCCCTTTCCCAAGGGTTGAAAAAAGGAGAACCAAGTTTTGCTTGGGAATTTCACGGGGGGTTTTCGCGTCAGACTGATCACCTGACTGGCACATCTGCTTGCACCCCCCGGCTGAAAACCCACATATACCGAGGGGGGAAAAGGTGGGGGCCTTGCCCCTCATGGGATTGAAACCGGTTAAGTTAACCCAAAATAATAGTAGCAAAACATATAAATCAAGATATTGAAAGTTTCAGAACCAAAATATACCCCTTATTTCTTTAAAAAGGGTACCTTAAAAGGGCAATTTCGTTAAAATTTTTCTGCAGAAAAACCCCCAAAAAAGTGGGGATTTTTTAAAATCTAATTTAGTACTTAATGTTAGTAACAAAATTATGCCAGAATTCAAAGAAAAATTTTGACTTATTTTTTGTAAAACCCAAAAAAAGGGTGAGCTAAAAAATTTTTACTTCACACCATGAAAAAAATGTTTTTCATTTGTAACTTGCCAAAATTTTTCGTTTGCATAAATTAAAAATAAATGCCAAAATAGGTTTTTTTTTTGTCCCCCATAAGAGTAATAAAACTTAGAACTAAATATTATTCAAATAAAATGGGGTGGCCCTAGGAAAGGCAGGTCCCCCCTACTTTTTTACATATGTGTATACATACTAATAAACAGAAATAAAAAATTAATCTTTTGGAAAAAAGGGTTACAATTATGAAAAAACCATATAAAAATGAAAAGACGCATTTTTCACTCAAAAAACATTTATTTTAAAAAAAAATTATTGGATTCAGATAACTCAATTAATAAAATAAAAAAACCCCTTTTAATGCAAACTTTTTGAAGTCGATAATAATTTAAAAAAATAGAAAACATTTCTATTAAAAAAAAAAAGCTCTACTGGACGAAAAAGACAACTTCGGATAAGTTCGGGCTGAAATGAAAAATTTAAAAAAAAAAAAACTATAATAATTAAGAATTTCTGAAAAATGGTAAGAAATTTCAATAAACTAAAACCCCCCTTTAAATTTTTTCTTTTTTTCATGATCTTTAGAATCCTTTTAACAGTTTTACGGGGCTTTTTTAAAAAAAATCGGTTTTACAAAAATATCTATTGAATAAAAATAAGATTAAATAAAAAATATATTTCCCCAAAAAAATTTTTCCCCAAAAAATCAAAAAAGCTAACAGGATTTCCTAAAAGAAACCAGTTCCTGTTATGAAAGGGCTGACAATACAGACTTTGAAAAAGAGAAAAACCTTTTTTAAGAACTAAAGTTTTTTTATAAAAAAGGCCCAAAAATTTTAAAATTTTTTTGAATACAAAATATTTAAATTTAAAAAATTTTTTGGGAATGATTTAAAAAATTTTAAAAAAGAAAAACCCTTTCAGTTTTAAAAATTTTACTATCTTTTTAAATTTTTAATGGGGAAAAAGTCAGACACTTCCTCATTACTTATTATTCACCTCCCAAAAATTTAAAAACCGCAGTAAATTAGATTTTAAGCAGATCTGAGAAAAAATTTTTTAAGAGCTAAATTTTTTATAGACAAAACTTAATCTTCTGAAATGCACAAATTTTTAAAAAAAAATATGCATGAAGTAAAAAAGGGTTTACTATTTTAGTATAAAAGGAAATTTTTAAAAAATAGTGTCTTGATGAAAACCCAAAAGAAAAGCTTTTAAAATTTTTTCCCGAAAATTTAAAAAAAACTTCATATAAAAATTCAAAAAAAATGCTTTGATAATTAAATTGACAGTAATAAAAAATGAACATTTTTTTTTACAGACTACAGTTATCTTTAAATTTTTTTTAAACTTTTGGGTAAAAAATTTTTTCAGGGTTCATAAATATAAACACTGGTATGCAATTTTCGGAACCGGGGTTATTTCTGAGTAATTTTTAAAAATTCCCTTTTCTGTTTCTAAAAGATTTGCACACCCCAAAAAAATTTTTTGAACATAAACACCCCCATAAAATTTAAAACCATGAAAAAGAAACTTTTGTTAAATGCTGAAGTTCCATTAATGGAACAATTTGTAAGTCATATATCTATATATAAGATAATTTTTTTTTTTTTCCAAAAACTGATATTTGAGTCTTAATTTTTTTAAACCCGTTAACCCCCCCTCGCTGCGCATCTCACCCATTTCCATGAGCAAAGTAGATGTAGCAAAAAATTTTCAAAAACCATGGGTTTCCACAGGCATGCATTTTCCGACCTTTTTCATCTGTCCCAAACCGTGCTCTTTTTTGTTTATTTCATATTTTGAGGATTAATTCATATTTTTTAAAATAAGAACTCTTTTTCAAAATTTCTTTGTATGTCTTAACTCAAAAAGTACATCTAATGTAGATTTGGGGAAAAGAGGAAAAAACCCTATCAATTTTTTTAACCAACTTTGATAAAATAACTTTTGCTGGGAGGGTTAATAGTCAGTGTTCCTTTTGATAAGACCGAGTCAAAAAAAAATTAATGTGTGCCAGGAAAAATTGCTGTTAAGCGATTGGGATATTCAAAAAAATTCATAACGATTTGAAAAAAACATTAGAAAAAAAAAAATTATTTTATAAACCCTTTAGGAAAAAAAAAAAAAAATAATTATCAGCACTTTTATAGGGCATTTGCCATTTTTTCATTGATTAAATTTTAAAATATTATGCATCAATCTTCAACTAAAATAAAAAAATGAGTTAATTAGAAAATTTATTTTTTTTCAATTGGGATTTTACTTTCCCAAAAAAAACCTGTTTTTTTTTGATTGCATTTTCAAATTACTTAAAAACATATAACAAATACAGAAAATGCTTTTCCCTTTTTTAAAAAAAAAATGTCAAACTGAATACGAGGCAAATGTATTGCAGTTGTAACCTCAAATATCTACGTTTTTTCAAAAGACCAACAATGACTTTAACTGGAATAAGCTGAACTGAAATTATTTTAACCGAAATTTTTTAAAAAAAAACTCTTATAATTAGCTAGATGATGTTATTTTAAAAATACAAGTGAAAAGATTTTTTTAAAAAAATATCTGACATGATCCCGAATGCAAAAAAATGTAAAGGGGATTTTTTTACATTTAATTAAAAAGGGAAATGAAGTAATTCCCAAAATTTAAAAAAATGATCCCCAACAATTCAAAAAAAATCTTTTGTATGCATGTTATTTAATTTCCAAATTCTTCTTCTATTTGTTCTGGATAAAATTAGCAAAGAATTTAAAAAAAAAAAAGAGAAGATTTCAATCACAGAAAATATCAAGAATAGCTTTATATACTCTGTAGAAGTTTCTTTATAAAATACTTTTTTAAAAAAACATTTCACAAAAGGGGTATTATTTTCAAAACAAAAAATGTCAGTACAATCGAAATATGATAATTTCAGCCAAGTTACAAAATACTACTCTGAGTAAAATATTGATTAAAAAATGCATGGTAACAATTGCAAATTTTAGAACCATGAAATTATAAGCATTTTAAGTGATATAAAAAGGTAATCTAAAACAAAAAATAATAAATTGAAACTGTCTATCAATTGTAAAATCAACTAAAGAAAATAGCAAAATATATTTAAGGCCGACGCCCGCATTTTCAAAAAAAATACCTTTTTTCCCAAAAGATGGCGTTGTTTTGCAACTCGGATGACGTCAAAGCGATAATGGGTAAAAATAACCCGTCGTTACTATAGCAACGGGGGGTGGTTAAGAAATGATTGACAGATATAGTCGGTTTCCCGAACGTTTTTCAGGGGGTAAAAAAAACCAACCATTCAACTTTTTTGAATTGCCGAAGAAATGGGTGCCCCGTCTTTTGTTTTTTTTTGTTTTTAAACCCCGTGGAAATATTTTGTGATACCACAAGTGAATGAACAAAAAACGTTTACATTTTCTTGGGGATCATAAAAAATTGCCCATAGGGTTAAGAATAAAGATGGAATATTTGTCTTAGCGTATTTAATTCATTTTTTTTTTTTTTTGATAGGTATGAATAAATTTCTTTTTTTGCTCATATCTTAAAAAACAAATTGTATTTGGGGAAAATTTTCAGTAAGAATACTCCCCCAGGAAATAATCCTTTTTCAATTTTAGCCCTTTTACAAGAAAATGTTACTTTTCTAAGAAAATAACCTTTAAACAATTTTTTTACAACTAGTTTGTATAATTCTGTTTTCAAACACATCTATTTCGTGTTTTACAAATTAAGTTATTATTTCCATTTCGCCCCAAAAAAATGACCAAAAAAATTTTACTAAATTCAGTCGTCACTAAACCTGAAAAAAATTTTTGTTACTTTTAAAATTTTTGTGAAATGGTTTTTTTTAAAAATAGTTTAAAAACCACTTTAAAAAAAATTTTAAATTCAATATAACTATTTTCATTAAAAAATTAATTGTTCACACACCTTTTTTTTAAATTAATATCTATTTTTTTTACATATCACCCCATCAAAAAGAATTCGGCTAGAAAAACAGGGAAAAAAAACTTTTTTCCAAAATACTCAGTATATATATATATATATATTTCCAACTTTAAAAATTCTTTTTTTTAATTATGATTTTAAGAAAATTTTAATAACATTTTCCCATTTTTAAATACAAGTAATTTAAAAAAAGCATATTTTAACCAGTAATTTTAAGGGGGAATGCGTGTCCTTCAATTTAACAACCGGTTGGGCTATTAATTTTGTTTTTTAGTTTTTTTTGTTTTTTTTTTAAAAAAGTTTTCTCATTCCCGGGATCTTTTTCAGTGTAAGGAAAAAAACCCCCATCAGGCGTTTTTTTTTCACAAAATTGGGAAATCTAATGGTTTAAAAAGATTTTTCTTAACCTTTTTTTCCCCTCCCACGGGGTTTAAAATATTTCAAAAAAAAGGGGGAAAAAAAACGAATCCCAAAGAGAAAATTCATTTAAAAGGAAAAATTTAGCTATTTGTGTGTAGGTTATTTGACGAAGAAAAAACATAAAAAAATTTTTTGGTTCTAGGGAAAAAATTTTGGGAAAAAGAAAATTTTGCAAGATAGAGGTTCGCAAAATGGAGGCCGACTATATTATTTCATCAAAATTTCCCAAAATTTAAACTTCCTTTTTATTACAAAATTTTTTAAATTGGTATGGAATTGAAAAACCCGTTTCCTTATTGAATTTTAATAAATATTCTTATAAATAATCCGAGAAAAGCCTGAATATTGTTAAAAATTTAAACCCCGGAAGAAATATGAACTTTTTTAAAAAATAAACTTTAAAAGTTTTAAAACCGGCCCGATTCTCAGATCTAAATTTTTATAAAAAATTTTATAGAACAGAAAATATAAGTATCTTCAAAAAAATTTTAAATTTTTTGAAAAAAATTTTTTTATTGAATAGAAAAAACCCCTTTTTATATCTTCCAAAATGAAAATCTGAGAAAAAACATTTAAAAATTTTTAAAAACATAAAACAGAAACTAATAATTCCGTAAATCTCTAAATTTTTTTAAAGCGTTTTTTTCCCAAATGAAAAGTTTTAAAATATTTTTTGTAATTTTTTATGAGACAAAAATTTTAACCTATAATTTTATCATATAGGATAATCTCTGACTGCAATGTAATGGTATTAATAATAAAAACATTATTATTGTTGTTACTAAAATCAATAACTGTATGAATCAAAACTTGAATTTTTTCTTTTCAAAATGCAGATAGAATAAGTCTAATTGCCATACATCACTTTGACACTATTGGCTGAATTCATGGTTAGCTGTTCTTGGGGATAAAAGGGTTTTAAATTTTTTTTGATAAATAAAGTAATTATCTTTTTTTGGATCATGTCTTAAAAAAGGATTTAAATTAATTTTTTATAGTTTCATTTTTTAAAATTTGTCTTTAAATAAAAATAGTATATACATTACATACGTTCAATTGGTATATTAATCACTTGAATTAATGGGGGAAATTTTACACTTGATGTACAAAAAAAAACTTTTTTTATAGGCAGATTTAGGCCTTTATTAGTTTTATGTATTTTTTTGGGTTTCAAAATTTTTTAATTGTGGTTTTATTTTAAGATTTTTTTAATTAATGTATAAATTTTTTATAAATCAATACAAAAAAACTTGGGTTTTAAAAATATGGAAAAAAAGCCAACGAGCTGATTCTTTTGGGGTGACAAAAAGAAGAAAAAAAAAAAACTTTGGGGGGAGAAATTTTTTCAAACAGCTAAAGGAAACACAATAACAGCTAGAATCAAGTTTTTTTTTGCAAAAGTAAGATGAGCAATTTTTTGTCTTTTAACGTGGAAGAAGGGGAAAACCGGGGGGCAAGTGTCGTAAAAACCCCAGATTGGGCTTTATCCCTCCCCCCATTGTGGAGGGGGCCAAAAGGGGCATCAGATACTTTTTGTCTTCAGTTTATGTCGTTTAAAATGGGAAATTTTAGTACACAGTTTTGTTGTATTTTTTTATGAATACCAGAAATAATAACATTAATTTATAAAATAAGAAATGGAAATGTGGTTAAAAAAAAATTAAACAATTTATGAAAAAAATGCTCTTTATGACCATTTTTACAGAAAAATGACGTTTTTTTAAAAGACCCCGTAATTTTTAAAAATTTTATGTTCTCCGATGAGTGTTTCTTATAAGGCAAACCAAAAATTTAAATTTAAGCAATTTGTTTCTACCATCTACATTTTCTTAAAAGGGTACCCCATAATGTAGCCTATTTTCTTGTGTTTACATTAAAAAGAAAACTTTTTTGGGTTTTGAAAAACACAACGGGGTAAAAAAATTTAAAAAATTTGTTTTTAAATGAATTAGGGAAAAGGGGCTTATAATTTTTTTTTTGAGACCAAAAAACGTTTTTAAACCCCTTTTTCTACACTGGTGGTGCAAAACGTAAGCAACAGGTGGGGGTTTTTTGCCGCCCTTTACGAAAAATCATCCCCGAGAGACATGGGGAAAAATTTAAAGAGGGGAGAGTATTATGTATGTAAAGGATAAAAAAGCATCGGCGCTGAAAAAAGGGGAAAACAACGCATACGGTATGGAATCAAAAAAAACAAGGTTTTTTTTGGAAACCCCTGGACGTGACTCCCTGATTGTCTTTTCCAACAGGGAAAAACAACAAGCAGATGTTCCTTAAAATGGTATATGCCCTCCCCTACAATGGTTGCTTTTCACCGTTGCATACCAGAACCAGCTGGTTCAAAATTTCTTGAGGTAGGAGTGCCCCTTCCCCAATCAACATCTGTTTGAGTTGTTGGTTGTACTCGGATGATGTGAGCGTGTGGCAATACGTCTCCCCAAAGCATCCCACACATGTTCGATGGGATTTAAATCTGGAGCACGCTGGCCAATCCATTCGAGTGATATCTTCACTTTCAGAAGCTCCTCAACAGCAAGAAGTGCGATGTGGCAGTGCATTGTCATCCATAAAGATGAAGTCTGGGCCAATGGCACCTCGGAAAAGATGCAGATGGGAAGAAGTACCTCCTCACAATAGCGATCCCCGGTTACAGACCCTCTGTCGAAAATGGGAAGCTCAGTTCCGCCGTTCAGCATAATGCCAACCCAGACAAGAACTCCAGGACCACCGTAACGATGTCTTTCCTTGATGTTACTGGGATAAAACCGGGTCCCGATCTCTCTCCATATCAAAACGCGTTGAGAATCGCTTCTTGTACTGAACCGACTCTCATCCGTAAAGAGAACACGACTCCATTGATCAGTTGTCCAGTTTTTGTGCTTTCTGTCCCACTGTAAACGGTGGCTTCGGTGGCCATCTTTCAACGGGAGGCAGCGTTCAGGACGGCGGGTGAACAGGCCCCCTTTGTGAAGGCGTCTGGCCACAGTAAACCGCTACACTTGTCGACCTGTTGCTGTACAGAGTTTCTGAGCAATGGCGTTTGCTGACTGCTGTCGAACTTTTTTCGCCTGCAGGATGATATATCGGTCATCCCCTGCAGTTGTCGTCCTCGGGCGGCCACACTAACCTTTCTAACAGCTGTACCTGTGGTTTGGAACGCTTTCCAAGCGCGCGAAACGACACTTTTGTTGATTCCGAACTCTGCAGCTACACTGGTGACAGTACGCCCCTCCTCCAGCTTTCGATCATTCTTCCACGTGTGAAGTCATCCAGATGATTTCTTCTAGCCATATTTCACGAACTGACTCACTGGCACTTGCAGAGAATATGGTGAATTGCGTCTCCGTCCTTCATTTCATTCTACTGTTGAGCAGCGCGCGCCGACATCACGCGTTTTGCGTACGCTCACATCGCTTCTGACGTTTTGTTCCTGATATTTGCATACGCATGGCGTTTCTACTGACTTACGTGTTCCCTCTACTGATCTCCAGACCTCCTTTTCTGCAATTTCATGGCTATCTGCTAAATTTTTACATTGTTGCTTAAGTTTTGCACTCCAGTGTATATAGAAGTTAATCTCTCATTGTTATCGAATGACATTAACATCAAATTATTATTATTATTACTAAAATTAATAACAGTATGCGACTTAAAACTTGAATTTTCATTTACATGTACAACATAGAATATGTCAGGTGTATTGTTATGCGACACTTTTATCAACGATGTAATTCAGAATTCGAGGAATACGTAATTATTCGAATCTCGGCGTACACATGAACAATGAATAGTGAGTGAGTGAATATTAACGTCGCACTGTTCAGCTACACGAGGGCTTTTGTTCCAAATGTTGAAAAATTGTTACTGAAGCACCAGATTTATTCCTCTCTTTAAAAGCATTTGTTTGTTGCTCGTTTATTATATGTATTACTTAAATTTTAATTCAATTAATGTGTTTTTTCTTAAGTTTTAAACACCATACTTCACTTCAGTTAGAAATTTAAATAGTTTAAAGTAAGTACATCTATATCACCTGTCATTAAATTGGTAAATCTGCAAAAATCAATATTAGGTAAGCAGCAGTGGCGCACACAAGGTGGGGTCCGGAACCCCCAAAGCCCTTGATTTTTTTCCCGATTGATTATAATTCTAAGTATATAGTACGTAAAATTTAACTAAGTATTTGATATTAATGATTAATTTTATTAATTATTGCTAATTATTTATTCAATAATTAGTTTTTACTGTGTTTTGTTCCGAAAATCGACAAAATCAAAAGGAGCATGATACAAGATTGGTGAACTTTTGACCCCGTTGTCCCCCTTTGAAAAATTCCTGTGTGCGCTACTGGTAAGCAGGGTTCTACCCCAAACCGGAAAACTTGGCAAGGGGTCTATGAAACAAAAAAGTTTGGAAACATCTGTTGAATAGGATCTGCGTTTATTTTTCTTACTCAAAATGACAAACATTGAGTATTTCCGGTGAAGCGATCTCCCCTCACAGAAAGGGGACACTTGTTAAGGACTGTCACAGTTGTAAAACGGGTAAAAGTAATGCTAGTTCTTTTTTACTTTTTTAGGGTGGTGGGGGTTAAAACAGCAGTAAATTTTGACCATGGGAGAGTTCTTATTTCTGTACAAAAATCAGTGGTGAAATGCTTTCCACCCTCGGAAAGTTGAAAACTGTAAGATGTTTTGGGAATCCCATTCAAACACTTAGAAGAATATATCTTAAAATAATTTTCAAAGTATATAGATAAACATATTTTTGATATTATATGTAAAGACAATTTTAAAAAATTTCATGATGTAAATTTAATGTTATTTACTCATTGATAATATTAATTTTTGATCCAATTGTCACCAACGCATGTATTACATTTAGTAACTGATAAGTGTTCACAATTTTTTACACAAACTGTTGGCGCATATGAAAAATTATGAAATTATCTGCAGTAGCATTTCATATTCGGATTTAATTCGTTTTTATATTTTGTTTTTGTAGCCACTCGCGTTGAGAAATATTTTTCACTTACTAAATACATTTTTGTGAAATGTTCATAGCTGTGTGAGAAATTATGTGTATTTTGCATGAATTAGCAATCTAAAGTTTAAAAGTTATAGCTTAAATTTAAAAAGATTTTTTTTATCAATGCCTCGTATTCTCTTCGAGAGTCGATTTCCATAAGACCTATTCATAACGGTCTCGACAAAACGGTATTTCAACAAAAGAAACATATATATTAAATTTAAAATAATTAAAATAGTGGAACCATTTGCCTGTGCATTAAATATTATATTTAACACACAGTTTCCAGAGTGAGAGGCGAGGACTCTGTTCCACGTGTCACTCCACAGTATGCAAAATAAGTGTTTACATAAAAAACTGCTTTAATAGCTGATTAGGTATACACTTATATTGCATTAGTAAATATTTATAGGACACAGTTTTTAAATGGATTGTCTACATTTTAAAATTTTTAAGGGTACCAGCACATCATAAACTTTAAAAATGTATTGTATAAATCTCTGTTTTTTAAAAAGACAAAAAAGTAACAACCATCAATCTAAACAGGGAATTTACGATACATTATTTTAGTTAATGCTGCGAAAACATCATTTTGTCATTTAATACATTTTAAAAGTATGTTATTCTAAACATTGATTAAAAAATTTGTAGAAGAAAGGGTCCAAACCGGAAAAAGGTGGTGATATTTACTACAGGCGATAGTGTAAAAATTCTACTTTTGCGGTGATCAAGGAAGACAAATTCCACCAATATCGCAAATGCGATTTATCTCTCGTCTTTCTGAACTGTCTCGGTGAATGCCGTTTTATCAGAATATCATTAATTTATGTGCTGTTTGCACGTTTTATTAACTAACAACTTCCATCATCTTTACGCCATTTACGATATCAGTGCATGGGCGGAATTTTTCCTTACGTATCTGATAGGATATTAATTTCAGGTTGGATAATGCTTCTCTCCATTTATTGCAAATAAATTGGAATCAGGATGTTAATAACAGTGAAATAAAAATAGCACATTTTGTCTTTATAAGTCAAATATCACTTTGGGTTTTCTTTTTCTTTTAGGATATGGATTTTTATCTTCAATAATAACTGAAGGTTTATTGGGTATTTGGGGTGAAATGCGTTTCTTGAACTTATATATATCAACGTTTGCGTTGTCAAATGGAGTGGTGGTTTTTTTAATTTCTTCCGCATTGTGTGTGCTTTTTCTTTTTTCCTGGCTAATAATTGAGGTTTGAGGAAGCTCTCGCAATGGCATATTTCGCGTCACTCTTGGATCCAAAATTTCAGGTAAAATTAAATTAAAATAAAATTGCTTGAGCTTTGGTAAATTATTATTCCAAAAGTGTTTGTCCCGATTAACGCGAATTGTTAGTGTATCTTCTCCGCACCACAAGAAAAGATCACACCATTTACGATTTGTGATGCTTAATTGTCCTTGAATTTGATAGTAAAACTTGTGTATAGATGGCAGATGAATCGATCCATCATCATGAACTGTCAAACCGTATTTTTTATTAGATATACAGAATTCCTTTAAATTTTTACAATTTTTGGCTGAATATGGGCATTTAATTTCTATTAAACCGTCTGACCCAATAAGACCATCGGGAGACGTGCAAAGATATGGGTTTTCAGGATCGACAAATAAACCACACTCTTTTACATCAATTAAATATTTTGATGAATATGATTTGCGAGCAATTTCTTCGTTTGCCAAACCATATCTCATCGCTGTAGTTGTTAGGCGGCTTCCATACAGTAACCTCTTCACAAGAGAAGCACTTGAAGATAGTCTTCGGCATAAAATCTCCTTGAATGATGAAGATGATATCCGGAATGATTTTTCTTCTCTCCATCTGTCTGATGTCCACTGACCTCGGGTGCATTCTTCCAGGTCATTATTGTATGTGACAGATATTTTTTCTAAATGATTTTTCAGAAGTATATTATACATTTCTGGAGAAACATCCGGTTTTTTAGGCTTATCTCCGTAGCTTGCATCACCTCCTTTTGTTATGTGATTGTTTTTCTTTTGGAATTTTGATTTTTTTTCATTTTGAAAAAGTCTTCGCCTTCTTATTTTTGTGTCTCTTTCATTCCTTCGAGCTGTCAAAAACTTTTGCAATGGACTTTTCGGGCTTTTACCAGTAATAACCTTATTTACGTTTGTTATCCACTGTTGAGCTGGACTTTGAAATGCTAAAGCTGCAATTTTAGCTCGCCTTTCTATACTTCCAGCTTTTGAATGGTCTACCCGTTTCCCACCAGATGTTTTGCAAAATTGACTCATGAAACTCTCAGCCAAGTTATTGGTTGAATTCCATAAAAGGGTATCGCAGCATGATACAAGAGTTCGATCTAATTCATAATGAATCGCATTCAACATTCCTGAGAAAGATATTACATTAAAAACATCATTGTTTGAAGACTCAGATTTTTTGTCACAGGAAGAATTGCATTTGTCATGTTTTCCAAACATGTGGTTTGGTAGATTTCTTAAGCTACAAGCTAATACGGAAATTAAATCATTTGTTGGCTTTGCATTCATAGGGATAGCGTGATCTTTTATTATTGCTCGTGCGCCATAAATTATTCTATGCATATTTTTTTAAAAACTTTGCGAGCTTCAATGCCCTTTTTTCCACTGAACCTCTTCGTATCACGCTGCAATTTGTCCAATGCTCTGCCGAATCTTCTAACGGCATGATTGGCACACTCAACTTTTAAGACTCGACCACCATAACTAATTTTTTCCTGGATCGAAGAAATGATATTTGAATCCCCATCTGCCACAATTCGAGTGCAACGAATATGGTGAACAGTTTCTAAAAACTGAACTCCTTCTACAATGATATTACTCTCCATACCAGTAGAAGAACCATTCCAGTTTTTGTAGCAAATGTGGTTCTTATCAGGAATTCGGCCTGTTTCGACAGCTCGACAAATCAAACAAACTTTATTCCTGATTCCTATAAATATAATTTTTTGAGTTGCCATGCCAATAATCACAGCGACTCCAGAGGAAGCATTATACCCATGGCCGTAACTTCGTTTACACCACCCTCCATCGACAATTGCTGTCAAACAATAATATCCGTCAGTGTCAATGTCTTGACGGGATTGGGACAGACGCTTTTCCTCATTTATGCAGTCCGCTAAATTACTTTCTACGCAGGCATCTAGAATTGTCCCGGTCGTCCTTTCGCAAGACGCAAAAACATGTTTGCTCATATATGTTATATTCATGACTGAAAATTTTTCGCGTTCTTGTGAGAAGCCACTACCTGTGGATAATGCTCCTAGAACTGCTAATTGGTTCAAACACTCAACTTCTTGATCAGAGTGCAATCTGGAGATTTTTGAGCATAAAAAATTGCTGCATTTGAAAAGCAGAGTAGCACCTAATCCAGAATACTGGATATGTGAAAATACCAAAGCTCCACCAAATTTGCATTCGTATGAATGGATTTCCAACTCTCGGGCTTGATGAATTACAAAGCCTATGTCGCATATCACTCTCTTGTTTGGTAGTATTTTACCCTTTCGGAGCATAATTCTTTCCACTGTATAGGGTTGTGCTTCATCCGTGGCATTATCCAAGCTAGGATTCCTAAATACAAATATATAAACATAATGAAAATATTAATATTTAAATTAAAAGTCCTATATATATATATATATATATATATATATATATATATATATATATAAATGTTCCGAATAAGCTATTTCCTATTAAGGTATCCGACTACAATGGCGCACACAAGGAGTCCTGGGGGTCCGGACCCCCATAGCCCTTGCTTTTTTTTCCGATTGATTATAATTCTAAGTATATAGTACGTAAAATTTAATTAAATATTTGTTATTAATGATTAATTTTATTAATGCTAATTATTTATTCAATAATTAGTTTTTTACTGTGTTTTGTTCCCGAAAATCGACAAAATCAAAAGGAGCATGATACAAGAATGGTGAACTTTCGACCCCGAACCCTCCTTGAAAAATTTCTGTGTGCGCTTCTGTCCGACTACGTTCGGAACCATGATTTTAAAAAGTGCATAAATGGATAATTTTCATGATATTTAGTGTCACTTAGATTAGAATACATGTATAAAATTGTTTTAAGGACATTTTGACAAAAAAATTATTTAAATACAATATTTCGGCAAAAAATTAACTTATAATAACCTTTCTTCAAAATGTCCTCCTTTTGTGAAAAATGCTTCTTTATAATAATATTTTGCCTGTATATAGCTCAGACCTCTGTACAGAGGCTCAACTATGATTTTTGAAAAATTCACATTATTTTCAGAGTTACAGCCATTTGAAATAATTATCGGCGTTTTTTTTCTTAAAATTTCTCCCCTCTGTTGTCGTAAAACATGGATAAACCCACTTCTAAGTTATATATTTCAAAAATTCTAGTTGATCCTCTGGACAGAAGTCTGAGCTATATACAGGCAAAATATTATTATAATAGAAGCATTTTTCGCAAAAGGAGAATATTTTGAAAATGGGTCATTCTATGTTCATTTTTTGTCAAAATATTGTACTAAAATAATTTTTTATTGTAATATTATTCTTAAAACAATTTTATATACGTTTTCCAATCTAAGTGACATTAAATAACACAAATTTTATCCATTTATAGGCTTTTGCAAAATCACGGTTCCGAACGTAGTCGGATACCTTAAGGTGCCAAAAACTATGTAAATAAATAAAATTATGCAATCCTAAGTAAAATGCTTCATGCAGATATTTTTTTTTCATTTAAATATACGAGTGTAAAAGTAATAAAATAAATAATAACTAAATATTAATAAATACAAAAAAAAATTCCAATAAGTATTTATTTCTTATATAATAGTATTCAATACATATATATATTACATTACTTTTCAGTAGTAAAATACTTACAAATTTTTGCTAAAATTTGGAGTGGTAACAGTTCCTTCATTAATAAGTGTGGACATTCCATTCTCTGGTAAATTACATTCATTCTCCAAATTTATTGCCCTATGAAATGGAGAGAACAGTTAAGTTTATATACTTTAAGCATTTATGTGTTATTTGCTTTTCAAAAGTTTTTTATTCAAATACTTACGACGGTAGATTTAAATTAGGGTGAGAAATGTCTTTGCTACATCCTGGTCTCATAGCAGTTTCATTTTGAGGAAAAGAACAGGGATTTTCAAAATCCATAAACCTATGAGAAAAAATGGGGTTTAGCTCTATAAAAACAAATAATAACCATAAAAATTTTAACGAATTTCGAAAATCAACAATAAATGAAAAAGAAAATATATAGAATAAACTGAGATTACAAGTATTTGTGATGAAATTACTTTAAATGATCATTTTAATTAGAAAAATGTGTGTCCAAGATCATAAATGATTATAGGCTTTATAGTAAAAATGATGAGTATATATATATATATTTTACATCCATAATACATTTTTAATCAGATAAAACAGTTTAATAAATTCTTCAAATATAATATATATATATATATATATATCTTAGAAATTCTGATAACGTTAAATTATGATCTACTTCAAATTCAAACAGCATAATAAACTATTTAAGAAATCTTTGTTTTCAAATAGTACAGTACACCCCGAAAGCTCCGCAATAAATGGGACCAAGAAATATATTGTAAGTCGAAAAATGTGAAAGTCGAGTATCTACTGAGATTGGCATTAAAATTTTACACGCTACTAGCTTGTTTGCTTGGGTGGCGTAGTGGCAAATTTTGAGATAATCTGATTATTAAAATTATTTACATAAATTATAAGTTAAATGATTTTAATTTTTTCATAAGTTGTGATAAATACGATTCACTCTCTTTCACTGTAGAAGTCCAAAACAACCTCTGTCTTACCTCGATTTGCTTTCGAACAGCAAATAACCTTTATACAAAAGATACATTCTATAACTCAAATTGTACAAAGATTAAAAACAATGCTTTACGCACGTAATGTAAAAAGAAAAAAAAAGAATATTTACATCTTTTTCATAGGAAGTCGTGATATCCGAACTAAAAAAAATACTAAAAATAAGAACTATGATATCAGACTAGCTATTTACTAAAAAATTTATGTATTGGAAAACAATCAAAATATTCTATGTATAAAAACAGAATTTAAGTTGTTCTTGTTATTTGTAAGTCATAAAAAATCAGTAGTAGTAGCCTTGACGTTATAATTTCTTTTCTATTTAAGAAATAAATTTTAACTGGAGAATACAACGAGCGAGACATTACCTAGTATGTATGAGAGAGATTTTATAGTAAAGTAAAGTGTATGTAACTGAGTATTGCTGTACTCACAAAATCACAATGTTCCTTATATAATACTTTTTAAATACTTTTATGCATAATAGTTTCTAGTTTTTATTAATGAATTTGTTATGGAATATAAATTTAATAGAAATATGAACGATATTCGTATGGTCTCCAGTTTTTCAAACATCTGTGAATGAATCAAAATATTTGAAGGAAATAATTTCTACAAAAATTAAGAACACACATGAAACATACTAGCAAAAATCTATCCTCTATTATTTATAAAATTTAAATAATAATAAATGAACCCCTTCTTTTCATAACTTCTATTTCTCGAAGAGCTTCCAGGTACACCCAACAGTTGAGTTTCTTATTTTTGAGTTTTCGAAAGCAAATCTTTTATAATTTCTTTTAGCTCTCCGTATCTTTGTGATTTTGAAACGAGAATTACGATAGGGATGTTTTTAGGCCCTCATGGTGACTGAGCTTAAGATCAATGAATACTTCAAATTCTCATACTCGATTAGAATGCTGAAGTCACACCAAGAGAAACTAATTTGAGTGCAAAATGTCTTTTTCCTTGCCCCTCCCACACCGAAGTCGGGGATTGGCTACACTTTCTTTTATTGCTGTGTTTACACCAGGCATGTCAAACTCCTTTGATATCCCGGGACACACGAATTATTTTATATTATGTTGAGTGCTGCATGTTTTCAATGTTCAAAAAATTAATGAAACAGGATTATTAGAATTATGTTTTTATTATAAGATTATATTGGCTTCATTATATAAAAGATCATTTGTAGTGCTCACAATATTTTTGGGAGAAATAAAAATGAATGATTTGTAAATGCCATTCATACTCTCTAAGCGATTTTTTAATTGAGTAGTAATAACATCAACATTGGCCTTAAAAACATCCACCTCAAACAATCGTTCTCTGTCTTGCAGTTTTTCATCAGCATTGAAATCATCGAAAAACTGTCTAACTTTTCTGTCTCTTTTTTTCAAACTCCGGGGTGATACCCCATTTTTTAGCCAAACCAATAGCTTCTTCCTTTATATTAGCAAAATTGTTACGAAGATTCTCGATAGACGTTAAGCTAGAATTTAACATGGTCTTTCCAAATCTATTTTTGGTGATTGTAATGCTTTTGAAGTTATGTTTTTTAATCGCTAAAGTTTCCTGTTTCTCGTCTTGGTTAGTAAAATATTTGAAAGTACTTTTAAAATCGAAATGTAATTGTAGCGAATTGATATTACAGAGTCAAATCGAGATGACCACCTTGTCGTGCATAATTATTTAATAGTCTGCTGAATGTTCTCGTTATTCTGCACTATTTTCAGATCACTCCACCTTTTAATGCTGAGCCCAAAAGATGTGTAAATTTTTTGACAAGTCATAAAATTCTCTTACATGAGGCACATTATTACATCCATAGTTTAGAACAAGATTGAGGTTGTGTGTTGAACAGTGAACGTAATTTTTGCTCTTGGTTGTTTGTCCTTGCATTTCTGTAATCCCCCATACGCTCCACTCATGTTAGCTGCCCCATCATATCCTTGTTCTCGACACTTCGCCAAATTAATGTCACTTTCCAGACTTTTGCAGTCTAATTTGCCGCCTCAATAAAGCCTAAGAACATTTCGTTAATTCTGATATTATCTGGCTCATTATTATCAGTAACATCAGTTGTTACATACCTTATTATAATACTTAATTTGTCTTTTTTTAAATATCCTGTGTCGTGTCCAGAATAATAGAGAAAAAGAACATTTCCTTATTTTTAACAATATTTTCTTTTATTCTAGAGCCTATAATAGCAATAAGTTCATTTTGAATTTTTGGGCTAAGATATTTTGAATTTTTTCTGACAAATGAAACATTGAGAAGAGGGTCATATTTAGCCAAGAGGTCTATATATTTAAAAATTTCCCTTTGAATCGAATCTCGAGCTCGATGTCCCCGAAAAGCGAAGATTGCACCTTGTTAGAGTCAGTAACGTCTATGATTTTTGTAAGATTTTGGCTAACCTTATTAACTTCTTCTTTAAAATTGCATTTCAATAATGAATCCACCGTTTTATTTTGTTTCCAGATGTCATATGTGCGACATGCTCGGATATGAATTATAGAATTTTCATGTTCTTTCTTTTTATTTATTTATTTTTATATTCCTTGCCAGCCATTCACACCTTTACACCAGGGTTCTTTAAAATACATATTTGTTCCATCAGCAAAAAGCCGACATACCTGACGGTAAGCAACATGAAGTTGTGTTGAAATAGCACAGCTCATTTCCTTTTAGATCTTTGTCCTGCCTTGGATATGAAACTATAAGATGATGAAAAGCTCCTTCCTTGGCATGTTTTGGAAATTACCTTCTGGTTGGATATGGGCCCAATTTTAAAAATTTGTTCCCTTAAATCTGCATCTATGCTACCTACATAATGCTAAAATCATTTCTAATCAATTTTGTTTCTTCGCTTTCATTTTTCTGACTCTTTTCTTTAGATAGAGTATCCTTATTATAGTTGAAGTGTCCGAAACTGTTTTTTTTGTGGATTAATTCACTTCCAGGATTTGTTCATCAAGCCCTGGCATTACTACTATTAGCATTTGCACAAGATGATGAATGCGGATATTAAAAAGTTATCCAATTTTCATAGTTGCTATTAATATTATATTCCTTTTCCTTTCGAATTTTTCGTTTTTGAGAACCACTCAAATTTTTTTTTAACTCCACTCATTTTAGGGCCGCGTTTCTTCTTGTCTTATTAACAAAATAACAGTATAAGAACCAGAATAAAATTAATTCCTTTACAAAAAATAGTTCTAATATCACAAGAGAGAAGTGAGATCAAAATTGTTTAACAGCGAAGGAACACTCTATATTGGAATATATTGAAGTGCATTTAGAATGTAAAATATATATGCTCTAAAACAATTTTGTGAAACATTTCTCATTATGCTTTATTTGATTGAATACTCATAAATCTACGGAAATTCTGTCGGCATATGGTTTCTAAATCATAAATCTAGACCATATAATCATTTCAAAATGCTCTCTATGTTTCTAGAGTATCACAATACTATTTTTCGCCATGAAAGAAATCATAACAGATGTACGTTATTTACGAGTTCACTAAATGAAAGTGAAATACATGTGGGGAGCTAGACGCCAATAAATTACTTTGCTACTCAGTAAAAAGTAACATGTCTTTTTTTCTCTACTCAATTAATTAACATGAAGTATACTAAAAAAAACAGTGAATTTTTTATCTTTTCTAGCATTTTATCCACTTCCGTCTGACTTCTTTTTTATCTGTTAGTAATTTAGGTTTAAAAAGAAAACCCACTAAAGAAAAAAGTATCTCTTTTCGTCGCGGGATTACAGCCAATTATATAGTAAAATGTTTTTTGATTTGTTATTGGATCTAAGATACTCCACAAGCGATCAAAGTTTTGATTTTGAATGATGTTAGATCGCCAATTTGAAAATCGCTTAAAAAATTGGATTAAAAAATGTAAAGCTAGTTTTGCGGAAATTTTACGCCAATGGCGTCAGTCTAGCTTTTTGGGCCGCTCAGAAGACTTGCCCCCGCAGTGCGGGGGTGTGTTACGCCACTGCTCCACACCTTTATATTTCCGCCCATATTGCTGCTACCCTTTTGTCACATACCGACAATTCAAATCTAATTCTAATTCCCTAACCTTTCAATTGTGAGCTTTTAATATTCCTGGTGGCCGCGGTGTAACTTAGTGGTTATGGTCACGAGCTCGTGGCTGGAGTGTCGGGCTCGGGAGTCCTGTTGCCACTTAGCGACGCCGTGTAGATGAGGCCATTCCTCCCGCTGAGGGTAGTTAGAAAGAGGGTACCAGCTCAGGTGTCCTCGTTTTGGACCGAGGTTCAAAATTACGAGGTGTTTGTGATCGTTTGTAGAGCAACGTTAAACATAAAATGACACAATTCCGGATTTTTTCACCCACTAAGAAAAGCACCACACACTCCACAGCAGTGGCCTTTCAACTGTGTTCCACGGAACCTTGAGTTCCACGATACATGCCCAGGGGTTCCACGAGTCACAATAAATAAATCGAAAAAAAAAAAACTATTAATGTGTATGCAAAATGGATTCACGTTCTCTATGAAGTTTGTATCCTCACAAGAATTTAAAGCTCATTCCTGTCATTAAGAAGCTGAAAAATTTTTATTTCAACATAACTTTATTTGGTAATACTTTTTAAACTTTTATTATAATAAAAGATATTTAAAAAAAATGTGTTTTATTTATATATATTACGTAATAGATTGTAAAAATTTCATTGTTTACTATTCCGGGTTTCACGAGATAATTGTATACTCGTTAGTATACAATGTCTTGCAAAACTAAATAGTTTTCCAATGGAAAGTGTACCTTTTGACATTTGTTGGGAATTGATTGAATATTAACGTCGCACTGTTCAGCTACACGAGGGCTTTTGGCGACGGACCACGTAATTTTGAACCATGGTCAGACGGACACCCGAGCAGGCACCCTCTCCCAACCTCACCACACCACACCAACGGAGACGCGTTTCAGCTCTCGACAGATTTAACGCGCACGCTGCCCTACGCGGCGGGTTCTAGTAGTACTGGGCTCTCGAACACGACAAGGCAAGCCACGGTCCGATACCTACCTTCACTCGGCTACCGCGGCCACCATTTGTTGGGAAAACACCTACAATAAGGAAGAGGTAACGACTTATCGATCTATCAACAGATTTGATGTCCAAACTCTAAATTAAGCTCCTAAATTTTTTGTTGCAAATTCATACAAAATACTTACTATTCCTCTAAACATTTTAATGCCATTCAGAACAATGTGTATAAGTGAAAAATATTTCTAGGCATAAGTGGTTGCAAAAACAAAGTATAAAAATAAATTAAGCTTTAGAATATGTGTAATGCGATTGCAGTTAATTTCAGTGGGCTTAGACTTCAACGGTTTGTGTGAAAAATCAAGCACACATTCTAGTTACTAAACATAATGGTGGGTGAAACCTGATCACAATAATATTATTAATTAGTCAATTATATTAAAAGTAGTTTAAAAATTTTAATAATCGATGCAATACTTTTTTAATTGCCTGTACAAAAAAGTGTGTGTAGAATAGGTTCGACAAAAATATTTCTCTTGTTCTAGGGGTTTCAAAGACCTAGTTCTAGGGCAGTGTTACTAAATCCGTGGCACGGTGCAGTTAGTTGTAAGGGCACGCAAAGACACATACGGAAAAATTAAAAGAAATTTGAATACATGATCATAAATACTTCTTACAATTTTATTGAAGTGGGTTGTTCTGACAAAAGTTCAAAATTTGATCAAAATATGTTTGTGTGTGACAAATGTTTTCTTGCTATGAACATAATAAAAATAAATATTACTCATATAACTATTGATGTGTACCTATAATACCCACTTGTTAGCATTCGCAAAAGTTAATCCTAATAAAAATGACTTGGTAAAAGAATAATTCAAAAAGCCACATTAAGTAAATACTAACTGTTTAATAATTTTTAAAATTAAACATTTCAAGTTACTCATTTTTATTTTGTACCTAACTTAACTGAATTTAACCTGTAAAAAGTTTATTAACAATAAAACCTAAATTTGCACTTGTTAATCTTATTTTTAAATTTCTCTTGGTATTGAAAAAAATGTGCTAGTTTGCGTAAAAAATACCACACAATAAGCCTATAAGTAACATTCTTTTTACTTTTCCATATTTGTTTGATGGGAATGTTAGAAGCGGCCGTCATAAATATTTTTTTATCAAAATTGTGCTACTTCGTCCCAAAAGGTTGGGCTTTCACCCGTGTTCTTCTTGGGGTTCTGTGAGAGTAGAAAAAGATTGAAGACCACTTTTGGAGGAATAACCCACTATCAGTGCTAAAATAGAGTCCTTCCTTCCCCCCATTCCACAGCTGATATGTGCAAGTGAATTTTCCCGCTGCTTTGTACCGTAAAGTAAAAACTAACAGTCACCTGTTCTCTCAAGGTCACTTGATTGTTGCCTTTCGAAAGGGGGGAGTGGTTCATGGGAGTGGTTACTTGACGTATGTGGTTTAGGTTACTTATTTTCTAACCACCCCATTTTTCATGTAAAAAGCAGAATTAGTGTTTGAAGTGATTAGCCATTATTCGTGTAGTAAAATGTTCTTTTCATAAAATACAGTATTATTAATGTATATTTAAGCAGTTTATCAAGTAATTTTATTCTAAAGTAACTTTTAAAATTTTTATACTTAGGATTGTAATGCACGTGGCGCCATTCGCTGACTTTGTTATAAAGCTTGCCAAATATGGCGTCAAAAATTCTGAAGCAAGGATATATGTATTTTTTGTAATTTAAAAAATTTGTAGACTATTTCTGACATTTCTACAATTCAAGGCGGATTTATATGAGTAATTTACATTCTAGCAAAATTTTACGCCTGAATAATAGATTTCGCTTGTACCTAAAGTAATCTCTAAATCCATTTGAAGTACATTTGGCAGTCCCTCTTTAAAAACCCGGAGCTTCCCCACAAACAATCATAAACAATAATGTAAGCGCTTTCTGCTGGCAATCGTATTTCTTACCACTGCAATTACATATTTCTCAACTTTTTATTAAAAAAATAATGAACAAAATAAATTATTTGATTTCATTTTAAATAAATTTGTTCCATGTATTTAAACTTGCTATTTCGAAGATGATTATATTTTTTTTTTTGCTTTGAAAGTCAGCTTTAACCATGCGAATATTTCCCACGTCTATCAAAATGAATGATTGGCATCGTATTCAAAGAAAGCCTGATATTGACGAAAATTTGCTTCTCTGCCCTCAATTCACACCCCCTTTTTCCTTCCTCTCCTCCTAAAAAGTGCTTTTTTATTTAACGACTTTCTCTTTTTTCGTTTCTGGAGTTAAATATAATTCTTGATGTTATATGATTCTTATTATACAAGATTACGTCGAAATTTCAATGTACACTCTATGTCACGATCATGAGTAAGAAAATGTTCTATACTAGTAGCAAATTTCATGCCCTCGCAAATTAAAAACTAGATCTTAATAGCTGAACTTCATCTTCGACTTCGCCAGTATTGAGTTCTTTAATATCATTAATTGTCATAAACATTCAAATCGGAACAGTTTTTTAATTCCCCACCTAAATTGAACTAAAAAGAAAATCCGTCAAAAAGAAGGGTTATTAATTTCATGCTGCATAAATTTGAATTTTAAAATTTTTAAATAAAGTTTTGCATTTTTTAAATTATTTTATTTATTTTATTTTAGTCATTTTTAATATCTGCATGCTTTGACTGTGGTTGGTTAAGAGTGGCTTTTATGTCAGCAAAACAAAATATTTTTTTCAATTAAGAATTTTTTCCCTGAATATTTGAGGAATTTTAGTTTAAAAAAGGTAATTTAGTTTGTACAGTTATGATTATAAAGAGTTATAATTATTATTAACCTCATGAGGAATTAGGTATCTTGCCTAGAGCATCTCCAAATGATAGAAAAGGAGGAATAGCCTGCTTAAAATATTTATGAAGATTGTTTTTTTCAACATTCAGTTAATATTTTTGAAGAAAATAAATTGTGTGGATATCTTCCCTAAAGAAAATAAGTTTCCATAGAAATGTAAAATTTATGAGTTTTTTTTATCTTTCAATGTTCATTAATACCTAGAAATAATTTTGATGTAATTCTTAATTATCTTCATTATGTTGACAATTGTGCTTTGTATAAAAGTTATACAACAATGGGAGCACTCACATAATAAGTATACTTTAAAAAAAAAAAATTCTTATTCACACAGATGTATTTTTGGCAAAATTTTTAGTTTCAGCAACAAATTATTGTATATTAAAACATAGATTATGGACCCCGTTTTTAATGTAGTGCTACTTTAGAAAATTGATTCATCTTGGCTTTAAAAGAAAATGTGTACATGTTTCACCTTTGTTTAATTCAGTTAGCCGTATCAAAATGGTTTATGAAATTGGAATTTTGTGGTAGGTGGTTATTATATCAGCAAGAATTTTTTTTTCTTCATGTGTTCAACTCTACAGTTCAATACTAAATATCTTTTCTTAAATAATTATGCATAAAAGTATATAATGAATCAATCTTTTATTTTATTTATATTTAATGACATCTTTCATTAAACATTTAAAAGTATTAATATGTTTACTTATCAATGTAATAGATGTATATATCCTTATTTGTAACTGTGACACAATGAATTCATTTTTTAGTCGCATGAAAAAACCGCATATAAATATATTAATTTTTGAAAATTTACTTATACTTTTCAACTATAACATAATGATCAAGAAATTCTTATGAATCTTGTGTAGACAAGTATAAAAATTTGTTTAAACTAGTTCTTTACTAGGTGGATAGAGTTTCGTAGATTCTGCAAGTTACATTTTACTTATTGTTTATTTGGTAGTTACCAATGTGCAGCCCCATTTGAAAGGGAAAAAGTAATTAGAAATTAGCTGTATTGTAGCTATTTTTTCTTTTATTTCTGTTTTTTTTAATTTTTTTATTTTATTACAGTTTGAAACTGAATAGAACCACAAAGTGTGTTGTTCTTATAAGGTATTTGTTTCATCCAGCAGGATATTTCCAAATTTGTCTCAGAATTGTGTTAAAGTTAGCCTTTATTTAAAATCTGTTTAAATTTATTCTTTAATCATTCTGAAATTTATTCTTCATGAGAAGTTTACAATTTTGAAGATTGCTACAGTTATTAAATCATTTTCTATTTGCAAATGAACATAATTATGATTTTGTGGAGCTGAATTTCATTGTTAAATCTTCATGTTTTTAAAATTGCATGTTTCCTTTCTGTTTATGAAAATGAAGTATTCAATTTTAGTTATGAACAATACTTGTGTGTTAAAAAATTGGTTTTGAATAATTTTTTTTTAGCTAAATAGGTATCTTGTACATAGTTTATTCTTTTCTTATTTGTTTGACATTGTTTCTGATTGAAAACCAAAATTCCATGCTTTTATTATTATTTCAGAAGTAAAAGGACATCAACTGCAAAATATTTGCTGACAAGACATTGATTATTTTCTTGAAGCAACTTTATCAATTGACTAAGAATACCCTGTAAAAGTGTGGAAAATTAATTTACCTATAAAATTAGAAAGTAAGTCTTTTTAAATAATATATTAAAATGTTTTTTTAAATATTTTATTATAACTCTAAAGATTTTTATGTCTAATAAATTGTAGAACATTATGCAACATAATTTGATTACTGGACAAAAATGAAATCAATTATTCATTACCTCATAATGAGATCGTATGATCTTTATTTTATTTTTTATAAGAGTATTGTTTTATGTTGAAATTTTTTTGACATATAAACAGCATCGCAATATTTTAAAATTATTTTGTCAATGTTAAATGAAAGCTGTTTTGAAATAAGCATATAACATCATTGTTTCGTTGTCTTACTCTGAACACACATCTTAATAAAAAAATTACCATTTATTTTTTCCATGTGACATAACACTTTTGTTAAATCAGGAGTTTTGTTAAAGGAGTTGATGTACTATAATTCATACACACAATTATATGCAGTGAAAGTCTTATTTTTGTCTGCAAAATATTTGAAACTTTATTTCATTGTTCACTGTGTAAAATTAATGTTTTAGAGTTCATTCATATTATTTGTAAAATAATTTTTTATTGCAATGTATATCTAATAAATATATAATTTATTTCGTACATTGTCAGATAATTTCATAACATTTATTTGATGTTTTTAGTTTAGCATTAGGGGACATTATCCATAAAATGTCTTTTCATAATGATTTGGATTTATTATTAATCTTTCCCATCATAATTTAAATGTGATGTTCCTGATTGTATCTTGAAAGTTGTGGGACAGAAAAAAGAACAGTTTACTATTAAATTTGGTTGAATCACACAATTTTTAAATATAATGGAATGAATTTTTAAAAGTTTAACTTTTGATTTTGATCTGGTTAAATTTATTTATGTATTTTAAATATTTAAATTCAAGTGTTTTCAATTTAACTCATGATAGAATTTATCTGGTTGATTTTTTAAGCAATCATAGTGGGTACTCTGAACATCAAGATTTTTGTTGACTCAAATGGGATCAAGATTTAAGAAATCAAGGTACAGGCCATTTATTATTCTTGAAATCGTATTGTACAAAAAATCACTGTGTGAATTCATTTTGAACTTATTTATGTTCTTGCTGTTATTTATTTTTGAAATTTTATAAGCAAACACTTTCAGTTTGTTTTTAAAGAAAAATCACCATTTTTATTACATAAAGATGTTTGAAAACTAAGCAATATCTTACATATTCTTATTCTAGGTTAATTCGCCTTTAAATATATTTTAGTTTGAATATTAAGTATTTTATATAGAAAAGAAGGAAATGCAAATCCCTTTTGTGGGTGGTTATTTAAAGATTAGGTAATAATTTTAGAATTTTCTCACATCACACACATTTGATCATTTGTTAAAAATTATTTGATTATTTTGCTGTTATTAAACACTTGAAGCATCGATGAAATAAAATGGAGTCCTGGAAGTTCCATTTATTATGTTCAGAAATTCTTGCTTGTAGTTTATTTAGCTTTCCTTCTTACTTAATTGTTACTTATTTGTCTTAGGTTCCTTGATGATGACTTGGGATGTCTAAAGAAAAGAAATTGCTCCGAAAATAAACACTGATTTCTTGAAGGCTTGCCTATGGAAAGGAGAAGTATTAGTATGAAACATTTTAATTGATTTTATTGATTTCTCATTTTTTTTATTATTCTATACTATATCAAAATTTTTTGAAAAAATTTGCTTGAGTTTTAATTTTTGTTTTAATTTGTCTGCTTTAAACTTTTACATTTGTTGATGTGTGTTGATAACATTAAAAAATGTTGTTGCTTTTTCAGTGTGAAATTAAAAATCGCTTTTATCAATAATGAAGTTTTTTTTGTGTGTTAGCATAATGTAGATGGTAAAAATGTGATACAAATTACTCCATTTTCAAAAAATAAATCTTTCAGCACCAAATAATTTTTATTTAATGCAAACATGTTTTTTTTAATCATGCATATATAATTTTCTTTGAAAGCATATTATATCCAAACAAATATTGAATTATTTTTAATTATTTCGAAAGGAGAAAACAGTAGAACATGAAAAGGTTGTTTGATGGGCATATTGTTTCATATTTGGGTAGTATAAACATAACACTAAATTGAAATTTGTCTTTTGATTCCCCCTGCCCCTCACTTATATATTTTGATTGTTTTAGTAAGGAAATATCGCTAAAATTTTCTGTCAGCTAATGTGAAAACTGCTTTTTGAAACATGCTATTTTTTGTCTTGTTTCTAACTTACCAAATGTTCCAAAGGTTAAATGTACCAAACTAATATTTTATATTTACATTTAACTCATTCAAACAAATAGCTTGTTTAAATTGTTGAGTAAGAGATTTCAACCCAAATCCTTTGTGCTTTTTTAAATGCCAAAGGATGGATCCTGTTTTATTGTGTTGCGAGAAGGAAATTTGTTCTCTCGGCTCTACTTTCAGCCACAGTAACAGAAATTTCAAATCTCTGTCCTTGTGCAAAAATTGCAACAGAGATCTCTCTGTATATTTTTGGAAATGATCTGATGAGTTGAAGGGAATACAGACTCAAAATAAATCAGAATCTTATTTTATTTGAAACTCTTAAAATAGTTTTTGACCTCGATCCCCAGAAAATGGTATATTCTGTGTAGCTGTAGTTTAGAGATAAACTATAAAATAAAGGCAGAATATATTGATGCCGATTTTAAAACAAACTTCAGAAATGTCATTTAAATAATAAAGGGAAACTCTTTAAGGAATACTTGACTTCCAACTCAAAATCTACTACCCTCTTCATAGAAAACTTCTCATACACAATACTCCTTATACACATACAGCAAAACTCCTTACTAAATAGTAAAATTCCATGTCTTTCCAAGCATTAAGCTCTTGCTAAATCTACATAAACTTCTGAGTACACACAAAGAAATCAGAATATTGCTAAAAAGTTTAACCTAGCTAGAAAAAGTGCTGCAGCCCTAATGCCGAAGAAAACTGGAAAACAGAACCTCTTTAATAGTCAAAGACGATGCTGCTGCTATAAAAGCTTATTTTTTTTTATCGTCAATTAGTTTCAATATTCTCGGAAGTAGAGAGTTTTTCATTTATTTGTTTTGGCCTCCTTGATTTCTTAAGAGTTTTGGAGGTTACAGAAACAAGATTACTCAGTTGATGGATATCACTGATAAATATAGTTTAAGAAACATTTCAATAGAGCAAATGACAATACCATAATCTGACATTGCAATTCATTCTGAAAAGATAATATACAGAAAGTGAGGAGGTCATTTTGCTGACATTCCACAATTTCCTGGTCACTAAATCCATTTACTATCACAACTTCAAGTTATTGCTAAGTATTCATAATTTATCCTCAATCTTTAAATAGCAATAGGCATTTTCAACTTACTTCCAAATAGTTTTTAATATCACAAGGGTCAATAACTTTAATAATGAACTCTCTGAGCCTCTCATGTTGCTTGCAGATTTGTATTGATGTAGCACCAGTAGCGCACACAGGAATTTTTCAAGGGGGTCGAAAGTTCACTATTCTTGTATCAGGCTCCTTTTGATTTTGTCGATTTTCGGGAACAAAACACAATAAAAACTAATTATTGAATAAATAATTAGCATTAATTAATAAAATTAATCATTAATAACAAATATTTAATTAAATTTTATGTTCTATATACTTAAAATTATAGTCAATCGGGAAAAAAAATCAAGGGTTTTGAGGGGGGTCTGGACCCCCAGGACCCCCCTTGTGTGCACCACTGTGTAGCACTCATTCTCTGAAGAAATAAATGCAAAAACTCAAGAGGGAGACAGTTTGAAATAATAATAAATAACAATCGGTCTTTTTTAAATAATCAACTGACTTATTTCCACTCACATTCAGTATAATTCTTCATTAAATTTTTCCTCTTCCATTTTATTGTACTGGAATTACTGTTGATACTTATCTCTACTATAGTAATTACATCTGTTTCTTTCTTAATGATTTAAATTCTGTTAACAAAACCAAAAGAACTGCATAGCTTGCAATTGATTTATTTATAAAACAAAAAAATGCTTCTATTTTTCCTCTCTTACAGACATTATAGATGAAGTAATTCATTCCAACAATATTACTGAAATGACTATGTAACAAATATATTAATTGATGTAATGTAAATAAAAATTATCGTATAAGAACTGAATAAACAAATCTGTGATGGAATCAGAATTGTAGAGATATTTATACAAACTACAAGATTTTTTTTAAAAGATGTACAACACATACAATATCTTAATTCTTACAAAAGAGTGAATGACTAATGAAGTTAAAAAGAATCATGAGTGAGATATAGTAATGATTTCAATAAAAAAAATTAATCTCAAGACCCAATTTGATGGATTGTGTTGTATCTTCAGTTTGCCGATTGTGAAGGAAAATAGAATCATTCACATTACATGTTTTAGTTTATATTTATTTAATTCTAGGTGCCATTTTGTCTGCATATTTCAGGTAACATTTTTGGAAATGAGAAAGCAGATCTACTAAAGCAGGATCTCTCATGTCCCAACCTGACTCTGTTGCCTCCGTGTAACATTGAGAGACTCATTTACAGTAAAATGCAAATTAATAGAGTCTCCCAGTATGGTGATGCAGCAGCAGGAAAAAGGTGGAACATTGTATCTGTGGAAGGTCTGATATAAGTTGACAACCTGTAAACATCATGTAGAGCAGGGGTCTCCAAACTACGGCCCGCAGGCCAAATCTGGCCCGCCAGTGCCATCAATCTGGCCCGCGACAGCTTAAGTCTAGTGTCATTAATCTGGCCCGCGACAACCAATGATTTATTGTTACTATTGCTGTGATAAGTTGAAGATGAAAACACAGAATGATAATTACTCGGTTTTATTTACTTGCAAGGTAAAATTTAACGACAGAAATGATGACGCAGAAAACTTAAGTATCTAAGCTTAAGCATATTAATAACTAACAAATAATTGAAATGAATCCCAGTAATCACAGTAAAACAAAAACACTAATGAGATTTATGTGATTGGGATTTTCCACTGACAATAGGTTGTAGTGGATCAATTTTACTTGTACCAATTATTAAAAGAGATTTAAGATGCTCATCGGTTAATTGAGATCTGTAAACATTCTTTGTGTACTTCATCTTGGAAAACGTTTTCTCACACAAGTAAGTAGTACCAAAAACTGAAAACAACCCACGAGCAAATTTATGCAAATTATCAAATTGTACCAATGGAAGACTCTTATAAAATTCCAACAAAGATGAATTTTGATATTTGTTTTTAATCATATCACTGCACTGTAAATCAATAATTTCCATTTGGACTTCTGGAGCCAGGGTTTCAATGTCAGAATCAAAAGGATTTTGAAAAAGCTTAATTTCATTCGCAATGACATCAAAATCTGAGAAACGAGTATCAAAATTTATCTTCAAAGCACTCAAAGTTTCGACTGCAAAATTGACGGGAAATTCAGTCTCTGTAGTGTGGCTGAATATTCCACATGTTTTAAAATGTGTGAAACATTTTTTACGTAATTGAGATTGAAATAGTATTATTTTCTGTCTGAAGGATTTGATATTGGTGTATAAATCAGGGAGAAGCTGATTTTCTCCTTGCAATCTCAAATTCAGTTCGTTCATATGATTTGTCAAATCGACATAGAATGCTAACTTCCACATCCATTCACTATTTTCTAAATCGGCAAAAGGGCGCTGCTTCTCATTTAAAAAAATTTCGATCTCTGCTCGAAGTTCAAAAAAACGCTTAAGGACTTTTCCGCAACTAAGCCAGCGTACGGCAGTATGATATGGTAAGTCATTTTCTCCAATCTCTTCAATAAACTCGCGGAATTGTCGGTGATTCAGCCCAGTAGATCTGATGAAGTTAACAACTGATATGACTGGTTTTAGAACTTGACATATCTAAACATTTTCTGCACAAGGACTGTTGATGAATGATACAATGTAAGACTAATGGTTTTGAACCACCATCATTTTCTACAGCCTTTGACACAAATGCAACCACTCCTTTATTTTTACCACACATATTTTTGTCTTCATCAGTTGTAATAGATTTCAAATTTCTCCATCGAAGGTTCTTTTTATTAATGGCATTTTCAACTCCTTTAAAAATATCTGCCCCATTTGTCGTGCCGTGAATACTATCAATATCAAGAAGTTCTTCATACACTTCATAACTTTTATCTACTCCGCGAATAAAAATCAACACCTGAGCAGTATCTGACACATCCGTTGACTCATCCAATGCTAGAGAAAACCACTCATGATGTCCATTTTTGTCAGACAGTTGAGATGATATATTTTCTGCGATGTCTTGCACCCTCCGAGCCACGGTGTTTGCTGACAAACTGACACTTTTAAATAAATTTACCTTTTCGGGGCATATTTCTTTGGCTATTGCAATCAAGCATTCTTTTATCATTTCTCCATCGGTGAATGGTTTGCCACGTTTTGCGATTTCAAGAGCCACACGAAAGCTGGCGCGAGTTGCAGACTCTTGTTCAGTATTCGTTTTGGTAAACAAAGATTGCTGCGATTTGAGTCCGCGCTTCAAAGCTTCAAATTGTTCCATCTGCAAACTTCCTGTATACTTGGAGTAATTTTGAAGATGTTTCGATTCATATTGTCGTTTAATGTTATATTCTTTGAGAACAGCTATGGTTTCATTAAAAATTAAACATAGCGCCTTATTACTGGACTCAATCACAAAATACTGAAAGTTCCATTTATCTTTGAACGTTCTGCATTCACTGTCGATTTTTCGCTTCTTTTCCATACTAACAAATCACACATAAAAACTAAGTCAAATCAAAATACTTTTATGCACGGGTGTTACTTTATTTCACAATAGACAGTTTCGCTTCCTTTGCCTTTCCTACGCAAACTGACTCGCGGTTTCGCTGCCATCTCGAAGTGATCGGAATACACTAGCCAGAACCAGAACTTTCTTGAACCAACACGGTAATTCCAAATATTTAATTACAACTAATGCCACCTGTTAGCAGGTAGCTGAAATAGATAGTACATAGTACCACTACTTGCCACTAAATGTCGTTAAGTGTCACAATACACAATAGTAATTGAAATGCAAAAAAAGCGTAAGTTTGCTTAGGTCGCGCACTTTGTGACTATTCTAGTCTAGAAATATAGTTAAGGGCAGAAAAATTAAAACTGTTTTGGCCCTTGGAACATACTGAAAAAATCATTATGGCCCGAAGGCTTCAAAGTTTGGAGACCCCTGATGTAGAGGATAAGAAATTTATATTATAAGATGAATGAAATCACTTTCATCTTTTTTGGCAAACACTGCATGTTAGCATTTCTTTAGACAAAGGTGTTTGTACCTTTAGGCCATTTTTACCATCTCACAAAAAAAGTTAAAAGAATTGGCCAACTGTGAAATACACAATTCCAGTAATGAAAGCCACTGAAAGTTTTACTCCTTGACATGATGACAAATTTAAATTTAAAAATTTTACTTAAGTGGATGCAGTTTGTAATATTTATATAAGCTTTTCACTAATCTTATTTGCCAGTTTTCTGACACTGATGATTCCAAGTCAAATCATATTGTGAAGCCTACATGTTTTGTTTTTATTTTTCAAACATCTACAATCAAGAGAGCATTAGAATGCATCTCAAGTCATAAAAGTGAAAATTTTCTTGCTTTTTCATTCTTTGAGTGTCTTCGAGTTTTTGAATCATTCGAGCTATTCATCTCATATATTTATCATTTCATCTTCAAAATATCTAAATTATGTTATGTTAGATGTCTTCCCATGTTAGAATCAAATTCAACAAAATAATAAAGAGTGCTGCAACATCTGCATTTGATCTAATCTACCCTAGTATTGCATAATGAAATACTTTAAATTTTATAAAATTAATTGTTTAAGACCATTAGCAAGATGAAGAGAACCTTGAGATAAATAGCAAATTATATAACATGAAGCATGGCATTTCTCAATGAAAGTTACTGTTATCTATAGGATGATTTTTTAACTCTTATGGATTGGGCGTATGAGACTTGTGCAAGGCATTTTTTCTGGGAGAAAATCCTCTTGTGTAATTATTGCATTCGTTCACTAATTGTGACAAACTTTTTAAATGATTTTTTCCATTTTTATTTTCGTGTATGTCGTTATTTTTCCAGATATTTCATTTTATATAAGAAACAACCTTCTTTTTTTAGATTTTACCTATAATTAGGACTCAATTTTTTAAGTTGGATAGAAAATCTTTTCCTCTTGAGTTGAAGTGCCATGTGTCTCATGAGGACTTGATGCCAGAAATTTAAACCAGTCACAGTACCTATGTTTAGTGTCCTCAGTAGCTGAATGGGGTCATGGTTGTGAGCTTGTGGCTAGCATTGATGTGACCTGAGTTTGAAACCTGGTGCCACTAAACACACCATGTAGAGGGATTGATTGCATATTAAATCTGTCTAGGATCAGAGTCCACTGTTTTGCATGATGTGGGAGTTCATTGAGGAAGTACCTGCTCAGACATGGTCCTCGTCATTAGACTGGTGTTCAAAATTACTAGATCCATCATCAATATCCCTCGTGTTGCTTCACAATGCAGCCTAAATTAAAATCAAACCTACCTATATTCTGATTTTAAAATAGCACCAGTTCTCTACTACATAAAAACAATGTTTAAAAATTTAACTTCTCTAATAAAATTGCACTTAAAGCTTTATTGTATATCCATTTCATACACTGTAAGCTTTATTGTATCCATTTACTCTGCAGAAAACTCAGTTTTAAAAACTTAATCTCATTAATTGTAATCACTTAGTTTTTTTTTAAATTTAATCTTAGTGAAAAGTGATAATTTTAATTGTTTCTCATATACACCCTCAATAGATGCGGTCAGCATTAAAAAGCGAAGACAATTCTCATTTAAGGGGTTCACCCATGTGATGAGTTCAAAAAAATCAAAATTTTTTTCATAAATTGCTTCCTTAACATGTCAAGAATACGGTGTTAAAATGACTTTTTAAAAATATGAAGTTGCTAATAAAGAAGCAGGTATTAGAAGAGCAGCTGTTCGTAGCGCTAAGTTAAGATTTTCATTGTTGTGATCAGACTTGAAACATGTTTATCTCAAAATTGTGTTTTTTAAACTTTCCTCCGTCATATCTCAAGAACTGTTTTATCGAATTGCTTCAAATTTATAGGGTAAACTCAGCACATATATACGCAGCAAATGAAATATGATCATTTCCAAATTCAAAATATTTCAATTTTTTATAACAAAAATACTACAAGAAAACCATGAAACTCAAAAGTTTTCCTTCAGAGGTCTATCAAAAATCCAATTTTTGATATTTTCAACTGAGTATAGTTCATTCTGTGCATTTAAGCTTATAGATTAAAATGCCGTTAATTTTTTAAATTTCAGATAAGCCAATCAACCGGAATCGTGGAGGAAGTGAGTGTCCGTTTTTTCGAAGTGGGTGTGCTCAGAGTGCTGTAACTCACACGTTCTATTGGATATTTTTGGCTAAACAATTATATACATACTCTTATATAAAATACATATAAATAAATGCTGAAAAATTAAAGGTCTATCTTTTTACTGGTCGTTAAAAAAAATTCCCTAAGAATGCTTAAAAAATAGGCCAGGGATGGCTAACTATCGGCATGCATGCCATTGATGGCACATGGCACAATATTTTAGGCACACCACCAATAAAAAGGGTTTGCATTTTAGTTTAGAAACTATATTATTAAAAGGAACCCCAAACTTGACAAACAATTTCAAAGATTAAGATGTACATGAAAAACCAGAGAGAAATAGTTATTGTGCAGAATTTATTTCCCTAACTGATTCTTCAATCAAGGAATTTTCAGTGAGATTTTCTCAGTTCAAAGAATTATCAGAAACGCTCAAGTTTATTATGTACCTGATGAGACATCAGTTGATAAACGGAACTTGCCCCAATTTGATTGGTTGGAAATTGAAGAATTTTTTTTTTGAAATGCAATTTAGCGATTTCTAGTCTAGTTCAATATGGATTCAAAAGTGCATTGAAACAAGGAAAAATTTGGAATTGATTGAAACAGAAAGATTAACAAGCAATACAAGTAAAAATGCCAATAACGAAATTTTGGAAACATTAAACTCGATTCCAGATACATTTAATTGTTTGAAGAAGCTGGCTCATGCTATTATAACCCTATTTTCATCGATCTAAGCCATCGATTCATTATTTTCAGAGATGAATAATATTAAAGACTCGTTTAGAAACCGTTTGGCAGATGACTCCAATTCAGCATGCATTCTGCTAAAAGTAACATCTTTTACAATCCTAATAGAAGTTATTTGTCATCTATATAATGTGCAACAGCAGTAGTCACACTAATGTTACTTAAATTTAATTACACGTACAACTGAAACATTTACTATTATACAGTGCAAAATGTACTTTTTTTGTAGGAAATAAAGAGTTTTGTGTTGTTAGTATATTTTGCTTTATTATTTTCCCAATAATCACAAGTTAAAATTATCTGATAGCACGTCTATACCTTATTAAGCATTTCTTTAGAAAAAAGGGCATGTTGATCCATAAAGGTTCGTCACCCCTGAAATAGGCGGTCACATGGGTGAACCTCCTTAATGAAATAATATACACTAAGATAAGAATAAGTGAAGTAGTATGGTGTATAATTAATTTGACATATAATATTAATTTATTTTACATATGTGTATACTTATTTTCATATAGTATTCCAAACATTTTAGTTTTCTTGAGTGAAAAAAAAAATCCTGCAAAATCTTTTAGTTTTGCTGGTAATTTCAAATCCTTATTTTTCCTAGAGCTTTTTGGTGTTCGAAAAATTCACTATGCTACTGTTATACCCAAGATCTACTTTATTGATTTATTTCAGGTTCCCCTTATTGCTTTTATATTGGTGTGACATTCTTAAGTTTAATACCTGATTTTTTTTCATTTGCTTATATTTCACTTCTTTATATTAACGCCCTCTTCCGTCTTTGAAACTTTTCTTTTTCATAAAAGACACGGTTTCAGGAACTATAAGATGTTCCTTTATTTGTCTTTGTAATGTTAGAAGCTCCTAGTTTTCTATGAATATCTGTGTAGATGCAGCATTCTCTTGAATTACAGACTGATGAGCAGACCAGCTGAAATGTAATTTAAGATTATGAGGAGATCAATATATAGGAATGTGTCTTTGAGATTCAAATCATTCATCATTAAGATCAATAATCAAAAACATGAATATCATATTGAAAAAGCTGGAATTATGTGTAACAGTTTTTTCAGAGCATAGTGTTGTGTACAATTTCATAAACATGGATTATATTCTACCTCAATGTTAGAAAAATATGTGTGAATATTGATTATAAATATTTTTTTCGACTATTATATCCGTTTTTGGTTCCAGGTTAAAATATTTTTGGAGTGCTGATTTACACTTGTAACTCAAAGCAAATGTCATTTTCAGTAATATTCGATTCTTATGTCAGGAAACTTCTCATTTTTCTTAACTATGAGATTCTATCTAGGGGTAAAGTTTTAAACGATTGAAGTGCTTAGTATTTAGTCGATTTCGTATCATTCTCCAACTTTACATACTCGGAACTCATAGGAAAAAGTCCAACATTTGTAGGTTAATAATTCTGATAGTAAATTTATTAAATTAGATACTTATTAATATATATATATTATGATTCTAAACCATCTAGACGTTCTACAATTATAGATTTTTAATAATTGTTTTTGATTTGCTCTTTTGAGATCAGAAATTGTTCAGCTGAAAATAGATTATTCTAATTAGTCAATCATGATGCAATAAGTATGCAAGATTTTCTGTGGGTATAGTTTGCTTTAGAACATTGTAAATTTAATATTTATTTGAAAATTACACTGTTTTTCTGATTAATTTTTTCTTTTCAGATTTTATGGGGCTTACAAATGACATCATGAACTATTCCTGTTTAGTGGAAAATCTGGTGTTTTCATTATTTCCTCAGATCTGGTTGTTGTGGAAACAGAAACTGTTCAGTGGAAATTGATGAATTGTGCAATGTACTTGTCTGAATGTATTGCCAGATATTCGATTGCAGTTCTTCAAAATCCTTGCACATCACAGTAATTTTTGTTAGTAATGGTGTCGTTTTTTTTGTATCTAGTAACTAGTTTCCTTTTTAATGAGCTGATCACAAACAATTATAAGTAGCATTTTTTGAATTTCACATACACCTCCACTTGTTGGAGAACAATTAAATTATCTATCATTTACAGATGTTGATGAAATATTAGTTTATGCAGCTCTAAGCTTAAATGAAATTGTATGTTAGGTTCTTCTTAAGATTCATTATTCCATATAACATGATAAAAGTAAGATAATATTGTTCGAAAGGCAGCAATTGCTCGAGTACAATGATTTAAAATGTAATTTGTTGCTAAAACTACTGAAATATCAGCTTCACAAGACATTTGTACTAATTTTGTTGAATAGATAACAAAAATCTATAAAGGAGGAATATTTTCTTCAGATATTTCTATAGATAGTATGTATTATTGCTAAAGTTCAAGCTATTTGTGTGTGGGATGAAAAATGTGAAGAAAGTAATGTATGTTTTACATTTTTCATACAAATCACGCTAACAGACACTAATATAATACTCAGAGATATTAAAATATAAAAAAAAAATTTACTAAAAAAACATATCATGTCTAAAATAATTATAAAACATATATTCAGAAGCTAATGTTTAATCTTTAGCAGTTCAGAAATTATTATAATAAGAGATGTCAAATAATCTTTCGCTTGGATCTTGTTTAAATGATAGAATATACAGCTGAGATAATGCATTAATATCTGTATTTAGCCAGGTTTGTAAATTTCAATAATTATTTATTTTAAACTGATATCACAAAAATGCATCAATAGCATCCAATCAAATGATGCAAGTATGAAAGCATTGTAACAACACAGCAGTTGTAATTGCAGCCACATATTTTGACTCTTTCTTTATAACTTCAAATAAGAAAAGGAGATGGGAACATATCAAAGCTAATGATAGACAGGATAACATATATTATGTTTAAATTCTTTTCTGCATTTCTTAAATTGAATGAAGATGAGAAAAATCATTCCTAATCTCAAAACCAACAAACAACCTACATATGCTAATGTCCTTAAAATACCCTAATGAATTTTAAGTATTTTACATCCTGGTTTCCTATTACAATATCACAAAAAATATTGCTCTAGGGTTGAATCAATAAAATTAGAAATGCATTCGTTATAGGACCAGCCACCTCTATTTACTATACAAAATTCCACATTTTTAAATACACAAGTTGAAGCAAATTCACTCTTTGTAACATTGACCTCTGGCTTCATATATGTTATTTCACTGGTGAATCCACACTGTATAGTGGCATTCTCCCCATAGAAGGATCAATCATGGGATTTACAACTCGTATACTATCGACAAAATTAATGTTTTTGCGAACATGTTTACGAACTTAGTAGCATTTCCTTGTTGCTTCAGCATCATCACAAAATTTGGTAAAATTGCTGCAGCTTCAAATGTTCATATACATGTTCATCACTGTCGTTTAACAATCTGCAACATTCCAAAACACTTCCAGTAGGAATAAAAATAAGTGATTCAACAGAAAGATCTGTTTTTCCTGTTTTACTTCGCCCCCCTCTTAGTACCTTCTGCATCTTTGAAGTGGAAGATTTGAAGAAGACATTTTTTTAAATTGATTTTGCGTTTGTGATGGTAGAATCCCTCCCCCTTCCTAAAAAAGTACTTTGATTTTTAAAAGAGTTTCTAATGTATGTTAAGTAAAATAATGACATATATATATATATATATATATATATATATATATATATATTCTAAAGCTTGTTTTTCAATGGCTAGGAAATGTATGAAATAAATTTACCAAATATTTCCTTTTCTTCATACTCAAATTCAAAGATTTCAATCCTTCTTTTAAATTAAATCTCCTTTTAGATGTATAAAATAAATACTTATATATATAGGCTTATTCTCTACAAACAAGAGATAACATCCAACAATCACATTCGAAAAACACAGACAGTAGGAAAAACACACAATGAAGGACATATGAGTAACCGAGATTAAAAATTATAAAATGGATGCTGCAGTGTTATAAACATGCTGACTTAGGACAGCTAATATATAAAATAATTTATATAAAAGTGGGGTTGAACATGTTTTTTGGCCAGCCAACCTTCCCCCTTTATGTAAATAACACTGAGCAAAAACCAATAGAAAATAATGGATAGGAATATCTAAATCTATTACAAGATAGAGGTAACTTACCAAAAAATTGCACTTAAAAATGCAGAGCCCGCGCTAAATCTGAGAGTAATAAATAAGTTATTGTCAGATTCTGGACCCTAATGCAGATTTAAATCATGTGAAGGGCTGAAATGTAGCACTTAACAAAAGTATAAAAAGAAAGAAAATAAAAATTAATAAGAGTTGCAAATTATAGCATAACTTGAATAACACTAGAGTAAATATGAATAAAATAATAAGTAATTTTATCTAATATTAGATTATGGAGATAACTATAACTGTGAAATATTTAAGTTTATAGAAATAAACTATTATCAATCTCAGAATTTTTAATCCTAACTATTTTGAATAGCTTTATTCATATAACCATTAATTAAATTAATTGGGTATTTCTGATTTAAGCAATATTTAGTAAAATGTTTGTAGTTATTTTTATTTCTGATTTTTGACACCAGAAATTTATTACATTGTATATAATTAATAGCAATATTTCTGAATATAGAAACATGTACATTACTCTCCCAATGAGGAACTTTTGTAATATTGAAATTAAATTCTTCTCTTTTATCATAAATATTAGAAACTATTACATTATCATTTAATTTGACATGTATGTCAAGAAAATTTGCTTCATTGTTACTATTTGTCTGTATTAAATTGAGATATTGTGGATAAAAATTAATGTTAGGTATAAAATTGGCTTGTTTGCCAAAAATGATTGTCATCTATATAACGATAAATATAATATTTAGAATTATTAATGTAACTACTTTCAAAAAAATGTAAGTATAAATTGGCAAGACAGTTGCTCGCAGGGCCACCTTGTGTCAATCCTTTAATCTGCAGATAACAGTTACCTTTATGATATATATAGTTATCTTTAAGTACAAACCTAAGTATTGAACCAAATCTATCATAATTAACATTATTAAATAAATTATCTTTATGTAAATTTACAAGTATATTAATCAAATCATCAATATTAATAGAGTTAAAGAGATCTTCAAAATCTTAACTATAGACTGAATAAATTTTTTTATCGTTCATTTGTTCACAATCAGTGACTTACCATTTTTAAGAATGGCTGTGGATTTAAGATTATTTATTGTATCATGTAATATTTCATGGAGAATTTTGCCAGTTTTGCTGATATATGTATTAAAACCATTTGTAACTGTCCTAAATTTAACTGGGTCTTTATAGAAATTTGGAAGTAAGAAATATATGTGGAAATTTAAAATTATTATTAATTTGAATTCTTAACTGTTAATGAAAAGCCAAGATAGGTTTATTTATTTCTCTATCAGAAACATGTCTTGATAAAAGCTGTATTATTATCGAAATAATTGTTGATCATTAAATTATAATAGTATTTACATATGAAGGCAAAATTTCCGGGCACTTTATCAACATAAACTATAATAAATTTATTTTGCAAATTTTTAATATTATTAAAAAGGATTTTATTATCTGTACCATAGTTATATTTATTAAGCTGTTGTGTAATATTACCTTTGAATTCTGTGAATGCCTCTATAGGTATACTATATTTAATAGCTATTTTGTATATAAACCGCTCAATATCATTATATAACTGATTTTTTATAATTTTATTATTATTCGAAATATTAATCTAAAACCAGTACCTTTATTCATTATGTTTCTAAGATTATTGTCTTTTACAATAATTATATATATATATATTACGCGAAGATCCGGATTCTATGCAAAACAATCACAAAGAAAATAAACAGTTCTTCAAAAGCGATGCGAATTTATTAACAAAAATCCAATCCTTTAAATACAGGATTCAGCAGCAATATTCACAGAGTAAATCTCCGAAGGTCTTCACACCTTCAACAGTAATCAAACACAATAACCAGTGTTTAAAAATACACGTATGTAAAAGATTATTCACAAGTACAGCCGAGTTAATCGCTAGTCAAAACAATCCTCACTACTCGCTGGTTTAATTAAGACTGATCGCCGTCCCGGTGAGCATCTTTTAATAGGCGCGACAGAAACTTCCAGAAATATAACAGCTCGTGTCATTGAACGTAACACTAGTGGAGAGATCCACTACTTTCTAGAAGATTCCAGAGGTTTCCTAACTCGCGATTGACGCCAAAATGGTCGCCAAAAATGATGCCAACTTTGCTCTACCGCCAAGATTTCGCCAAGTTCTCATTGAATCGCCATTATAACGTACGGGGCGGCATTGCTTGTGAGTAGCACAATTTTAACATGAAATAAATATAACACATAGAGTAATATAAATGCATTCAAATACAAATTATTTACACAAAATTCGTAACACTGCCCCCTCCTCAAAGACTGCACGTCCCGGGCAGTACAATTCTTGACTAAGAGGCATCTATTTACAGGCAAATGACTCACATAATAATAACATATAAAGTAACAAATGTATTCCACAGCATATACAATACAAACAAATTCAAAGCACATGAAGAGATGTAAACATAAATTCACTTTTAAAAATAAAACTAAGGAATTCGAAAAGAGAAATAATTTACATTATTTACAAAATAATTAATGACCATGGTCTGAACTTAAGGATCTTATTCATCTTGGCCTAGATAAGGGGTTGGCCTATTGTAATGTATTACCTTCGGTTTTGAGTGTGGTGATTTCTGTATCCGCACCACAACGTCATTCAGTCTTTTTAGGACTGTGTAAGGACCTTCCCAGTTGGTCTACAGCTTCGGAGAGAGTCCTTTGCGACGTTTCGGATTCCATAACCACACTTTGTCGCCTTCGTGGAAGTCGTGTCCGGTTGCTCTTGCGTCATACCGGGTCTTCATCTTCTCGGAAGCCAAGCCGATTCTTTCCCTAGACAGATGATGTATTTCCTCCATCCGTGCCTGGAGTTTCTGGACATACTCCTCAGGCGCCAAGGAAGCATCTGGTGGTCGGCTGAACAGAAGATCCGCAGGCAGACGAAGATCACGTCCAAAGAGCATCTGGGATGGGGAATAGCCGGTGGTCTCGTGAATGGCACTCCTGTAGGCAAGCAAGAAAAAGGGCAACTTCTTGTCCCAGTCTTGTTGATTACTCGATACCAGGAGAGAGAGAGGCTGTTCAGAATGGTCCGATTGAACCTCTCTACCATGCCGTCAGACTGAGGATGCAAAGTTGTTGTCCTGGTTTTATCAATGGCGAGTATTTCACAGTCTCTTGCAAACTGCAGAATCGAAATTTTGTCCTTGATCGGAGTGAAGTTTTTGAGGGACCCCGAATCGTGAGATCCAGTGTTGAATTAGAACCTCTGCAACAGTTTAGGCCTCTTGGTCGGGAATAGGATTCACTTAGTGATGTTGTTGCCATCTGACGATCTCGGAAGTGGACCTAGGATGTCAAAAACTATTCGTTCGAAAGGCGCTCCCACATTATACAGCTGCAGTCTTCCTCTAGTGCGTTTTCTGGGACCTTTGCGTGCAGCACAGGGATCAAATGTGCGACAACACTTTTCCACGTCACTCCGCACATTGTTCCAGTAGAAGCGCTCACGAACTTTTTGTAAGGTCTTCATAACACCAAAATGACCTCCAGTTGGACTGTCATGCAGTTTCTTAAGGACTGTTGAAACTCTTGTCTTTGGGAGTATTAATTGCCATCTGAATGTTTTTTCATCGTCAGACTCCCATTTTCGATATAAAACACCATTTCTCAAATGGAGAGTCCCAAAGAGCCTAGTAACGCTTCGTTGTAGGATGGAAAGGGGCGATGTCTTGCCAGTTGGGCTTTTCGTCAGACGACTCTGAATTCTAAGATTGGTTTTATTTCAGGATCAGCCAGTTGATCTTTTTGGACGCTCTCATCACTCCACGGGTCCAGTGCCGATGTTGATGGCATTGTAACTTGGCGGACTATTGGATCTATTACGCCAAATTTCTTTTCAACTCTTGAGCAGTATCTACTGTTCTCCGGGCAAGGTCTTCTCGAAGGGACGTCTCCATTCCCTTCTGTTGAACCTTTTTGGTTTCTACACACTTCCTTAGACTCGACTACATTTGCACGGTGCGGATGTTCCTTATTTATTTGATGGCAGTTATTTCTTAGGTGCCCTTCTCCACAGCACCCCCAGCACTTGGTGGTACGATCTTTCTTATCGTTTCGGGGGCAGTTACTTCTGAAGTGCCCTGGTTCACCACATCCCCAACACGTGATGCTACGTCTCCTCCGGTTCTGAAGTTGAGCCATTAAGTCTTGAATTTCTTCTTTCAATTTCTTCATCTCCTTAATCCATGGAGGTTCCCAGGGTGCATCTGCAGTCACTGTAGCTCCTCGGATGGAATGGCGGTCTCTGCAACTGGCTTCATTGGCTGTCTCCAATTTCAGGGCAGATTTAAGATCTTGGACATCTGCCATTCTTACAGCCTTCTGGATTTCCCCCTCTCTCAGGCCGTCCACGAAATACTGTAAAGAGATTACTTCGCGCACAGTTGCTGGATGGTCGGAGAAAGCCAAGTTGGCGAGCCTTTCTACTTCGGAGGCATACTCTTGCAAGCTTTCTCCGGTTTTCTGGAGTCTTGTTTTCATCTGCAGACGTGCGTAGTCCTTGGAGTATTTCTGGCCGAACCGAAGATCTAGAGAATTATATAGGGAGTTCAAATTCAGTCGTTCTGTGTCGGGAAGAGTCTGCAGTACTTCAGCAGCTTCTCCCCTAAGGGATGCTGCTAACTGACATGCTTTCACCCCTTCAGTCCATCCATTGGCTTCAGAAATTATTGAGAATTGAGTCTTGTATACCTCCCAGTTGGTTTTTCCGTCATAGGTAGACAGTTTTACTGACACTGGTGAGGCCGTCAGAGGCACTGCAGAAGAAGGCACATGTACTGGAGCAGCAGAGACAAACTTACTTTCGTTAGTCGCATTTCCGGAAGCTAGAAGCTTCTTTTCAAGATCTTCCATTCTCTGTGACATGCTAAAATTTCCGGCCACTTCCTCAATTCTTTTATCAACTTGTTCTCTAATTCTTTCTTCAACTTGTTCTACTTTCTTCTCTATCTTCTCTTCAACAACTGCACTCTTTTCTTCAACTTTCAATGCTATTTTCTCTTCCACACTATTGATTTTCTCCTCAACATTGTCGATTTTCTTTTCTAGAGCATTCTTGAGGTCTTCCTGACATTTTTGCATTCTCTCTTGGCCTTTCTGCATATTTTCTAGACCTTTCTCCATTCTCTTTTTAGTCTCTTCTTGACTTCTCTGCATATTCTCCATTCTCTCCTTAGTTTTTTCTTGGCTTCTCTGCATTCTCTCCTTTAACTCATTCTTAGTGTAATCCAGACCTTTCTCCATTCTTTCCTGCATCTCTTCTTGGCCTCTTCTAGTCTCTTCTTGGCCGTTTTTCAAGGCATTGATACCTTCCAACAGAGCCTTCAGTTGCTCATCCATCGCTCTTGTTATTGGCATAAAAATCTCACTTCTGACACCAAACTGTTACGTAGATCCGGATTCGCGGATATTATTCAAAACAATCGCAAAGAAAATAAACAGTTCTTCAAGAGCGATGCGAATTTATTAACAAAAATCCAATCCTTTAAATACACTATTCAGCAGCAATATTCACAGAGTAAATCTCCGAAGGTCTTCACACCTTCAACAGCAATCAAACACAATAACCAGTGCTTAAAAATACACGTATGTAAAAGATTATTCACAAGTACAGCCGAGTTAATCGCTAGTCAAAACAATCCTCACTACTCGCTGGTTTAATCAAGACTGATCGCCGTCCCGGTGAGCATCTTTTTATAGGCGCTACAGAAACTTTCAGAAATATAACAGCTCGTGTCATTGAACGTGACACTAGTGGAGAGATCCACTACTTTCTAGAAGATTCCAGAGGTTTCCGAGCTCGCCAAAAGTGATGCCAACTTGGCTCTACCGCCAAGATTTCGCCAAGTTCTCATTGAATCGCCATTATAACGTAAGGGGCGGCATTGCTTGTGGCACAATTTTAACATGAAATAAATATAACATGGAGTAATATAAATGCATTAAACACTCAAATACAAATTATTTACACAAAATTCGTAACAATATATATATATGTATGTATATCTAAAACTCTTAAGAGTAATTTCATGTTCAAAGATGATTGTTATATTACTAATTTTTACCTCAAGAGAAACAAAATACATTTGCAGTCTTTTTTACAAATTTGTTCATCTTATGAACGAAAAGATATATATATATATAAAAGAGTTACCGCGTCATATATAATTTGGGTCTATTTTTTTTCGTCTGCTCTCTTTGTGCTACATTTTCGATCAAATATTGACTTTGGTGCTAGTTTAATATCCGGGGTAATAGCGCTAAGTTGTTGTTTATGTTCGCCAAGATGGGCGATAACATTACAATATGGTTACCTTGATATTTTTATCGTCTGTCGATGTGGTTGCCGTGGGGATAACGTATATTAGAAATAACTTATTGTTTTTCCCGCGATAACTCTGTTAATTTCAGACGATTTCTTTAAAAATTTAACCATTTTCAGTGTAATTTTTCTATTGTTTCAGTCTTCTGTTTCATTTTGTGCTATTTTTGAATATGGATATTTTTAATATGAGTGAGTACTAGAATATTTTTTTCTTAAAAGAATAAGTGTTGTTCTTTTAATTATATCGCTATAAATCGTTTATTTTCGATTTATTTTACGTTTTAAAAGTGCTTCTTTTTTTACGTTCTTTGCTCGATGAAATTCGTAGAAGGAACTTGCAGTGCAAGTTTTACATTGCAAGCTTTCAGTACTTTGTAATTGATATTCATTATTAATTTTAACATATATTATGTAATTATGTTATTAATAATGTAATATAAAAATGCAATTATTACTATATGTAATAATCATATAATCTTCGTTATTTATAATTGTTTCTTTTAGTATTTATTTATAAATATTATTACATATTTTGTTATTTATTTATAATATTGTAATTTATTTATAATGTAATTAATTTATAATTAATATTGTTATTTATTTATAATTAATGTTGTTATTTATTTGCAATTAATATTGTTATTTATTTAAAATTATTATTGTTATTTATTTATAATTATTATGTTATTCATTAATAATTATTTGTATTGTTTATTTATAGCTATTCTGATGTTACTTAGTTATAATTATTATGATGTTATTTATAATTATGTAATATGAGTATTCTTATGCATTATTTTTATTTTTTTACAGTACGATAATTGTTCTTTTTTATAAATACTATTAAACAATATTATTATTAAAAAAAATTGTTATTAAATCACACTATAGGAATATTATATATATTTACGATAAAATTTATATTATTAGATTATTATATGCTGCTTATAATACTATTATTATTACATGTTACTTTTTATTATATTATATTGATATTCACTATTTATTGATTGATTTAGGTTATTCTCAATTTCTTCCTATGTCCTGCATTTGAAATACATTCCAATGTATTTCAAAACAATTCTTAAAAAATTATTGTGTATCATTAGCTTACCGCTAGGCTGCCTTATTGGATTCCATTCCAGCAACAAGATCGCTGCTTGGCGCGATTACCCCGGATAACAAACTAGTTCCTTAACTTTTAATAATTTTCAGATGCATAAATCTGCACTTTGCACATCTTATAGTGTTGAGAATTTTAATTGCAAAACAAGCACAAAGTTTCGGAATATCAATAGCAGATGCTAAGTCTTTACCAAAAAGTCTTTACCTAAGTCTTATCAAAGCTATGCATAACAATGAAATTTAAAACGTGAGCATTTATGTTTCAAGAGAACGAAGTAGATTAGTGAGTGAATTTGTCAGCTGGCAAAAATTCGGTTGAAATTATCTTTTAAATCCTCATGTGCATAATATGGAAGTTTGAAGAATAAATTCTTAATTCTAGTGCCTCCTGTCATCTGATCTAGATACAAAACTACCAGATTTATTGTCAATAATTCATTATCAGGATTTCAGATTGAGATTACTAATTCAGGACTACTGAGCAGGAACATAATTTTAATACAGCGTCAAGAGTTGAGGATGACTCTTGAAGTGACACAGAGGTTTCTTAAGTTTCCCATATAATGTAATTGAGTATTATTATAACCAGGAAACCCCGTCTAGTGTTGGAGTAGTCTTCTATGTTTCTTGTACATCAGTACAATTGTGGTCCGCGGAGTCTTTAATATAACGTTAAGATTTTTTTTTACAGACTGAAAGGCCTTGTGGAAAAACTGAAAGTGTGCCATCCTAGAATAGATCACTAAAACTTCCCCTCCCAATGGAAAAACTCTACTAGGACATGTATTTTGAGCAAGAATATTGTTGGACAGGAATGTTCAAAATCTTGGGGGCCCGCGATGTCAAGCTGGTACATAAAGGGGGGCTGCAGCGATCGAAAGTTTAATTTATTGCACCATAGAAAGCTAAAATTTCACTTTTTTCTTTAAAATTTTTACAATGTTAAATTCTTTTTACCCCGCTGGACAAGCGCCTCCCAATTTTCTATATCCCAGCCTTAAGGACAGCCAATAGGAGTCTCTGTTCACTTCACCCAGCAACCAATCAGAGAGCAGACTCTTAAGCTCTCACCCAAGTCAAATTTCCAACAACTTTTTCGCCCAGATGAAGAACCAAAGCCACTCCTCCCGGATCCCATCGATCGACCCATCACCGTCATGCTCAATATCGCAGACTATCCAGGCATAGGATTGAGGACTGTTTTACAGTCCGGATGCCCAAAAAGTAACGCCTATTCAAAAGTTTAAGAACCGCTGAGGTACACCCGTTACATCTTGTCATTTTGATCCATCGTAGAATCTTGACCTGGCACTCCAAATTCCACGACCATGCTACACCAAAGGGAAGACTGAGCTTCGACAGATGTAAAGCCCATCCAGCTCCCTTATTACCTCGCTCTTTAGCAACCGCGGTAGTCAAGTTATCGTGGTCATGACGATCTCGGGCAGTCTTTATTTTTATCGAGTTATGAGTTCAGACATTCTCTTTCCCTCTCTTATACAAATACTACGTTCTAGGTTTTGGGTAGAGGTTTGGAAAGTGAAGTGCGAGCTCACAGGTTTCGTCCCGTCAAAATTGATCCTGTTTCAATCGTTTTACGAGGTTTATTGCCAGCTTTCCTCGTGTTGCTTTCAAGTGCCACGTAAACAATCGATCAACACTGGATGTTAAATAAAATCAGTTTGCGTACAGTCGCTAAGAGTAATGCATAAGTTATGCAGGGGAAATTGGTCCGAATTTTTTTGCCGCATCCTGTATTATGGGAAAAGGTGGGGGGTTAAAAACAATTAGAGCAAGACCATACATTTCGAAAGTTTTTCGAAAAAGATTGCAAAAATTCATTTAAATAAATCTCTTAACTTTGGAAGAAAAAAATAATCTGGTCATATGAAAGCAAACTCACCATTTTTATGTTAAAATGTAGTTGGCACCGGTGTCTTAGATGTAGCGTGCCCGCTTCCTAAGCCTAAGGTTGCGGGTTTGATCCCGGCTAGAGTTGATAGATTATGGATGCAAAAATCGTAGGCATGCATGTCATATGATTATTTGGTATGTAAAAGATCCATTGAGTATCAATTTCGCTTGGTACTCTCGGCAATATTTAGCATCCGGTGAGAGCTTGAACTAAAAATAAATTTGTTTTCAAATTTGGTTGAGCGAGGCCATCTCTAGAGGGTGGCTCTCGGATTTGTGGACTTGCCGTGTTTGCAAAGGCTAAGTTGTGTTAAAATGCAGTCCCATTGGGAAAAAAAAAGTTAAATGGTCGCATTTTAGCTAGGAGAAGGCCGGACACAGAATTGCATGTGGGAAAATTTGCGTTCAACTGTTAAGCATGGGAAGGTTGATGATTTGTGGATGTATGTCCTTTAATTGAGTCAGAAAGTCACATATGATAGACATAATAATGGATATATTTGTTTACTTGGACATATAAAAGAAAAATTTTAAAGCAAGTCCCTAAAAAATGGGAGTTAATAACGATTTCATTTTTTAACACAAGAAGTGTCCTAAGCATACAGTTAGGATAGTTAACCGTTTGACACGGTTTTGAAAAAACTTGATTGAAAAGCGCTAAGGATCGTGATCGTGCTATTTCAATTACAAATCGAAGAAATTATTAAATTTAGAAAATTATACTCTATTAAATTTAAAAAATTAAATAATTACAAATTATTAAAATAGATCACGATTGTGTGAAAGGCTGAGCACGTTTTTACGTATTGTGAGAGCGTAAGTCGCTCGTGGTACGCAAACGGTTATACTATTATATCATTTTTCTTGATGGCTGCACACAGATACCTTCTCAATCTCCTAACCTTAAAGTATCCGACCACGTTCGGAACTGTGATTTTAAAAAAGCGCATAAAGGGATAATTTTCATGGTATTTAGTGTCATTTAGATTAGAATACATGTATAAAATAGTTTTAAGGACATTATATATATGACGAAGAACATTATTTAAATACAAAATTTTGGCAAAAAATTAACTTAGAATAACCCTTTTTCAAAACGTTTTCCTTTTATAAAAATGCTTCTATAATAGTAATATTTTGCTTATATAAAGTAAAGACTTCTTCAGAACTAGGATTTTTGAAAAATTCACATTATTTTCAGTATTACCACCAATTAAAATAATTATCGGCGTTTTTTTCTTAAACTTTCTCCCTTCTGTTGTAGTAAAATATGGATAAATCCACTTCTAAGTTATATATTTCAAAAATTCCAGTTCAGCCTCTGTACAGAGGCCTGAGATATATACAGACAAAATATTATTATAATGGAAGCATTTTTTATAAAAGGAGAATGTTTTGAAAATGGGTCATTCTATGTTCATTTTTTGTCAAAATATCGTACTTAAATAATTTTTTATTGTAATAATATTCTTAAGACAATTTTATATACGTTTAATAATCTAAGTGACACTAAATATCATAAATATTATCTATTTATAAGCTTTTGCAAAATTTAGGTTCTGAACGTAGTCGGATACCTTAAGAAGTCTGGCACATGAATTTTCAAAAAAAAAAATTATCGATTTTTACTTTTATACATTTTTTAAAATTTCAAATATTACTGTTTAAAATGATATATGGAAATACGGTAATTAGAAATATACTTATTTATTTTTTGAAAAGAAACCACTCCTTGACCCGCGGCGTCAAAGGAGCTACGCTAGGAGATCCTGTCTGACACTATGCATTAATTTTCGATCACTTTCGATTTCTTTTCAATTTCTTTACTGTTAATACAATCGTTTGTTTTTTCATAACGCGAACAGCTTTCAACATAAACGAAAAGCTTTTCTTTTGAAGAAGGGAACAGATGATTCAGCACAGTTACTTTTTTTCGCTTGGTTTGTTGCTAAATGGGATTATTTTTGTTTGAACTTGTTGACAGTGAGTGCTAATTTATTTAAGCAGATTTTTTTTCTGTTCACTCCAAGTTTACATTGAATTATTTATTAGTATTTTATTAACGACAAAAATTATAAGTATATCTAAAAAAATATTTAAAAATGTGTCCTGCGGGTATACATTCACGGTGCAAGATTCAAAAGGTAGAAGTTGCATGAAACGAAAAACACTATGATCTTTAAACTCATACACACGGTCCATATACCATAATGAATGAAATGAAGCCATTTTTTAGAGCAGGAAATATCAAAAAGTGGACTTAACCACATTGGCTACTAAGCGACACATTTCATTTATGTATTTCTGGAGTCGAAATAGTTTTTCGAATAAATCATTGTTGAAAAAAATATTCTTTCAACAGCTTCATTTCACTTTAGCGACACGATGTGTGTTAAAACTTCTGCTTTTGCAATTTGAATAGATTTTGATAAAAACTAAGCCTATTATATTATATTTTTATTTCAATAATTCTAAGCTAAAATTTTGTTTCATTTTTATCTGTTTCAAATAGTTATTAACTTAAAAGTTCTTGTGTTAGTATTATAATTTTATTTTTCAGTTTATGTTTTCGCGCTGTTGATATCAGTTTGATTCAAAGCTCAGTCTATTTTATCTGTTTCAGAAAGCTTTCGACTTCAATTAATGTTAATGTAATTTTTTTGTTTTTGTTTTTTTGGTTTATTTTAAGGTAAATTTACTCGAATTATTTGTTTTAGATAGTTTTCTATACTTTTTAAGAGCACGATAAGACAAAAGTTAAAAAATAAATCTTAGTTATTGCTTTGAGTGGATTTCAAAATCGAGCATCATTTTTTCGATATCCACTTCTTGTGAAAATTTCTACTGTTAAATATATATATATATATATATAGAGAGAGAGAAGAGATTCTTCACATATATAAATATATTCTGATTAATACCTATAATTGTTCACCTTACAAGAAAAAAGAATTTTTCTCTCGTTCCTTTTTTTTTTTTGCTTTGATCACTTGAATAGCAGACTAAAATAAAACACACTGGTGTGAACAAAACATAAGCAACAGTTTTCTTTGTTTTATCTTGTGCCATAACTCTACGATAAATCATCTGAAAAGCATGAAATTCAGAAATGAGAAACAGCATTTTGTAAAATGATGAAGAAAGCATAGTTGCGCAAAAATGAATACAATGCGTATAGTATGAAAAAAAAAAAAAAAGGTTTTATTGAATTCACTAGCTGGTATACCCATTCTTCGCACGGGTGAATTACAAAATTAAAAAATACAGATTGAAGGATAAAGAAGTTTTTAATGAGTTAATTTTACGTGAATTGCAAATTAAACAAACAAAAAAAACTGTTTGCATATCTCAGCTGAACAAAAACACCCATATTTGTTAAATCTTAAGTCAGTAGATCTAACAAGAGGAAGCCCAATGGCTGAGTGGTTAGTGCATCGCGCTTCCACACCACAGGTCCGAGGTTGAAACCCCGGGCTGGGCAAGATTGACTCAGCCTTTCATCCATTCAGTGGGTCGATAAATGCGTACCATGCTTGCTTGGGAACTTAACACTGGGGTTTCGCGTCAGACTGACTACCTGACCAGAACATCTGTTCATGCACCTCAGGGCCTAAGGTCGCGTATACTGATTTGGGCACAGTAGGCCTTGACCCTCATGGGCTGTTGCGCCACTGAGTTAAGATCTAATAGCTGATAAAAAGGATTTTTTTTTATTTATAACGCCCCGTAACTCTCTCGTGGGTTAATTTTTGAAAACACCTTCCTAAGCTGACCTCTGTTCAGCAAAAGTAACACATTGTTACAAATTTTGTGTAATGAATGCTTAAAAAAAGTGTAAATAATTTATATCTGGATGTGTAATACGTTAAATGTTAAAATTGTAAGATTCGCAAGCAACACCGTTCCTTACATTATAATGGCGATTCAATGGAAACAGCGAAATGTTGGTGATAGAGCCAAGTTGGTATAATTTTTGGCAATTGATTGAACGGTGCAGGAGTTGACATGCTGTAGCGCCACCTGGTGGGGAGCTGCAACAAAGAGGATAGCACAAAAACCTTCTCCGTAAAAAAATACATGTATATACGAATTTTCATACTGATCGATTGAACAATGTTGGAGTGATGCGATTTCACAAAAACAAACATCCATCCTTACTAATATTATAATCACGAAAGTTTGCATGTATGGATGTTTGATTAACGTAAAAGATAGATGCTGTCGCGGACTTTTTTGTATACGTGATTATATACGTGTAACTGTAACGGTTTTTGCTTCTCACGCAAGAATAGCTTGCAGATGGCAGAATTTTTTCCTACTTACTTGACATTTATCGTTACATTTTGGACACTTCACACAATATCTTTATAAATTCTAGCCTATATGTTATTCTGATGTATATTATTGTAAAGTTTCATTAAAATCTGTTCAGTTGTTTTTGCATGAACGAGTAACAAACTTTCACGATTATAATATTAGTATCGTTAGATATGACTGTCCAAGAGAAAGAACAAGAAGCAGATATTTCTCAGTATGCCCTTCCTTTACTGTACCTGTGGCTTAGCTGCCGCTGTATCAATGATACGGGGCCCAACATGTGGAACTATAACAAGCCTTTCATTTCTAAAAAAGAACTCACAAGGAGTTTGGATACGGGCTCACTCAGAGCTTGCTATGTCAGTGCTTCGCATCGTCTCTTCATCTCAGCTCCAGATTGTCCTGCAGTTGAACTTTGCTTAGAAACATATGTTCATCCAAATATAGAGAACATTTTCTGTCTATCTTGTTTTCTGACTGTCTGGGCGGGCCGCAAACAAAAACTTTCGAACCGCATGTGGTATGCGGGACGCTATTTGCATACCCCTCACTTAGTGGGTTCTTTTCATTATGCAGTTGTGTAGAAATGCAAATAGTACATATATAACAGCCAGTTTAAAAAGACTTCCGAATTTATAAAATATTACCAAAACGCAGAGATATATTCTATAAGCTTCGGTATTGTTTTCTTTTCCTTTACGGAAATGATACGGACGAAAATACGTTTACAAGAGCAAAAAGCATAGGTGAAAACCGAAATTTCACAAAGATGTTAATTAATCTTCCAGTATGTGTCAAAGAAATGTAGTGCTTCCGACAAAAACTGGTTTTCTCTTCCCATTTAGATCCCCCCAATCTACGGTTGCCATGACAACGACTTAAAGACCAATGAAAATGACCGTACCGTTTTATAAAAAAGGTAGTTAATATTTTTAGCTAAAAACTCTCAATGGCTTGGAAATGAAAGAAGGGAGGGTAAAAAATACATATAAAGAAACGGTACTGTTGCAATAAAAAAATAAAATCTCATAAAAAGAGAAAAGAAATTAATTATTTGCAGCAGAGAGAATAAAAAATAGTTAAAGAAAAGTAGGTTTTAAGACATTGAAAATTTTATAAACTTATTGAAAATGTTTATATATATATATAATCTATTTCATCACAATCTATATAACTATAATCACATCCAATGGAAATAGCAATGATTACCGGAAAGACTTTTTAAAAAAGGGAATTATTTTTTCTTAAGTTTTATGACAATTAATTCGAAAAGTAAAATTCTGCGTCTTTTTTTCCTATTAATTTTTTTCCCTTTAAATTAAATTTATTTATTTTCAATACATTTTTCCAATTTAATTTACTTCTGATACAGTAAAAAATCCCATGTAATTTTCTTTTAACTTTCATGATTTATAACATTTAAAAGAGATTAAAAGGTTCATTTAAAATTAAGATATTTATAATAATAACAGGATTTCTTTTAAAATTTTGCTTAATATTAACATTTCAAAATAATATTTCAATTTTGAGAAAAAAAATGGATTTTTCCCCTTATATATATGTTTTTCAAATATTACGCTAGATGACAATAATCACAAAGCGCTCATTGGCAATGTGGATCGCGTAATTTTGAATTATGTTCAAAAGTCGATAACGATATCTAAGATGATACTATATGAACATTAGAGATTTATTCACATACACATGAAAATATATGTATAGCAAATCTAGTACAGAGTGTGTCAAAACTAAACGAATAAAAATACATTGCCAATAAGTGCACGAAGCATCTAATTTATTACACAAAATTTAGAATTTATAAAAAGACCTCTTGAGAGAGATGGCGCAATAAAATTTTTGGGCAGTTAAAATTTATTTTATCCAGAAAGTGATTTTAATCTCTCTTTTTCTCTATTTTGTAAAAAAGAAGAAACCCTACGCCTGTTGGACAAGGGATCTTAAATTTAAGAATATACTTGAAATACTTTTACGTTTGAGAGCCTATAAAACCGGGGATCTTGGTTAAGCAGGTTAAAAAACTGAAGATTTTTCAAATGAAAAATCTTAAGAGGATTTGGTATCCCAAAAATGAACGAACGATCGTTTTTTTTATTTTTATTTAATCTTATTCTTTGCATTATTATCTTTCGATTAAAATGTCACTTTTGCACGTCTGAAAGTTAGAAGTTGGCTAAAACTTCATTTAAAAAATGTGAATTAACAAATAAGGCAATTCGACCATGTTCCCTTTTTGGGAAAAAAAAGCGTTTTGATAAAAAAAAATGTATTTTAAAAAGAGAAATAACAACTATAAAAAAAAGAAGGAGTAATATATAAAGCAGGATATTACAGAAGCATTACAATAATGTAGTTTTTGTTCTTTGTGAAACGTGTGCATGTAAAATTTTTGAATTAAGACATTTTATATTCATAATTTCAGTTCTTATTCCTCATATGTTTTTCATACAGATATAATACTTCAATATTTTGTGAAGAAAAAACAACTCAAATTTCTGTCATGACACACACACACACAAAAAAAAAAAATTCACATTTTTTTTAATTTTCTTGTGCAAATTTAAAACTCTTTAAAATTGATCATTTATAAAATGTATGAGTTGAAAAATACGAAATACTTTTTTTAAAGAAAAATATATAGCTAATGTCTTAAAGTAATTTAAGCTTTTTCTTCATTTAAGCTTATTATGGTTATTTTTTCAGAATTATAAACTTTAAAGTGGTTTTTCTCAGTTTTTTGTTTTTTGATACATTAGTGCATTCAGAATGCTACTCCTTCCACAAATATTTACCAATCACTTCCATGTTTTCCTGTGTGTTATATATAAAACATGCAACAAAGTTAGGAATCCATTTTGCTATAAAATGAATACTTTTTTTAAAAAAAATTAAAATGTAGGAGATACTGGTTTTTCCGTTGAATTTCAGCATGCTTATCAACATTTTTTTTTCTTCTCCAAAACTAATTATGTTATTGTAAAATCGATCTCTTAAGTTGTTTACAACAGCCGTAAGAATATTGCAAAAAATTTCATGTCAAAAAATTAATAATTACGGAAGGAGTAAAAAATTAAAATTGTGTGAGTAACATGTGAAAAATTTCATCTCGTATCATTTTCTTGAATAAAAACATTATATATGAAATGCTAAAATATAATTTTTAAATAATTAAGTAGAAAAAAAAATGATTAAAGGGTAACGAGTTGCTAAGGGTAAGATTCCACTCCGAATCTCCTGAGTATAGCCAAAGAACAATAATTATACGAAACAAAATCTACAAAAAAGAAAAAAAAATCTCCCAAATAATATTTAAGGCATGGTTACTGCAAAATTATCACAGTTTATGATTGGCTACAGCGCGAAACTTCAATATTTCACTGGAAAAAAATATACAAGCAGAGGACGAGCCACAAAATTTAAAAAAAAAATACTGTAATGTTACCATCTTTCATCTTTACGCGTCAGTCCGTTTGAACAATTTTGGTATCATAATATATTTCAGAATAAAAGAAAATCTAATTTTACAATATTCGTAATATATATAGAAATAAACATAACTTTTAAAACAATATCTATGACCAATACATTTAATAGCATAATTATAATGTTTATACCATTAATTACTGTTAACATATTTCAATGAAATGAATTTTTTTTATATATTTCTATATATTATTTCTTGATTAACATCTTTTATACTCAATTTTCTTCGGCCAAATTCAAGAACATTAGTTTTTTGATTTAATCTTAATTACATTCATGGACAAAAAAATTATCGCACAAAGAAGGAATTTTACATACGTAATGACTACTTCGATATAAGTAAATGAACAGAAAATCAAAGAGAATAATTTATTTCAGAGAAAAAGGCAAAAGAACAGAGGATTTAATACCCTGTTGAACCCCCTCTATATAGAGCGAATGCACGATGCGATACGATGGGGCATTGAGGCGTAGAAGTTCTGTTTGATGTCTAGAGACATTTCGTTCCATATTTGCTGTAACTTTGCCTCTAGTTCACTCAAACTCGTGGGATGCCCAACTCGCCGTCCCAAGTGATCCCAGATATGCTCGATTGGAGACAAACTTGGGGATCGGGCAGGCCAAGGAAGGATAGTAACAGTGCAGAGACAGCCTTGTGACACCCTTGCCGTGTGAGGCCGAGCATTGCCTTGTTGAAAAATGGCTCCTGGGAGCCGTTGCATGAGTGGCAACACATGTGGTTGCAGGATGTCATGTACATACTGCTGGTTGCCATGGTGCCACGGATCAATGCTAGGGGTGACCTTGTATTGTAGGCAATATCACCCCATACCCTCACACCAGCTGTGAGAGTGGTGTGTCGCTGTAAAGCAAAGGCAGGATTGAGGTGTTCACCACGAGGTCTCCACACACGAACACGATTGTTATCACTGCTGAAATTGTATATGGATTCGTCGCTAAAGACTACCTGGTTCCATTCCGCTGCAGTCCGGTTTCCTCGTGCGCGGCACCACTCCAAACGGAGGCGTCGATGGGTGAGTGTCAAATAGAGCACACTTAATGGGCGCTGCGATCCCAAATGTCCTTCAGCCAGGCACCTTCGTATGGTTCGAGAAGACACAGGGCCCCTAGTGAAGGTGCTACCTGTGCCTCGATGGCTGCCGATGAAGCAGTTGGCTGTACGCGTGCATTTCTTACGATGTGGCGGTCTTCTCGACGACTGGTCTGTCGAGGGAGTCCTGAGCCTGGTCTTCGTGTAAATGACATCTCTCGGACCCACTGGTCCCAACACCTCCTCACAACACAATCAGAGCGGCCTAATTGACGAGCTACTCGCCTACCTGACCACCCAGCTTCCATCATGCTGATGATTCTCACCCTCTCAAACTGTGACAGCTGCTTATATTGTCTCCCAAAACGGCGTAATGCCATGTCTGCCTCAGCTCTTTCTTTATAAACAATTCAGCACACTCAGACAAGCTTTGGTTACCTGTTTTATACTCCACGGAGAACGACGTGAAACGCCCTCTGCCGGCTATACGTAATGCGCAATCACGCTGCATTTCTAATCTTTTCATATCTCCCCAACATGTACCTTCATGCCAAGTTTCGTTTCAATTCCACAATTATATTTTTGGTGCCCTAATTTTTTTGTCCATGAGTGCATAAAGGTAAAAAAAGATCAAGGAATGTTAATTTATATTTGCAAGTTATTTGGCTACGCAGGTTTTTACCTGAAGTAAAATTCTGCTGAATATTATTTTAATAATTTGTTCGACGAAAAAAATAAGGTGACTGCTTTATTAAATTTTTAATTGCAACGTAAGAGTCTATGGAACACATGAATTCAGCGTTTCTCAAACTGTGAGGCGCGCTTTTGGGGGTGTGACGACTCTACAAGGGAGGCGCGAGCACATTGAAAAGTCAAAAACAAAAGATTATTTAAGAAATTATTAATTTACTGAAAGTAAACAAACAAAATATATTCAAACATAATAAAAAATAAAATACACATTTACACTGATATATTACATTTATAAATGCATCAGTGCTATACAATGTATTTTATAATTAATTTAACAATACTCAATTAAGAACAAGTTTAATAATTACCAGTGACCTCATGGGATTGTCAAAATATAAAATTATATACAAAAATTAACGCTTAACTTTATAATTTTTTAAGGCTTATAATTGATCCCTTAACTGCCGATTAAAATTTACGAGATTCGTTTTCCACGTAAGAGCGCGTAGGTGGTGTATTGGGAGGGGAGGGATGAAGAATAAAGAAGAGCAAATAATCTGAAATAAGTAAATCCTTCGCAAACATTGTCAAGGTCCTTTTATTGCATTCCAAAGCCTTCGGAATAACTATGAATAGCAGTGCAGAGAAAAGATCGTACTTCGGGAAGACGTATATATACGTCCAGGGAAATTAACGCTTTGACTGAGCGAGACGTTTATATACGCAGGTGGAACTTAATAGGTTAAGGTCGTATTGTAGTTTTAGCGTTGAAGTGTAGTATTATTGAATCCACAATACATTGTTATTGTATGAGGGGAGGGGCGATGAAAATTATGATTGAATTTCGGGTCATGAATATTGAAACTATGAGAAGCACTGCATTAATTTAATAATTAGATTCATCATTTTGCCTAACTGATATGAACCAACTGAGTATCCCTAATATATTTGCCTTATAAATATATGGAAAATACTGATATACGACAACGTCACTTCTCACCTCCATTTCATTTTCCTCGTATTTAGTCATAATACATAATGTTGCAAAATATAAAAATCTCTCTTATCTTATGCATATAATACATTCAATTCAGTAAACCTTAGATGCAGCAAAGGAATCTTTTTGATCCCGTTTCACTTCTTCCCTTCCTTTTGCTTGTATAGAGAAGAGGGACTACAGTCGAGACTGAATTGTATTTCTCTTCCCTCCCCCAGGTGGTTTTGAAGCTGGGCGTGATGGCTGCTGAACAAATCTCATTCAACTCATATCAGCCACGCTAGGGCGCCATCTGTATTGGTTCTTACTTCCTGCGTTTTGTATTTGTATTTTTTATTCTTTGTGTTATTCTGTGTGCTTGGTCAAATATATTTCTTTCCTAAACTATTTTTTATGTCCTTCCCGAAACTTTAATTAAAAGAAATAACAAAGAAAGATGTGTAGAATATTTCTTATTCAAAATAAATGCTGAATTGAAAATTATAAAGGAATACAGTATGTCAGCGCTTAAAATGGAATACACCAATACTGTTAAACAAATAAATCGTTGTAAACACACATTTCCATGCACACGTATAAATGAATTGGTTGTTAACCTGCCAAAATGGTGATATCTAATGTAGGTTGAATTCATTTTTTTTATTAACGTCGCCCACACTCTAGAGCTATTGGTGAAAGACCTCGTAATTTTGAGCCCCGCTTAAGTGACGAGGTCACTTGAGCTGGCACCCAACTCTAAAATGAACGATAAATTTTACTCGGTGGCTCTTCAGTAGCATTAGATTTCGAACTCCCATTCAGTATCAAGGCAACTTAAAAAAAAAAAAAGCATTTTCAGATCATAATGGCTGCAAGATACCAGCAGGAGGCCTTTACGTGTGCAGAATGATTGACAAGCTTGAAGAGGGGCGCAGTTTGAGGATTGCTGCTCAAGAGTTTGGAATTGACACAAGTGCAGGTTTAAGAGTTTATAATGCCTTTTTGAAATGACAGGTACAGCTATAAGAAAGGTTGATGGTGGTCAGGCGATGACCGGTGTAGCAAGTGAAAAGACACCGGAACCAGATCGTGCAACGTTGCTCAGCAGACGCTTAAGCCAAGCGGGTGACAGGTATCATGGCCTACTGCGGCCAGACGTCTGCATAAATTCGACCGTCATCCGGAACGCTGCATACCATTAACAGCACCTCAATGGCGACATTGTTTGCAGTGGTATCAAAAACGCAAAGATTAGACATCTCATCTATAGAGTCATTTTCTGCATGCTGATGGGAACCGTTTCAGACTGAGGAACGATTCTCACGCGCTAATTGATAGGAAGGTTTAAATGGTCACGGTTTCATCCCACTAACATAAAGGAAAGAGACTGTTCGCCTGATCCTGGAGTGGTTGTGTGGGGAAGCATTATGTTAAATGGAGTGAGTAAAGGTTAGTCAAGAATGTTTTTAAGATGACAAAAAAGCCATTATCAACAACTCACTTTCAACGAGGTCGTATACTAAGGCTTAGAAAAGATGGATTATTTTTCTGCGATATTGCAGAAGGGTTTGGCTGGATTGTATCCAGTCTGCATGATTTTTGGAAGCATTGATTCTGGAAGGCACTATCTCAGAAAATACGGGGTCCAAATACGAATGGGTCACCACAGACAGTAAAGACCGTCGTATTTACAGCATGGCTGTGGAGAATCGTAGTGCATGTATAATACAGTGTACATTTCAGCTTTTATTGGCACCAGAGTGACACAGGGAACTGTAACAAATCGATTGTTTGAGGAATAGCACCGAGCCAGATGCCCGGTAACCTTCATACCATTAGCTCTAAATCAGTGACAGCAATGTCACGCTAGAGTTCATTGGAGGGTGGAATGGCGATGCTTTGTGTTCTGTAATGAGAGTTGCTTCTGTCTTGGTTTCAGTGAGGGTCGTATATGGATTAGAACAGAGATTCCCAAAGTGGTCCATATAGACTCCCAGGGGTCTATGGCAACTTGCAAGGGGTCCACGCCAGCGAAAAAATAATTTGGGAGTCCATGAGGTTTAAATGGGGGTCTATGATAGTGGCTCTCAATAAACCAGGCCATGACTTTAATCTTTAAAAAAAATTTGATCTTTAGCGGGAAAAACCCAAATGTTACCAATTTACTGATTTATTTACAAAATTTAGTGTGGTTAATTTGTGGTTACTAGGTAACAGCATAAATTTTATTAAGATGAGGATCATTTCAGCATTTTCAGCATGCTCAGATTTTGGAACAAGGTTTGAGACTGCTTTTTTTTATAGTAATACCGTAGTAGACAATGAATTCATATAGTCACATTGAAAAAAAAATGTCATTTAACAATAGGAACTGATCAGAATAGCCCCAAACAAAATTTTAAAAATAAATTTTTAGAAACGGATGTCTAAAAGAATTTTTTTTTTAAAAAACCTATTTTTTTTGTGGGAATTGGGAATATCGAAAAAAATTTTTTAATTTTTTTTTCCAGTGAGGGGGGGTTTGTGAGTTTTCATCCCCAAAACGAAAAAAAAAAAAAAAAGGGGAATTTTTTAGCAAAAGAAGACTTGGGGAAACCTGACTAGATTTATATTAAATTTTAAAAAATTTGGTTTTTTTTGGAAGAAAAAACCCAGATTTACTTTTCCCATTAAAAGCATTTTTTTTGTTGTTCAGTTGGTTTATGCATTGAAATTTTAACCAAATTAAAAAATGTGTTTTAAATTTTAAAACTAAAATTAAGTACGTGTTAAAATTTAATTTTTTTAAAAGAAAGGCCCCCTATACTAGAGTAAAAAGAATTTTTTTGAAAAATTTTGGGAAAAATTCAATATTAGTGAAAGGGGTCTCCAAAACTAAAAAACATGTTGGGGGTTCCATGAAATTTTAAAAGGTTTAAAAACCTCGGATTAAAAAGGAAACCGTGCCGTAAACAGCCATTCCCAAAATGGGGGACACACCTGCCTTTTGGAATTTTTATTTGGGGAAAAAATTTTTTTCGATGATAATAGGAGCACTCTTGTGTTATTCCACAATTTTTATTTAAAAATTGGTGTTTTTTGGGTGAAAAAATTTCCAAAAAAACCATTTTTTTAAAGAAAAAATGGGAAAAAAATTTTTAAAAAAGAAAGGATGAAAAAACTCAGGTCTTTCTACACCCAAAGGAATTAAAAAACCTTAAAAAAATGGGCCAATTAAAAAAATTTTTTTAATTCCATCCCAAATTTATATCGGTACCCAAGAAAATTTCACGCTTTGTTTAAAGCTTTATTAAAAATTTTTGGTATTTACTAAATTTAAAATACCACTATTTCACATTTGAAATGGCTCTTCTCACGTTTTTATTAGCCTGTGAACTTGAAACTTTAACCAGTTAAGTATGTTACCTTGGCAAATGTATTGCCGAAGTTTCATCAGTATATAATAATTTTTTTGTTGTTGTTGGGATTCTTTTTCCTTTCAGTGTATATAATATGATATTTCCAAAGTATTCTTCAATTTCGAGAATGCAAAAAAAAACGGTTTTAAAAAACCTTTTTGAACAAAATCTAAAGATTTGCAAAATTTTCTTTTTAAAACCCTTTTAAAACATTTTCAAAAAAAAAGGAAAAAAAAAATGATGATTTGTTCATTGTTTCAGTGGTCATTATTATCAATTATTAATTTGAGAATATATATTTTAAAAAGGTTAAGTTATATATACTGTATGGGGAAATATTTAATCTTTTTTTCAATACAATTGGGTTTTCACTACACCGAATAAGAAAAGGGATTCATTTTTAAAGGATTAAAGGGAAAATTTTTTTAAAAAATTTGGGGTGAAAAAAATTTGAAAAGGAAAAAACGGGCTTGGGGGAAACCATGTTCTAATGCAATTTGCTGATTTGAGAAGGAAGCTGGCTGGGTGGCGGGTTGGAAACGCTGATTTTTTGGGACGTAAGTTTACGGGTTGAACCCCCGCTGAAGTCGGCGGATTTTTTCCCGAAGTAAAATCGACGGGATCCATGTCGTTTATTATGGGCATGTTAAAGGTCCCCGAGTACCTGTTTTTTGGGGGTTCTCATTAAAATTCCTTTGTACCACATTTTAAAAAACCAGAACCCTTTTCCCTCTGGGGAAACTTGGGGTCAAATTTTTTGGGGACCCTCATGGCATAAAAAAGGGACCAGATCCCGGGGGATGTACTAGGTGGGAAACTTAGGGGGAAAAGGTAAAAAACCAATCCCCCCTTGGAAAAAAAAAAAGGGAAAAAAAAATTGGAGTTTTAATTTTTCTCAAACAACATTTCATATTAACTCACCTTTTAACAATTACAGTACGCACGACTGCCATTATTTAGCCTTGGTTAGCCCTATTATTCCTTATTTTTGTTTTTAATCTGCATAACGCATTAGAAGTCCTTTTATTTTATTTTTTTTTTTCATTTAATTTTCCCAAATTTTTTTACAAATTTTAAGTTAAAAAAGAGTTTTAACCTTCTAACCCGATTCATATCTTATGAATTTAATTAGAAAAATAAAAAAAATAAAAAATACAATAGCCTAAAGAAAGTTACACGTTGCTTTGGAGTTAAGAAATGTAGATCGGTGTTCATTTTTTTTAAATGCAACTTAAAGGATTCTTCAGCATGTAAACTAAATCAAATATTTTTTTTTCTCTACAACTTTTTTTTCATATTCACGTCAAATATTCCATAAATATGTGGCACCTGAACAAGTAACTATCCCCACGTTGATGGCATTTAAAAAAAGAGAGCGTAAAAAGCAATTTCTGTGCAATATGGAAGATATGTACTCAGTTGAATAGAGTGTCACGAGTTGTATGATATATATTTCAGTCAGATGATACCGCATTTTACGTATCCAGATTGAAATTTAAGGGATTTCCAGAAATTTAAATCTGCCACAAAATCTGCGGAAAACACTTTCTTATTTAATCTGTTGCATTTTTGTAAAACACTTTCCATATTCATTTTTTTTAATCTTGTAACTTTGTAAGAGGATTTAAGTTACATTTGTAATTCCAAAGTACATTCAGTGTCTTCGACGGAAATTTGCTTTAAAAGAACGAGTTGAGAAATATTTTATTAAAAAAGAGCTTGGCATCGTATAAGCAAACTTTTTATTACTACACGTTCTTGAATAAGAAAAATAGAGTGTAACATAAAGGTTTTTCTCTTTCTTTAGACTTTCAATACGAATTAATTCGCGATATTTTCTAATTATTCATGATAATCAAATTTTTCTGCAATGAAAGATAATTTAATTTTTCAGAACATACGAAAGTCTATCATTGTGATTGGAAAAATATGATAAAAAGCAGATTAACGTATTTTTTGGCAAATTCAGAAAATTAGTTAATACAAATGCGATTAATGAGCTATAATTTTGCACATTACTCGTTTTTAAATTTGTAAAACTTAAATATAAAATTAAATATATATATTTCAATAATTTTATGCATATTTATTGTTTCGAATTCTGTTTTTTTCTCATGAAGTATTAAATAAATTTCTATATAAATTAAATTCTCCTAACTATATACTTTTACATTCAAGAATTATCAAAAGTTCTACGGAAAAACATGTGAAAAAAATAAATAAAACAAACACATCCTCAAATGAATTTATTAAGACATTGAATCTAAAAGAGAGATTGATTAAATATTATCTATGTTCGCTCACAGGGGTTTTTTGGCGAGGGTTTTTTGAACGATTGCCTTAAAATCTACAGCACAACGAGCGGTTCGGACAGGTTCTCATAATTTTCTCAGCACTGGTCTATGATATAAAGGAAAGTAAGTGTAAAATATTGATATTAGCTCTACAATAATTTTTCAATTCGTCAGTTAAGGACACTTTACAATATCTATTACTTTATTTCCCCACACAATTTTTTTAAAAAAATGTTAAACTTTATCCCCCCCCGGACCAGTTAACGTTTGATAATTTTACCGTTGTCCATTGAAGGAAAAGGAAGTGTGGATTATTTATATTTTAGATTGTTTTGATTTAATAATTTTTATTTAATTTTGCACTTAAACATGCCTTCAAAATAAAATAGTTACACCAAAAAACGAATGTCAAATGAAAGTCACACAAACCCGAGAGAAATACACTGCAGTAAATAAAATAGAAATAATTTAATGTTCCTTTCCCTTGGGATGGCCGGTCTTTAGATCCAAAACCCGAAAAGGGTACCCTCGAGGGTTTGGGGAACATTTTGCTTTAGAGACCAAGTATAGTAATTTATATATATATATAGTATATATATATATGAATAAAAAATATAAACACAAAAAATGAAAGAATAAATAATAGAAACATAATACAATAATTATAAACAACATAATAAGTATATAAAACGAAGTAAAGCAAAACAATTCAGCAAAAATTGGAAGGGGAAACCCCGTGAGTAAAAAAGAATTTTTGGGTTGGGCCCAAAAGGTGGTTAAAATTTTGATGGTCCAAAATTTCCCCCATTGCGACTTGGTAGGTAAAAAAATATTCGAATAGCATCTAAACAAAGAAACTAAATTGTAAAAGAGTATATTGAGTAAAAACTCCCAAATAAATGGATGAGAAGCCAATCAACTTCAATTCTGCAACGCAACACAAAATCGTAAAGAATTTTAAAAATTTTATTCACAGCATTTCCCATGGAATTGAAAGATCTTGAAATGAATGTAAAACTATTGGCATCAAACATCCAAATTATATTTGAATACGTCACCTTTACTGCATGCTAATAAAACTAGGTGAGTTATAATTTAGTTGGCTGTCAAAATTTGAGAAATTTTAAAATGGATGCTTAAAAGGCGGGAAAAGTGTAAACTGTAAGAAAAAATGTTTTTTCCACAACAAGACACTAAATGCTGACTTATGTCCTAGGTTGTTGGGGGTTTTTTTGAAATTAAAAGTTACAAGACGCGACTAATGTATTTATGATGTGTATATGTCCTTAAGAATTTATGGGGTAAAATGATCCAAGCAATAATGGAAGAACTTCTTAATATTATTAAATTTATGTATTTCGTTCAAGTTTTGCTATAAGTTATTATTTCGATGTAAAAAAATCAAAATAATATTTATATAAAATGATATATACGAATTACTGTTCCATATAGGAATTTTAATTATATGGAATTTAAAAGGGTCCCTTTTGTCATAAATATTACCAACTACTTTATTGTTAACTAGATACAAGTTCAAATCCAAAAATGCAACCATGTTAGAGTTAATACTAGTTTTTAACAAGTTAATGTATTCGGGATGTGGATTGTAATATTTGGTCTAAATTCACTATTTCTACCAAAAACTATTAAATACTCAATAAAACATTAAAAAAAGTAGAATTCGCTATCAATATGATCAATTTCAAAATAGTGTATTTATAAAAATGAAAGATCGTGGCGATTGGTAAAGCTTTCTCTACCGATGTTCATATTTTAGATGGTTGATGTAATATGGATGGTATTGATGAGGCAGCCTATTGAATGCTAATCCACTTTATTTCACATTTAGATACAAACACAAACATCTAGATGACACTTACTTACGGCACAAACATGGAATATATTACAAATACGACACGCGCGTTACAGCATGACGAAGACAAGAAGCGAGCAGGGGTGGGTTTTCCAGAGTCTCGGTTTTATATAAAGCGGCAAAAAAACGGAAGTTCCCAACTCATAGGACTTTCGTCGACGGAGCTTTTGATTGATAGAAAGATATCGTACGATAATGTTTTTTATGTAAGTTTACTTGAAATTAGCTGAGGTTTTAATTTTTAAGAGATATGGTTATTATTATCCCGTTATGCGGGTAAATCAGTTAATTATTTGCGCGAGTCCCGAAGGGTCAGGACCATTACAAATTTAAAGTGGTTTAAGATGAAATTAAAAAGAATTATTTACATAAAAAATGTATGTTTTATGTGTGTGTGTGTAGAATAAAATATAATTTTCTCACTCTAATATAACTTGTACGTAGGATACAATTATTAGACACATTTTTATATTTATAATGCAAGTAATTTCCAATGGAAGGACGGATCATACAGTTAAGACAGATATATATCTTATAGTTAAAAAAATCTAGGAAACAATAATTCGAAGAGTTACGTATATAAAAAAATAATCTAATATTCTTGCAGAATACATTGAATTGAACTAAGAGAGTCTGTAAGTTTAAGGTGGCATTGAAATTATTAAAGCCCTTGGCAATTCAGGGGAATTATTGAATTAAAAAAATCAATATTAATCTTTTTTTTTCTTCAGTTAAATTAAAATTACATTGAGAAATTTATGGAATAAACGTAGATATTTTTAAGGAGAAACAGAGTGCCCATGGAAGTTTGGGCATCTATTGGCAGAGAGTACTTTATTTTAATTCACTGATTAAATGATCTGTGGTGGACAGAAAATTCATCTTTAATATTGAACTATTCATAACAGCAGAAAAGACATTGACCTGTGAAAGGTTTATCAGTTAATTGAATTTAATTCTTAGTCTTAGAATTTAATTTCAAAAGGAATAAGAAATTTATGTACACATAACTTTTTTACAAGGTGTTTTACTGCTGTAACCGTGGAGCCATGGTCACGAACTCATGGTTTATTTTATCGAGTCGAGGGAAAGAGTCCTAGTGCAGATGAAGAGTCGTTGTGTGAAATGTATGAAGCACGTTAAATCTGTTTTCAAAGTCATCCCGATGGCGGGGTGTAGATGTTTGGAAAGTGGCTCGGGCTTCGTTCTTGTCACGTGACCGTAGTTCATAATTATGAGGTCCGTCGTTAATAGCCATCTTGTAATTTCAAAATGCGATGCTAATAAAAATCAATCAATCCTCCTCCTTTTAACCGGGTACAACAATCATGCAAGAAAAGATACGATTTGTGTCGAAAAAAGGGAGAGATCAGAATGTCGCGTTCACAAAAACCCGTGAAAAAAAATGATTTAGAAAAAGTTATGATGAAGGAACTGTGTAAGTATTTAAATTTGTATATTTAAAGTTTGCACATGTAACGTTATAGCATTTTTATCTTTAGTATTAATAGTAAATTCCTGTATAATTAGTTAATTTAACTAGTTGAATAAAATTAAGAATGCATATACACTCATGGACAAAAAAATTAGCGCACCAAGAAATAATTGTGGGATACGAAACTTGGCATGAAGGTACATGCCGGGGAGATATATAAAATTAGAAACCAGCGGTTGCGTTTACGTATAGCCAGTAAAAGGCGTTTATAACGTCGTTCTCCGTATAAAAAACGGGTAAACTGTTGTTTCGGGTAAATTTTGGGGCTGAAAAACCCTGATGGAAGCTGGGTGGTCAGCTAGGCGAGTACTCGTAAGGGGCACCTAATTTGTTATGAGGAGGTTGGGATCCGAAGATGTAACAGAAGACCAGGCTCAGGGCGTCCCCGACAGACCGTCGTCGACAAGACCACCCATCGTAAAGGGGCGCACGCTACGCCAACTGCTTCACGGCCATCCCGACACAGGTAACTCCTTCACTGGGGGGGCCTGTGTCCCCCAAACCCAAAGAAGGACATTTGGGGGTCCGGCGTCCATTTCATGTGTTGCCCCTTTACGCCCCCACGACGCCTCTGTTTGGAGTGGTGCCGGGCACGGGGAAAAAGAAATGGGAGCGGGAAAGGATCCCGGTCGCCAGCGACGAATCCCGATTCAATCTCAGCAGTGATGACAATCGTGTTCGTGTGTGGAACCCCCTGGTGAACGCCTGAATCCCCACTTTGCCACAGCGACACACCGCTCTATATGGTGTTTTGGTATGGGGTGCCTTCCTTAAAAACCGGTCACCCGTAGTAGATTTGGGGCCCTTTTTAGCCTAACAAATGTCCATGACATCCTGCAACCCAAGTGCTGCCACTCAAGCAACGGCCATAGGAGCCATTTTCAACAAACAATGCTCGACCGCCCCGGTAAGGTTGCAAAGACTGTCTCCTCACTGTTACTATCCTTTTTGGCCTTCCTGATCCCCAGATTTGTCTCAAATCGGCATATCTAGTATCATTTGGGCAGGTTGGGGATCCCACGGTTTGCAAAAAAGAGGCAATACACAAATACAGAACAAAAAACCCCCAAAACCCCGTACCCGAACTTGTATGCCCAATGCAATTATCGGATTGACGCATCTGCATTCCCTTTGAAGGGGTTCAACAGGTATTAAATCCCCCATTCTTTTGCCCTTTTTTTCTCAAATAAATGTCCTTTTTCCTTTTTATTTTTTAATTTTTTTACTTATATCAAAGTAGTCAATACGTATGTAAAATTTCGCTCCATTTTGACGACTCCTCTTGGTGCTCTAATTTTTTTCTCCGTGAGTGTATATTGCCTCAAGAAAAGACAAAAACTTGAAATAAAAAATATAAATATAATTTTAATGAATTATTCGTTCGTGCTTACAGAGAATAAGAACATTTATTTCGACTGGATGAATCAAAATCGCGATTTTCATTAGAAATATCTATCACATCCGCTATGATTATCTAATGAAGAGTTTGCTCCAGCTTCAAAAAAGTGAACTGCTTTCTGAAACATTTTATGGTTTTCAACTCTATTTTTACCAAAAAAAAAAAAATTTAGTTTTATGTATTGATTTTTTGGAGGGGGTGGGGTGCAAGTTCATTATGCAATTCTTAGTGTCCAGATTAACAAATATAAGAGATATCGTTGGAATTTTAGAGTGCGTCTTCCCTTAGGATAAATATTTAAAAAAGATGTTTTTACTTATTTAAATCTAGTTTATGACCCCAAGAGTTAAAAATCTGTTTAAAGGATAAATTTCTTCTTTTCTTCGTGCGTAAAATCGAAATTTTAAATCGTATTGGGAACGCTCAAAAAAGAAAGGAGGAAAAAAAATTTTTTGGTAAACGTACCTTTTAAAACCATGTAAAAGAATGGGGAAATATTATTCATAATAAAATTTTAAAAGAAAAAAATATTAATTAAAAACTTTTTAAAAACCAAGATATTTGTACTTTTTAAACAAAATCCCTTTTTTTTTGTTTCTTTTTTTTTATTTTTTTTTAAAAATTATTAAAGATAAAAAATTTTTTTACGCTTTTGGTTTAAAAGAAAGGGAAAAAAAGGGGGGACCATTTATAAAATGAAAAATTTTTCCTTTCCTAAAAAATATAAAAATTTTAAATTTTTTTTTGTTAGATTTTTAGCCTTATTTTATTTTTTAAAATTTTTAAATTTTTTCAGTTTGTAAAAACCTCAAAAAAAAAATTTAAATTTTTTTTGTTTTTGAACAAATTTCATTTAAAAATAAAAATTTTAAATTTTTGTAATTTTAAAAAAATAAAAAAAATAAGTTGGATTTTGGTTTTTAGCTTTTTTTAAAAATTTTCATTTTTTTTTTAATTTTTTATTAAGAATAAAATAAAAATTTTTCGAAAACAAAAATTGGGAAACTTATTTTTATAAATTTTTTTTGTTTCAATTTTATTATTTAAAAAAAATTTAACTTTTGGGAAAAATTAAATTGTACGGTCCCTTTTTTTGAGTTATGTTTTTTCCTGTAAAATCAAAATTTTTTTTTTAAAAAAATTTTGGAAAATTATGGAAAAGGTTTTTGTAAATTTTTTTATTTTTTTAAAAACCCTTTAAATTTTAAAAATATTTTTTTAATTTGGTAAATTTAAAAGGGAAAAATTCTTGTTATTTTTTTTTATTCTTTAAATTTAATATTTTTGTTCTAATTTAGGTTATTAAAGATTTTAAAAAATTTTCAAACAAAATTTGGTTCCCAAACAAAAATTTTTATTTAAAAAAAATGAATTTTAAAATAATTTTGAAAGTTTTTTGGGTTTCTTCCTTTTTTTTTTTAAATCAAAATTTGATAAATTTATTTTTTTTAATTTAACTTGGGGGGTAACTTCATTTGTTTTTATACTTCCTTCCTTTTTTTATAAAATTTAAAACCCAATTAAATTTAAAAATTTTAAAAAAAAAAAATCTTTTTATTTTTTTTTTTCCTTTTAACAAATTTAAAATTATTTCCCAAAAAAGGAAAACCCATTTTTAGAATGGGGGGTTTTTTGGAAAATATGAAAAAAAAATTTTTAATTTTAAAAATTTAAAAAAACCCCATTTATTGTAAAACCTTTGAATATAAATAAGGAAAAAATTTTATACTGGTTATTTAAAATAAAAATTTTGACAAAAATTTAAAACCTTAAAAATTTCAAAAAAGAAATCCCATTGGGGAAACGGAAACCAAATTCATAGCCAAAATTTTTTCTTTTAATTTTTTTAATTTTTTTTTAAAATTTTAAAAATTTATTTAAAAGGTTTTTTTTTTAATGAATTTTTAAAATTTTTTGTTTTTATTAAAAAAACGAAAAAAAAATTTTAATTAAATTTTTAAAATTTTTTTAATTTAAACTATTTAAATTTATTTTAAAAATTTTAAAAATTTTTTTTATTTGACTTTTTATAAATTTAAATAAAAATTTATTAAAAAAAATTTTTTTAAAAAAAAAAAAATAAATTTTAAAAAATTTTTAATTAAAAAAATTATTTTAATTTTTAAAAAAAACTTTTTTTAAATTATTAAATTTTTTTTTTATAATTTAAAAAATATTTTAAAGTCCTCTTCAAATAAATTTATTTAAGTTTAATAAATTTATTAAAATAATTTTAATAAGTTTATTTAAATAATTTTAATAAATAATTTAACTAATTTAATAAAAAATTAATAATAATTTCAATAACAATTAATAATAATTTTCAAATAAATTATTTTAATATAAATTAATAATTTTAATAAGTTTATTTAATAATTTTTTAATAAATTTGTTTAACTAATTTTAATAAATTAAATTTTAATAATTTTAATAATAAATTAATAATTTAATAAGTTTATTTAAATAATTTTAATAAATTTATTTAAATAATTTTAATAAAAATTAATAATAATTTTAATAATAAATTAATAATTTTAATAAGTTTATTTAAATAATTTTAATAAATTTATTTAACTAATTTTAATAAACATTAATAATAATTTTAATAATAAATTAATAATTTTAATAAGTTTATTTAAATAATTTTAATAAACATTAATAATAATTTTAATAATAAATTAATAATTTTAATAAGTTTATTTAAATAATTTTAATAAGTTTATTTAAATAATTTTAATAAATTTATTTAACTAATTTTAATAAAAATTAATAATAATTTTAATAATAAATTAATAATTTTAATAAAAATTAATAATAATTTTTGTAATAAATTATTAATTTTTGTAATAAATTAATAATTTTTGTAATAAATTAATAATTTTAATAAAAATTAATAATAATCTTAATATAAATGAATAATAATTTTAATAAAAATTAATAATAATGACAAATTTTGAGCCTGAAGTACGCGTTAAAAGTCTCGCGCACAATATTCGAAACGAATCGGAGATGTATTTCATACTTTGCCGGTTTCTCATTAGGCATTCTATAGAATGCCTAGGCAATGTGTGAAATAAGAATCATTTCATACATTGCCGGCTAGTTTCAGGCATTCTATAGAATGCCGGATTTCATACTTTGCCGGTAACATATATATATATATGACCTTTGTCATTTCAATATCTCAAATTAATGCGCGTTTTTGTTTCTTTTTTAAATTTTAAACTAAATTAAGTGAAATATTATTCAATGCGGGTGGTGTTATCATTTCTTTTTTATATGTGAAATCATACTTAGTATTCTCTCGTTAATTTACTTCAGCAGAACAAACTTGTTTACGTGTTTTTCCACGCCTCCAGTTTGCCTCTTTTTTTCACACGTTTTAAAATAGTTCTGAAAATTCTCTGAAGCTTTATAAAATGTACGAGTTTACATTTTAAAGTTAAACAATAGGAATTGTGTAGATGAATAATATGTACAGATAAATATGTTTGGAATGATGTATTATTTTTCAGTTTAGTATTTTTGCAGGCAGTAAATTTAATTAATAATTATTAATGTTGAAGTTGATAAATATGAAACATTCTTTAAATACCTTAATGCGTTTACAAGAATCGAAATGTATAATGTGTTAAATCATTTATTTTTATTAAGTGTTGTGTGTATATCTAAAGATTTTCTATTGCAATTTTCTCGAGAGGGCCTTTCTTCAATTTATTTTAGTCTTGAACTCTGTAAGATATCGCGCTACTCTTGATGCTTTTTATTTACCCGCTTAACGAGGATAGTAAACTGACTAAAATCTTAAAAAGTTCCAGGCTGTCATATTTTTGTGCACAGTTGACGTTGTATCGGAATCAACTAATTGGTCTTCATTGGTCTAATTTTGGTCATTTTAAGATCCCTTGACCACTGGATACATCCTGCTAAGTCTTTTTGTAATATCATGGAAAGAAAATTCATCTTCTCTAATCCCTATTACATAAATTATTTTAGACAGTGAACTGTTGATAATGGCTTCTTCCTCTTCTTAAAGGCATTTTTCACCAGCATTTACTCATAACATCAAATTTCAACGAAAAATGACGCTCATGAAAAGCGCGTATTTAAAGCAAACCTGGTATGCACGTTCTTATTGGCGCTACTAGCGCCCCAATTATGCGCCTAGCTCGAAATTTGTACAGACGTTATCTTTTAGATGCATAAACATGGCTACCAAATTTCGTTTATTTAGATCACAGTGGTCTTCAATCCTTTTAGATTCGGGAAACCCTTAGAGATATAAGGGCCTTCCATTCCACCAACCCACACAGAATCTATCTTAAAATAATATTTTAAGTAGATCAACATGTTATTGGAACTTTATGTAAAGACAATTAAAAAAAGTATTGTATTTGTTATTAAAAATTTTGATACAATTTATTAATATCATTCATTTATGATCCAAGTGTCATGCATTCTACTTAGTAACTAGGATATGCATGATAGGATATGATAGCCCATGCATTATATTTAGCAACTAGGATATGTGTCAGTACTTTTTTACACAAACTGTTGAAGGCTAGGTCTATTGAAATTATCTGTACTCGCATTTCATATCCTGCGTTTAATTTGTTTATATATTTTGTTTTTGTAGCAATTCTCTCACCATCACAGAAATATCTTTCACTTAAATACATTGTTCTGAATGCCATTAAAATTGTTATAGCTGTGTAAGAAATCCTGTGTATTTTGTTTGAATTTGCAACCTAAAATTTAGGGGAGCTGTTCTAGCTTAAATTTAGATTTTAACGTCGAATCTGTCGATATGTCAATAAGTTGTAACCTGTCCTTCATTACAGATGTTTTTTCCACAAATGAAAAAATATAGCACACTTTCCATTAGAAAACTATTTAGCTTTACAAAACATTATACTAACGAATATAAAACTATTTCGGGGAAACCGGGACAGTAAGCAATTAAAAATTGATGATTTAGTAGGTAGGACATATAAAGAGAAAAAAAGTTTTCATATTTTCTTTTATTATACTATAATAAAAGCTTATATAAAAAGTATTACAAAATAAAGTTATTATGAATAATAAAATTTTCAATTTTAATATGTGGGATGAGCTTTAGATATACGCAGTTATACAAACTTTATTCTGAACGTTAAACTGTTTTGCACACACATTTATAATTTTCTCTTTTCGATTTTTTTATTGTGACTTGTGGAACCCCTGCGTTCCGTGGAAAATAGTTTGAAGAACACTAAATTAAAATAACTCCTTCTTGGTGATGGGATTTTTTCACATCAGTGTATATTATTTATATATATTCAATATAATATAATATACGTAGCGTTTTGCTTCGAAATGTAGCTTTGTTGGAATTTACTTCGAAATTTTTACGTCGTGTCATGTTGATTATAAATATGAAATTATTTGCGATGAATCTTAATGATACGTTATATAAACAAGCGCGTACACTCTTATAGGTTAAAGCAGCGAGAAAACACCAAAACACACACGCAAAGCTTACGGCAGACAAAGGTATTTTCTTTTATTCATTCAGGTATCAGTTTACTTAATCCTATGAAAGTTTAATTTTTTTACCACATGATTTTTTTTTTCCCAAGCACTGTTTTCATTTGTCTTGTGTGATATTATTTAATTTTTATACCCCAACATTTGTAGATGCTGCACTAATTTAAGAATCAAAGTTGCCATTAAAAATGTATTTCCTGTTATGCAAATAATTAAAAAAATTATTAAGTATCAAGTGATGCCTTTGAAAAGTTCAGGACCATAATAAATCATAGAAAATCTTTCTCAGGAAAATTTAAATAGGGAATCCTTACATACACAAGAGCGGGGAAAAATTTTAAACTTTTGTTTAGAAAAATAAAGCAAATGATCCCCCCAATTTTCCATTAAAAATTTATTTCCATATTTTTTTAGCTACATTGTTCTATTCCTCATTAATTCGTTTGGATAAAACAAGCTGCCTCCTTTTTTTCTCATTCTAACATGACATTGAATACGAACAGAATTTGATAATTATTCAACATTAATTCAACGTGTCGTTAAAAAAAATAATCTTTTGTAGTTTGGGTGATCATTAAAATGTTGCTCCTAAGATACGGATAACATATCAGGAACTAGAACCTCTAGTTTTGCGTTCTTCAACTTCTTTTAATTGGAATGTTTATTCCGTTGATGTAGAAATAATTTTAATAAAATTGTGCAACGAAGTTTTGAGCTGATGTTATTTAAAAGACTCCAGGAAGTAAATTATGCATTTCGAAAGAAATTTCGTTTCTCAGATCTCTTTTTAAATCCATCATTTAGGAATTCCTTATCGTTTTATTAAATTGTCATATGACTTGCGATCGAATGATATGATATTAGTTTATAATCATTAAGCAGTTTATAATGCAATTAATCGTTAGAATGCGTTTTTTTGCATACTAACGTAAAAAATAAATGAATACATATATATTTATATGTTTATTCCTATTAAATGCACACTAATGAAGTAGCACTCTATTTATATTTCAGATATCTTTATATAAAATATTTCTTCACATTAAGTTTACTACATAGTGAAATACGTTTAACGGGAAAACGCTTAAGACGAAATATCGGTTAACACGAAATAATACAAAAGTTCCGACAAACTAATATGAATTTTCCTGCATGTCTTTCTCTTAACAAGAAACGAAAATTGCTTAACACGAAATTTCCCTTCTAGGAATGAAAAAAATATGGAAAACAACAGAAATTTAAGAGGTGTGTGAAAGGAAAGAGAGGTGGTTTCTTATGTTTCATAGAATGGAAACTTACTTGGCTTTGAAATATCTTCAAAACAGCCTGTGGCCCTAGCCAGTTTTGTTTATATAAGCTACTTTCACCCTCCACCCCTACAAACGCTAAACAAAAACATCTCATTTTTCATTGGTTGGTTTTGGAATTCGGTGACGAGTACATCGTAGTTTCAGTAGAAACCAGTTAGTTTGGATCACTAATGGTGAAATGAATAAAACAAGATGGACGACATAGAACAATTTGTTGACAATTTTATGCTAAAAAAGACAATGCACAAAGAAAAATATCAGATTACTTTCCAAAAACTCAACAAATGTTTCGTTCTTTAAAGAACTTGAAAATTTTGTATTAAATTTCATTAAGTTCTTGTGGATGTTTTTGTTTCATTGGTTTTTATTAAATACATGCATATACATATTTATGTAAGTAAAATGTACTGTACTAAATTTAATTTTGTTCAATATATGTTTATTTTTTTTGCAATATCCTTTAACACATGAAATTCTTTTAACACGAAAAAATATTTCAGTTCCCTCAATTTTGTATGTTAGCTGATTTTCACTGTTTTTATTTCATTTACTTCATCTTATTTTAATCTTAATACGATCGATACATTATATACCTCGAAGTTATAATTATGATTCAAGAATAACTACCCAGGTTGATTTTTTTTTATTTGAATTTAAATAGCATAAAAAATTTTTAAGTTAATTCCTACTAACTGATAAGGTAAGGAAATTAAAATCAGAACTAAATTGTCAACAGTTTTTTCCCCAAAGCGAGTAAAGAATCTAAAAAATAATATAAATTTTTTAGAGTCAATTCCTACTAATGTCAACAAAGAAAAATTTTATTTTAGTTACTTTTTATTAAATAATTACAATTAATATAAATATGTGTATACATATAGCAGAATCACAATATTAAGTGGCAAAATAGGAAGAGATTTTCCATTTTCCTTTCTATATATGGTGTTGATATATTACTTTTTCTTTCCCGCCCAGCCAGTATGGTGGATAAGACCCTCGGTTTGTAAATGAGTGGGTTCGGGTTCGAAAACCGAGTAAGGCATGTTGTATTTTCTTCGGGAAAAGAAGTCGGACTTTCGCCTGTAACGGATTCCCGTCTTTAATGGAAAGCAGATCTTGTTATATGCTGGGATCATTGTCTTTAATGAAATGTCTGTATTTTTGTTCTGTTCTTCCATTTGTATTTCATACGTATCCCAGGATAAAAAAACACACAACAACTTTTGTTTATTACTATGTATTCATTCATAAGTCACATTCTCAGAAATCAGGACATCCCAGGTAGGATTCAAACTCACAACCTTTGGATTAGAAGTCCAACATGCTATCCATTGTGCCACAGGGACACAGCGAGCGGTTTTCCTTTTTATATATGTTGTTAGACTATTATTTTTGTTTGTTACTATTTATTCATTAATTAGGTTTAACTAATGAATTATAATATTTGAAAAAACTGTATTAACATCAAGTGTCCTCCACTACAAATTTAAAAATATGTATATGAACTTGAATGGATGAATAGAAATTATTTTATTAACGATTGAAAAGTTGAACAATATATATATATATATAAGGAAATTGTGAACTAATAGTTGGAATTGAAAAAAAGCCATTAACCACCGACATATGTTGCAGATTTCTTAAAAATTCTATTTTTAATTTCACTTAAGTTGAACAAAACAAAAGTATTCAAAACCAACTTAACCCGTGGGAAGACTTATTCTCGTATTAAAAAAAGAAAAGAAAGAATAAACGAAAAACTACACGTGTGTGTGTGTGCTTCGAACCCTTTACTTGCTCCCTTTTCTATTGTAAGTCGGTTGAAACCCCTCTTCTCGACTATTTTGTAGCCATAGCAACCAGCTGCTACACTCAAGGACTTCCTCCCCCTCCCAGTTTAATTATTTCTGTATTCTATGTGCCAGAGAGAAAACTGAAGTATTCACTTCACGTAGAGTTAAGGTTGTAATCAGCATTGGAATAGATGACTTTCATTTCCATAGGCATTTTTTTTTAATTCTGTGTCATTTTAAATAAGCTTTCCTCGCTTTTTCTCTCTCTCCTTTCCTCTTCATAGAAGTTTTTTTATTTATTTTTATAATATCTACAAACAAAGGTGGCAATTTCTTTTCTTTCAATCTTATGTTTCGGTTATTAATTTTTTTTCTTTTTCCACCATTCTAAAAGGATAAAATGTGTACATTTTTTTTCCTTTTAAAACATGTAGGCGCTTAGGATTTCTATTTTTTTACAAAGGAAACTCAACACACACACACACACAATATCAAAAAGTTAAAATGCAGTTTGGTTGAAGATAAAAAGAGATAATGAGTTAGAAGATATTATACTTACAAAATCTTTTTTTAATGAAAAATAGAGAATCAAAAAACGAGTTTTACTTATAAATGAGAATTTATTTGTTTCTTGAAAGTATTTAGATTTTGTTTTGGTGGAAATTTTAGTGTGTTCTTTTGTGTGCTTATTATTATATTTCATTCTGCAAAGATTATCTTCACAATATTGTACGGCACAATAAGCCTTTATTATAGAGAAGTATAGTAGAATTCTAAGAAAGATTTGTGTGTGTGCAAAATTATGTAAAACTATCTTTCATCGAAAGAAAGTTACTGCGGCTTTATTTTGATGAAGTTGGGCAAACGAATTTAGCACAAACGGTATCTAAAGAGAAGCATCCAGTTTCTCAGATGGTCTTAAGGTGTTTCTAGTGCTAAGGATACATAGACTTTCACCAAGGTACTGGGGATCTCTCTTCTCTATTTTGCTACTCAATTAACTTACCAGCAAATCTAATTATCTCTTGACTCCATTAAACACAAGCTTTCTCAATATAAACATTTTTTCAACTTATTCTTTCAATAATGCCATTTACGCACATTCTTTAATGAATCTGTAGACTTTTGTGCAAAAAAACAAACAAACAAAACAAAACAAAAAACTGTTCTTGAGGGTGAGGTTTTACTGTCCCAGATTCTCTCTCTTTTCAAAGTAATTGTTTCAAAATTTTAATCCACAACTCCTGGACTTTCTACTTGAATGATTGTCGAACGGGGCAAAGGGTCAAGCTGTTTATTAGAAACAAACTCCAAAAAATTAATCACTCCTCCCTTCCCAATTTCTAGATAACTTATTTTTCTTACTAATAATGATACCCTTTCTTTGTTTACCTTCTTAGGTTAAATTTGCTTGCCACTCCTAATTGTTTACGTGGTTCTCCCGGGAACGCCGATTCACTGCCCATATTGCCAAACTCCATTTGTAAAACCTATCCATGAAGCAATTCCCCGCTATATCATTATATTTTTCACAACAATATTATTCACAATAAGTTAGTTTCCTGCTACCTACTCTGTCTGCTATGGACTCTGATGCAATTTTTTTCCCTTCTTGCCTCTAAAATTTTTTTGGCCATGAGTTTTTTATAATACTAAATTTTTTCTGTTGGTGTATTAATTTATGTTTTTCTTTGAGGACTCTAGTAGATAGCTCTAAGCCCTCTGGGGGAGCTATACTCTCTGAGTAAATAAAGAAATAAGGTGCACGAAATGTCCAGGTATACAAATAAAATTTTGCCAAGTATTAAAAACCGTAAAAGATCTATATCTGAAAACATTTTTTAGGATGTTTAAGGGTCATGTTGTTGAGCCGAAGTGGTAAGTATCACAAAAAAGGTACCATCTTCAAAGGACGAGGTAACAGATCGGTTTTAAGTTCGACTGAAATCTTATTAAACCAGATGAGTCGAGAAATGTTGAGCAAGAAATCAAAATCACTGACGTAACCTAGAGAGCACTTTTCAAACTTGGTAAGATTAAATACCCTTCAAACATAACCCAAAAATCATTTTGTCAATGCCCAGTCGTTGTTGCAACTGTTATCAAGACCATGGGAAACCTCACTCAATATTAGTAGCAGCCTTTATGATATTACAGTAGTGTTTCTCAAACTGGGTGGGGGGCGCCCCCTTAGGGGCGTGATGACTCGACGAGGGGGGCGGGAGCATATTGAAACTTTAAAAACAAAAGATTGCTTTAAAAAATTATTAATTTAATGAAAGTAAGAAAACAATATACATTCTAGCGTAAATATAAAATAAAATAGACATTTACATTGATATATTATACCTAGAAATATGTATCAATGCTACACAATGTATTTTATAATTAATTTAACAATACTAAGTTAAGAACAAGTTTAATAATTACCAGTGACCCCCATGGATTGTCATATATAAAATTATATACAAAAATTAACACTTATCTTAATAATTTTTGTACGGTTTATAATTAATCCCTTATCTTCCGATTGAAAGTTACACGATTCGCTTCCCAAAGCCAACCATTTACCAAGTAGGCGCGCGTATGTTATTAATTAGGGGAGGAGGAATAAAAAGCAAAAATATTCAAAATAAGTAATTTTTTCGCGCGCGCAAACATTGTCAATATCATTTATTGCATTCCAAAGCTTTCGGAATAATTTTATGAGTAGTAGAGCAGAGAAAAGATCGTATTTCGGGAAAGACGTATATATACGTCCGGAGAAATCAACGTTTTGATTGAGCAAGACGTTTATATACGCTGGTGGCACTTAAGAGTTAAAGGTCGTATCGTAGTTTTAGCGTCGAAGCATAGAATTATTGAATTCAATACATTGTTATTGTATGAAGGGCGAGGAAAATCATGGTTGAATATTGGGTCGCGAATATTAAAACTTTGAGAAGCACTGTATTAAAGTTTTTATTTTTACTTGTGACTGCTGAATTATATTTATTTGACTAATATCAGGGTTCGAAGCAATATAGAATAATACTGGGGTATATGTACTTTTTTTTGTCACAATTTATGTTATAACTATTTTTTTCTTTTAGTTCCATTTCATGAAATGCAATAAATGTATTTTGTTTGTAGTTCTAACTGTGCAGACATATTCTTTTGCTATTATTTGCAGCCTCCACGATAGTTGCATCCATCATAGTCATTGTTTTTAACACGCTTTTATAAGTTGCACTAGTATCTAACGGAATTTTTGAATTCGATTTTTACCCAAATTAAAAGGTCAGATTAATTCAAAATTTCGCACACTTGTCAAGGTCCGATGGCAATACAATAATTTCATAACTTTGTTTCATTGTCCTGATCAGGATAATCAGGAATAACGATTTCCAGAATTTGCGACCTATTTCATATACCACTTCCAAATTTGGCGACTTATTGCACATACCATTTCCAGATTTTGGCAACTAATTCCATATACTAATTCCTGATTTAGCGACTAAAAGATTAAGGTGCAAACCTAAAAGCGAATAGACTTGTGATTAATACAAATAAAACAAAAAAGTGTTCTTTATGTGAGAAAAGGGTGTGTGGGTGAGTCAGCAAAATTTCCTACCATAATATAAACAAATGTCTAGTTTTTCTGAAAATGGAAAATTAAAAAAAAAAAAAAAGGACTCGTTCATGTGAAAAAAAATAATAATTTATGTTCCAACTGCTAAATATTTTTATTTAACGTTATAGCAATACGTTTAAAAGATAATAATACGATTGACATTTTTATATTTCTTCTTAACACACTTTTATTAGTTTGACCTGTATCTATAGAGACGGAATCTTTGAAATATAATGATACAGGACTCATCCGAAGCCCCGTAAACGGAGAGAATAAATACCCTTCAGACCCGTTTCCATTGAAAAGCTAAACTAACTCCAGCACATCCACGTAATTCCGGCTCCAAATATCAAACTCAAGGATAAATTCAACAATGAATAAATGATGGTTTAAAAAACTAAAAAAACACGCTTTTACTGTAGATCGAACTAAAAAAAGAAGAAATAAATTATAGTTTAAAAAAAACTAAAAAACATGCTTTTAAAATGAATCAAACTAAAAAGTAAAAAAAATTCTTAATATAACAATAAAATGATTAACAAGAAAATTAATGTCATCGTGGTAAAAACGTTTGTCTGTGTGTGTGTGGGGGTATTTTGTACTACATTTTTACATTTACTCAGCATTTCGGAATATAACTAGTAAGAAATTATAACAATTAATATAGAGCACACCACACTTTCACTTTTACCAAAATGACATTAATTTTCTCGTTAAGGTATCCGACTACGTTCTGAACCGTGACTTTGCAAAAGCATAGAAATGGATAATATTTATGATATTTAGTGTCACTTAGATTCGAAAATGTATATAAAATTGTTTTAAGAATAGTATTACAATAAAAAATTATTTAAGTACAATATTTTGACAAAAAATGAACATAGAATGACCAATTTTAAAAATATTCTCCATTTGTGAAAAATGCTTCTATTATAATAATATTTTGCCTGTATATAGCTCAGACCTCTGTACAGAGGCTCAACTAAAATTTTGAAATATATAACTTAGAAGTGGGGTTATCCATGTTTTTCTACAACAGAAAGTATAAATTTTAAGAAAAAAACGCCGATAATTATTTTAATTGGTTGTAACTCTGAAAATAATGCGAATTTTTCAAAAAAAAAAATAGCTCAGACTCTCTGGAGAAGTCTTTACTTTATATAAGCACACACACACACACACACACACAACACACACACACACACACACACACATACACACACACACACACACACACACACACACACACACACAAAAAAAAAAAAACATTATTATTTTAGAAGCATTTTTTTATAAAACGAGAACATTTTGAAAAAAGATTATTCTAAATTAAATTTTTGCCAAAATATTGTACTTAAATAAATTTTTATGTCAAAATGTCCTTAAAACAATTTTATACATGTATTCTAATCTAAGTGACACTAAATATCATGAAAATTATCCAAATATGCGCTTTTTTAAAATCATGGTTCGGAACGTAGTCGGATACCTTAATCCTTTTATTCTTATATTAAGAATTATTTTCTTACTTTTTAGTTTGATTCCCAAAATAAAAACGTGTTTTTTTAGTTTTTTTTTTAAACTATAATTTTTTCGTGTTAAACACTAATTGCAATATGTGTTGTAATTTTCTTGCGCACATCTGTAGTTATCCAATTATCTAATCTTCGCAGAGCCGATTTAAGCTCATTTTAGGCCCTAGGCGCAGAAGACCTACAGGCCCCCTTGGCACTGGAGGATCGAAATTTATAACCAGAAAATCTGGTTGAGTCCAGATTATCCGGGCATTTATTTACCCCTCCAGGTCCAGGGCCCTTGGGCATCTAATGGATAAACCAGCACTGAATCTTAGTGATATTTATTTTCTCAAAAAAGTATAAAGCCCAGCTAAATTTTGTGATTTACACACACTATGTTAACTTAGATTATGTATATGCTATATCACTTTTTACCCACATAATTTACTCATGTTAACTAATGCAAAGAGACGAATTAAGACTAGTTGGAAAGCTAAAATCTTATTTTTTGATAATTTGAGATTTTTACATTTTCAAATTATATAGATTTTAACCTTTCTAAAAATACCTTACTTTAACCTCTAGGTTAATTAGAAGCCCTTAAAACCTATTTTTAAATAATCGTCGAAACTGAGCCACGCCCATTTGAATGACGCGAAAAATGTAAGCAAAGTACTTCGGTTTTGCTTAGGGCTGCGGTAGCCCCGTGGTTAAGGTATCAGACCATGACAGGTATGTCATGAGTTCGAGCCCAGTACCACTAAAGACCCGCCGTGTAGGGCAGCGATGCACGTTAAATCTGTCGAGAGCTGAAACATCCTCCCGTTGGTTTGGCGTGGTAGTTAGGAGAGGGAGGTGCCAGCTCAGGTGTCGTCCACGTCACTTGACCATGGTTCAAAATTACGTGGTCCGTCGCCAAAAGCCCTCGTGTAGCTGAACAATGCGACGTTAATATTCACTCATTCGTTTTGCTTAAAGCCAAAAGCCCTCGTGTAGCTGAACAGTGCGACGTTAATATTCACTCACTCGTTTTTGCTTAAAAGTTGAACGTCTGATATAAACCAAAACATGTATCTTTTATTGTAAATTGAGCCTTTTATTTTTTTATTTCTTAGCCGATTAGAAGCCTCACTGTATACATTAAAATCAATTTATCTCAAAATGTAAATTTTGATGTTCGATGTAACTTTTCAGAGAAACAACTGTTCACAAGTATGTAAATTTTTTATGATATATTTATAATGATTGTTAATATATACTGAAATGAGCTTTTTTTTGTAAAAAACTCAAACATTTATTTTTTACAAATTTTTTATGCGAAAAATGGGTCAAATTTCGCATTATTTGATAAAATATTTCATAAATTATTAAAAAATTCAAAATTACCTAAAAGCTCATTTCAGTATAATGAGAACGGTATACTTTAATAGCAAAAAAAAAAAAAAAAGTCAAGCATGTACATATAACGGATTTTGAGAAAAGGGGCATCGGAAACAGCCAATTTAACATTGTCAGTATAGAGAAAGAGAGAGGTTTCCAACTCCCCTTAAATTCTATGTTGTTGTTTTTGTGTTACTCTCAGAGCATTCGACAGGAGGGAAGAAAAAATATCTAGTAGCTGTAAGATCCTTCATTTATTAAAAAGACAACACCCAATTTACTTTCTGAAGAATACAGTTTGCATTAGTTAACGTAACTCTATAAAGCAATGCGAGGGCTATTGACGACTGACATCGTCATTTTTAACTTCGGTCAAGAGATGAGGACGAAACCTGAACTAGCACCTCCTTCTCCTAACTACCCACACCAACGGAAGGACATTGAGCCTCGATAGATTTAACATGCATCAGGCCCTCTCTACACGGCGGATCTTCTGTGGCACCAGGACTCGAACCCGTGACGTCCCGGCTACGAGTTCACAACCATAACCACTAGCACCACTTCACGCAGCTGCAAAGTCTGGATTTAGGAGATTAGACATTAATTAAATTTTAGAAAAATTTACATTTATTTTTCTCACTTCTGTTCGTGTCATTGGTTTTATTTTTCTATAAAGATTGTGTGACACAAACACATATACACCCAACTCTTTTTTTATACGATTTTGAATGAGTGAATGTGTGACGGGTCTTTACGTGACCTTCACCAACTTATCCTCTTGGGCAATCTTTGGGCTAGCATTCGCGTTTAATTCACAGCCATCCCTCTCAAGAAGAAACCCTGATATGCAAATTAGTTAGAGTATATAAAGTTAGTTAGAGTTTGATAATTGTAGGGCAGAAGGAGCGGAGCATCTGTTGTGCAGCATTATTAAGGTGAGATTTAGGGTTTACGCGACTTGACTTAAGGACGGAGTTTTGCTACTATACTAAATTAGTGGATTACGAATTGATAGGTTAGGATTGATTAAGGTTAATTTGATCTGTTTGCTTGCGTTTATTCACTTAGGGTTGTTGCTTTCTTTATATCACTCCTAGGGCTTCCTTTTGTGGTTTACTTTGTAGTTGGTTAGTGTGATTGAATAATAATAAATTAGATTTATCATGGAAGTTTCTGGTTATGTGCTTTGTTCCCTTCAACATCTTTAGGTAGGTAGGAAGGGACTTCGGGGGAAGTTGCTTACAAGTGAATATTAACGTTGCACTATTCAGCTACTCGAGGGCTTTTGGCGACGGACCTCGTCATTTTGAACTCATATTCAAGTGACGAGGAGGACACCTGAGCTGCCCCCCTCTCCTAACTATCACACCGACGGGAGGACGTTTGAGCCTCCCGTTGGTGACACGACAGATTTAACGTGCATCACCCTCTCCTACACGGCGAGTCTTCAGCAATTCTTGGCTCGAACTCGGGACACGCCTATCACGAGCCCGTTACCTTGACCACTAGGCTACCGCAGCCTCTCACGATTTTGAAATAACGTGGTACACGAATTTAACGAATTTTTTTTCACGAATTCTTTTTTCCAGCAGGAAACCCAAAATAATTCGGGGATTCATGCCCTTTAGATGAGGATGATTTGATCAAATTTATAACAGTTTATGATAATAAAGAAATCGATAATGAGACAAAGTCCAAGGTAAGTTCAGCTATTAACAGCTGATTTAATTCAAGAGGGCTTCAAATTTGCTACAAGTATAGGACAACACATTTTCTTACTCATGTGATCCTGACATAGAGCATGCATTAAAATTTCAAAGTAACCTTAAGTTTTGTGTAGCAGGATATCAAGACTTATATAAGCAACTTGGGGGGAAAAAAAACAGCCTCTAATAATAAACTTTGCAACAACAAAAAGCAACTGAGACTGTTAATAACGGACGAAATTCTTCATTTGAATAAAAGAAAAAAAAACGACAGTTGCGCTAGACATATCTGACACATCTACTGATGATAACATTTTTGATTCATTTCGTAATAAACGGACACATTTGTTTTCAAGTACCAACGAATAATTGTTAGTTAGTAGTTTTACTACTAATTTCAATTTGAATTACATACTGAATTTCACTAATTTTAATTTTTTGTGATAAAAAGGAATTGTTTTATAAATATATAACATGGATTTTATTATTTTTTGCACGGTTTTTGAGAAGAATATTTAGCGTTCTTTCATAGTATGCAAGTTTTTTAAGTTGTGGAACATATCCCCAAATTTACCATTTGTCCCTTTATTTTTTTAGCACGTTTTCTAAGAAACGTATTTATCGTGTAAGATAATAATTGGATGTTTTTAAAATTTTTCTATAAAACTAAAAACAAAAGGTTTCGTTGAAAAAAAGGTAAAATTTCTTTTTTCCCCGGTTTAAAAAGGGTTTTCCAATTTTTCCCGATCCTGGGACATACTAGATAGAGGAAAAAATAGCTCCACATTGTACAAAAAAAGAAAAACAATATTTCCAATGTCGGTTTTGCAATATTATTTCCTTCATTGAGCATTCGGTAGAAAATGATGAAAAAATGTTAAACCCTTGTAAGATGTCTAATCTCAGCTTTTCTAAATCGGATTACAAGATTTCTCCCGTTTAAATTATTTGGCGTCATTTTTTATCTTCGAAACTTTGTAGCAAACTGTTTAGACAGTAGATATCTTGTAGCTATAAGTATTTATTTTATGGATAAGGAAACGAGAATATATTTTTATGATACATTCAATAAAACTTTCGGTAATGGAAATGATCAAAATATTATTTAGGAAAAAGATGAACTCGTTTATATATATGTTTGTGTTATCGCTATCTGTTAGAGATCTTAAATTGATAAATAAAAAAAAAATGATTCTGAAAACTATATTTTTTTTAACTGAATAAATTATTAAAATTTTACAAGTTTTTTTAAATTACATTAAACCTGTTTTTTGCGGTCTTTTTTTTGCGTTTTTTATTGTTGTGAAATTTTTTTTATGCGGTACATGAACCCCCCGGTTGGGGGTACCATTTGTTTTTCAATAAGGGACATATAACCCAAGGCACTCTTTTTCTTTTTTAAAAAAAGCCCTCAAAATTTTGATCTTTTCAATTGCTTTCTTAAATCCCGGCTCCCCAACGCTTGATTGAAGACGAAACTTTAAATGAAAGGTGGAAATTTACCCTTAATTTGATAATTATGAAGGCAGAAAAAAAGAAAAAGGTTCTTTGGGGAATTGGATAAAAAATATTGCGGGGGATCCAGTTTTCCCAACAAATCGAAAAAGGTATTTTTTTTAAAAAATAGATACCAATTTCAAAAGGCGTTGGAAATTGCAAAAAAGCTCCGATCATACATTTCTGGTTATTGTGACATTTACAAGCAACTAATCAACCGATCGTCGTCGCAAAAACTTATCACTTACTTTATGGTGCTAAAAAATAAATCAGTTGAAAGGACAGTTTACTTCAGCCCCCATTTACCAAAAATCTTTTTTTAAAAAGAGGGTAAAACCCACTGTTAGATGTAGGAAAAAAAATAAAAAAAACCAACAAATGGGGAGGGCCCTTTTTGGGTTCCCTTTTATTCTTTTCTATAAAACCCCCGGGGAAAAAAAACGAAAAAAATTGTTTTGGGTTAATAAACACTATGGTATAAAAAACCCTTTTTTTGATTCAATAGGATCGAGAACGGTCTTTATTGGATTGTAAATAAGTTAAGCGGCTACCTATCATAAAAAAAATTACCTAACACAGCCCTCAATTATAAAAATGTTCTTTTCGGTTTTTTTCCCGGACGTGCGCCCTTCACGATAAAAAAACCCAATTTTCGGAATTGCACTGCTTTTAAAAAATTTCCCCGGGATTGGAAGGTATTTTTTTAAAATAAAAATTTTTAATAAGATTAAAAAAAGGGGTAAATTGATTTTGTTTTAATTTTTTGGTAAAAGTACTCTCGCGAGATTTTTGGGTTGAAATTTCCCTAACTTTTTTATATAGATTCAGATATTATATATATATATAAAAAACCCTTAATTTAAAAAAAAAAAATCAAAATAGGGAAAAAAATAACAAAAAAAGCCCTTCCTAAATGGGAAAAAATATTACCGTAACGAAAATGAAAAAACCCTTTAATGAGAAATAATTTCCTTTCAAATCAGTTTTTCCAAATTTGGCTTTAGGGTTTGAATGGGGGTTAAACTAAAAACTTTAAGTATATATATATTAGAAGACACAAGGTTCTCTTAATAACAGCCATACAACTCTTAATTTTTAGCTTTGTACCGATTTACCGTGCATCAACCCTCTCCACGACACGTCTTTACAGGAATCAAGACTTGAACGCGTGACTCAGTTGAAATTTTTGGGGGCCCAAAGGGAGGAGGGCCCCTTACCACTCTGATAACGTAGCCACCAGCATAATTGTAGAAAAGGTTTTATTAAAAGAGCAACTTTTAGAGGAAAGATTAAAGTTATCCTTTTTTTTAAAACCAATTTCTTCTTTTTAAACAAATTCCTTTTAGAACCATTCCGTGAAATGTATATAGAAATGAAACAAAAACTTGAAAAACAAAATATTTTTTGAAAAATATACCAACTTTTATCAATGCATGCATATTAAACGATTTTAACAAGCTCTCTACATGAAAACTACATGCAATTTGTATTGACTGCAGAAGTAGTCAAGGAATTTCGGAGATACAAATATATAACGCCAAGACTTAGTGATCAATTAAAAAATGTGGGGTTTGCCTTTCCCCAGGAGGTTAAATTTGGTATTAAAGAAGATTTTTTTTTCCAAATTAAAAAATTTTCCCTTTACTATATGCCGCCCTTTTCGTGTTTGACTCAATTAGTTCCGGAATAATTTTAAAGGAATTAAACGAACAAAATGAGCGAGTAAAGACTTGAAATACACAAAACAATATACCGTCCTTTTTTCTTCAGAGCTTACCTACACCTAACATAAGCCGTTTGTTCCGCCAAGTTTTCACAACGAATTATTTTGCTGGAAAGTTGAATAATTTATATAAAGTCCTTTCTCTCTTGTTAAATGAGCTCAGCATTAATTAACTTTAGAATAAGAATGAAAGAAAAGGAATGTAACATTTCATCCAATGTTATCTTTTGTCAAAATATGTCTTTTTGAATCATCCAAATACATTCCTATTCTTTAAATTGGTTAACAACTCCTTCGAAATTCTATCAAGAACTGTGTGACTTGCCTTTTATTATAATTTTTGCTGTAAATAGATTATTTGTTATATTCATTCAAAATAAAGTATAAGCATAGGGGTTAGCGCCTGGATATTGGCAATTGATGCATGCGCGTTGTACATAACTACTAATTACATATCTGCATCCAGATTTTCTAAGCGCTTTGATATATAATCATAGAATTTTCAATGGGCCTTGTTAAAAAAGGGGTGTATAAGGGGTTCTCTCTCCTTATCAGACTTTTTGGGGGGGTAGGGGGTTTTAAAGTTTCCTCAAAATCAAAGGAAATTTTAGGGCCTAAAAGCCGTAGTTACGAACTATGGTGCTGAGAAAAAAAACGGGAAACCTTTTTGGGGGAATTTTAAAGGTTTCTTCCACAGGTGGCCCAAATTACGCCCCAAGTCGTCTGACAGTGGCGCTTCATGAAATTCCTTACCTTCTGGAAAATTCCTGGCATGTTACGTTCCTCCGGAAACGTACCTCCCAGATATTCGAGCATTTAGGGGGCGGAAAAAAAGGGGTCTCGCACACCCAAAAAAATCATTTTAAATTGTTAAAAAAACCAGTCTCCCTATAAAACCTTTTTTTACACTTTCAAAGGTCGTGGGATGTGGGGCCCCCTTGTTCGGAAAGCCCCGGTAAAAACCCGAGCGGTGCGCCCGTTACAAATCTTTCCATACAACTTCAAGTCCCCAGGGTTTTTTTGGTTTGAATTCGAGTTCACTACTACCCCAAGGGAAAAGGATCGCAAATAACGATTTTCAGTGGATAAGGGGTTTTTACGAAACCTTCCGTTCAGCAATTCTCCCGCAAGACCCTGGGAATCTACCAGTACCCCGAAAAACTTTATGCAGCGTCGGAAACCAAATTTCGGAACTTGTTGTAGTACAACCTTTTAATAAAATGTTTTCTGTCTCCTTCATGTGTTGCTGTTTCTTCTCTTCTTCTTTGCACCATAACTACGGGAAACCCGCATTTTTTGTGGGATTTCCCAGCCCTCTACTCCGTCGGTCTGGTAGTGAATCACCCTATATATATATATACAGTCTATATAACGAAGCCGAAAAAAAGTTCGTTATATGGAAAATTCGTTATATAGAGGTTCAATATACTTTAGAAACCAATCAAAACAAAAAAATTTTAAAATTTTAAGCAAAAAACTACATATTAAAAAAGGGAAATTTTTCCCCCTTTTTAAAAAAATGTTTAAAATAAAAAAATAATAATTAAAAGTTTTTAAAGTGTTTATTTTTTAAATCTTTTCCCATCAAAAAAAAAAAAAGAAAGAACTGCAAGAAAAAAAAAAGAAAAAAGAATGCCGAAGGGAAAACACGGGATTTTTAATATTAAAAAAATAATTTTGTGCTAAAATTAAAGAATTTTAAGGACATTTTTTTTAAATTTAAAAACAAGTAAATTAACCTACATTATTTTATAACTAGAACACGGGGGCAAAGGGAAAACCCCCCCACTGAGGGGGGGGGGATATTGAAGTTTCCCTTTTCCCCCCCAATTAAAAATTAATGAAAAGGGTTTAAAAGGGTTTCCCTTCTTGGAAAGAAACGTCCAGAACTCGTTTCTCAGAGTGTTAAAAAACCAACAAACCGGGTTTAAAAATTTTTTACCACCATAAAAAACCGGGGTTAAAAAGAGAATAACCAAAAACTGGGGAAAAATTTTTAAAAAAGGGAAAAAAAATTGAATCACAAAAAAAAAAGGGTTTGTTATTAGAAAATGCCCCGCCTTAGAGGGGAAAATTTATTTTACAAAAAAAAAAGGGAAAAGTTCCCCCGGAAAAGGGTTTGGTTCCAAGGAAAAAATTCAAAATTTTAAAAAATTCCCCTATAGAGGTTGACTGTTTTATATGTAAAAAGGGTAATTAAATTAAATTTAAAAAATTTAAAATTCCCCATATAACACTTAACTTTTATTTTTTTATTTCATCTTCCCAAATTTAAATTTCCCCACACAATTATTTCTTCGGGAAAAATGCCCAAACCCAAACCACTAAAAAATTTCGATACCCAAAAAATTATTTTGATATCTTTATATGTCCTTTAACTTTCATAAAATACGAGAAAGCCAGCTGGCGTAAGTGGGGGGAACATTTAAAAAAACTGTTGGGGTTTTTCTCCCTCTTAGCGTCATTGGTTTGAAAATTCATTGAATAAAGTGTTAAAAAATTTAAATCTTTATTCTTCTCCCCTTTTTTTTCATATTATATATCAAAAAGAAAAGGGTTTGTGAATTTTTCGAAATTAACTCTAAAACCTTTTTAAAAATCGGGTCGGAATATTTTATAATTTTCAGGAACTATATGCACAATGAAAAAAATTTTTTTAAAATTCAATAATAAAAATTTTAAAAACAAACATTTTTTTAAAACTACAGTGCTTTATTCCTTTTTTTCGGTTTTCTTTTCCCATTCGTTTAAAACATTTTTAGAAAAAAAAATTTTTTAAAAAAAGGGGTTTCCCTCAAAACATCCTTTCTGTAAATGTGAGCTACTAATTACTTTTAAGTTTTCGATAGGCAAAGATAATTACACGCAAATTACGTAGTGATACAAGATCAGATTTCCAAGACCTTGTTTACACATTCTTCCCTAACCTATTAAAGTTGTTTTACCTGCCATTAAACCCAATATCATTAAGTCGTTACATTGTTTAGAGAAATCTCTTTTGGTAATTTGTAAGTTCTTATATTAGAATCGGCTCTTTATTGAATTAATTTCGGCGTTAATGAGGGAATGATTGACGTGGAATAGGTACAATCGGGAATAATTATTTGTACACCAAAATTTATTCTAGAATAATATTATGCGATTTATTGGCTTTTTGTTAACGTTGCACATTGAGGCTGAATGAGGTCTATTGGAAATTGAGCTCGTCATTTTCAACTTCCTAACTTCCGCACAACACCAACAGGAGAACGTTTGAGCCTCGACAGATTTAACGTGCAAAGGCTTCCTCTACACGGTGGGTCTTCAGCGGTACTAGGCTTGAACTCATGACATGCCAGCCACGAGTCCATGCCCTGAGATCACTTGGTTACCGCGACCACTTGCGGTACATGAGTCCTTATAGTCCCGAATTTGTAACCGGCGTTGCTGTTGTCGAGTACAGTAAAACCTGTTTTTGTGCGGTAGCTAGGGATTGCATAAAAATAAACCGCACAAAAATAATATTTGAAAATATATCTCATAAAATACTTACATATGACAAACAACTTTGTCGACAGGCAACAAAAAATTTTTTTTTATGCGGTGGAGAGATACTGCATAAAAAAAGTTGCATTTAGAAAATACGTCAATTATTTACGAAATACATGAAAAAGTACTTTCAAAACAAAATAAATAGTTAAATTACATATATATATATGAAAACATTTTTAAAACATTTAATTTCTCATTGTATACAGGGAGAAGTTTTCAAAATGCTCAGACATAATTCACTTCTATTCATCGTAATTCACAAAGCGAACGTCTTCCTTTGTTGAATTAATGTGGCCGCGGTAGCCTAGTAGTTAAGGTAACGGACTCCTGGCCGGCGTGTCATGAGTTCGAGCTTAATACAGCTGAAAACCCTCCGTGTAGGGGAGCGATGCACCTTAAATATGTCGATAGCTCAAACGTCCTCCCGTTGGTGTGGTATGATAGTTAGGAGAGGGGTGCCAGCTCATGTGTCGTCCTCGTCACTTGACCACGATTCAAAATTATGAGGTCCGTCGCCAAAAGCCCTCGAGTAGCTGAACAGTGCGACGTTAATATTCACTCACTCACTCAGTTGGTGAATTAGTTCAAAATCGCTTTCGTCACTTTTGCAGGTACAATTTCAATTAATTTATTTTTTGGCACCATAAAGTAAGTGATAAGTTTTTGAGACGACGGTTAATCAGTTACTTTTACACGTCACGAAAACCAGATATGCATGATCGAAGCTCTTTTTGGAATTTCAAACTCCTTTCGGAATTGATATCTATTTTAAGAAAATGCTTTTGAGATATGTCAGAAAGCTGGATATCTGCATATAATTTATTCACCCTCAAATAATCCGGTTCTTCTTGTCCAACTTCGTAATCTATCAAATTATTGATAATGTCATTGTCATTAGAAGTTTCGGCTTCAATCAAGCGGGGGCTGATTGCGCGTTGAGAGAAAGCAATTGTACGTGCAATCTTGAAAGACTGTTTATAACAAATGAACAAAGCATCTTGAAGTGTATATGCGTACATTGATAGAAAATATTAAGTGCCCCCAAAACCGTTGAAATTCATATACCGCATAAAAAAGGATCGCACAAAAAAGGATCTACTATAGTTGATTCGAGTATGAGTGCAACAAAATACCCGTTGCGTAGAGATACTGATGCACGTTAAATTTGTCGAGGCTCTAAGTCCTCTCGTTGGCGAAGTATAGAAGTTTAGAGAGTTGGATGAAAGCTAAAGTATAATCCTCCTGTTGCTTTGAAGGTCAATTTTAATTAATCCATTCAATCAATCCTTGTACTGCATGAGGACTTTGAGATCCAGGTAAATTCATATTCTGCACTTTTTTCCTACTATCCAGCAAGATCTTTTCTAGAATTGGTACTCGACTCCAATACCATCCATCAGTAAACTAATACATGAATTAGCTCTTGAGATATGTTAACTAGCCATTTCACATCCTTACTAATATTATAAACGTGAAAGTTTGTCCTCTCGTGAAGTTGGTGGAAGGGGAAGAGAGGTGGGAGGCCCTGACCATCCCCAGGGTGTTATCTCTCTAAATTGGGGTGAAACCGAGCTAAATCGTTCTGTCACCTGTATGGTGCTGAAAGCTACGGCTAACGACAGGCGTCACTTAGCCCTTTACCATGATGAATTTCGTGGGCCTTGATCTGGCCTTTGCCGATCAGGTGGCATTAGTAACAACAACAACGTGAAAGTTTGTGTGGATGTTTGATACTCTTTCACGCAAAAACAACTGAATGGAATTTAATGAAACTTTACAATAATATAGCTTATACATCAGAATAACACATAGGCTATAATTTATAAATATATTGTGTGAAGTGTCCAAAATAGAACGATAATTGTCAAGTAAGTAGGAAAAATCCTGCCATCTGCATAAAAGTCCGCGATAGTATATATCTATCTTTTATGTGTGAAGCAAAACTTTGCATTTTAGTTTGTCTACGCCAGGTGCCAGGAACTGCAAAAGCTTGAACAGGCGGAGTGTGAGGCTGATTACAATTTTAACATAAAATAAATACAACAAAAACTAATATTAACGTACTACACTTCCAGATATAAATTATTTATACTATTTTAAGCCTTCATTACACAAAATTTGTAACAACATGTTACTTTTGCTGAGTAGAGATCAGCTTAGGAAGATGTTTTCAAAAATCTACCCACAAGAGAGTTACGGGGAGTTATAGATTAAAAAAAATCCCTTTTATCAGCTATTAGATCTACAGACTTAAAATTTAACAAACAGGTTTTTTATTCAGCTAAAATATGCAAAAAGTCTTTTTTTTTTTAATTTGCAATTCACGTAAAATTAACTCATTAAAAACTTCTTTTGCCTTCAATCTGTATTGTTTAATTTCTCAATTTACCCGTGCGAAGAACGGGTATAACAGCTTGTATATTATAAAGTATAAACATTTTCTTCATTTTCATGTTTTAAAACTAATTTTTTTAAAATAAAAAATTTCTCATTTTTTTTAAAAAAAAAATTTGAAATATGCCGCAGCTGTAATTTTGCACGGTATGACAATTTATAAATAATTTTGGAATTTTTATATTTTCTAAAAGATTGGCGTGGTGTGGAAATGTGAAGAGTGGGGTGCCAGCTGAGATGTCGTCCTTATCATTTGACCGAGATTCAAACTTATGAAGTCCTTCGCATTATTTTCCAGAGGAACGTTAATAAGAAATCAAAATCAGATGGTTCATTAACTAATTTAATTTTCTTAAGAAATGTTTTAACTAAGTATTTAATAATATATATAAATTTTTTAGAGTGAACTATATTAGTTTGTGTGGTACTTTATTCCAAGAGTGAATTCGAATTTCTGTTGTTTTGTATAATGATTTAATTTCTCAGTTACCCAAAATAAATTTCCGAAAGTTTGGATCGTGGACTGAATAAGTAGTAAAAATATATATATATTTATAATTTTCACATAATTTTTGATTATTATAATTAATTTAAGTTTGTTAATAAAATTACTAATACAAATTTCTTTTATACATTTTTTCAATTGTAGAAATATGAAAAAAAAAATGTTTCTTAATGTCATTTGCTTTAGAAGTTTTAAAAAGATATTTTTTAATATTATAAAGAGTAAGTTATATCATAAAACATTTGTAATCAACATAAAATTGGGCAAATATGTGGACAATGATTTTTTTTTCTAATCTCCAAACATTTAGTTTAAAACGGCTATGAATGGAAAAAGTGCATAGTTATTTAGAAAGAAGTCAAATACACACGTGTGTATATTGTGTGGTTTGAGAAGTTTTCCCAAATCCTTTCATCCTATCATATTTCATTTATAGAGTTTCTTGAAGTACCTTTGCAGTTGAAGAAAACTTTGAAAAGATGGTATTCGCTAAAATTTTTTGCCATTAAAATATCTTAGAATTTTTCTCCCTTTCCTTGACAATTTATGCCCAATTTTTCGTTCATGCCTTAATTACGCATTGCAGTAAGAATATTTCTATGTGAAGAATATTCTTATAAGTCGTGCCTAAGTTAGGCTTAGGCTATTACAGATTTATTTTAAAGATTGCTGAGAGAACGTGCAATTTACAATGCATTAAATTCTCATTATTGTTACGAGGTGTTCCATTTTATGCAAGCTTAGACTTAATCAAGAACGGTCTTTCAGCACGTGAAAGTATAATTAAGATCACTGCGAAGTGATGATGGAGAGAATAAACGATCTCACTTAGATGTTGCGATTAATGATGAAGGATACAGGCAACGCGAAGAATGAAGAGTGCAAAATGGATACATTCGAAACACGGATGAGATTAACAAGAAGAGATGCCGTTGGAAATATCTTTTGTAGTGCTATAAATATTAAATCTTACATAAAAGTGTTTCGGTTAATGAAATATTTACCCGAATATAAGGCAAAAATAAAAATCAAAATGCATAAATTCCAAGACAAGTTGAGATTTCGTTGAAGGTTCTGATGGAAGCATATTATTTGGATAGCTATATAAAACTCGCATAAAAGTATTTTGATTAAGAAATATTTATTACCAACGCGCATATTTTTGGACGTAGTTTCGCTTTTACCACGATTCGCTAAATAATTGTAAATCACTCTAATTAACCTTCAGATAGAATGATCTTTAATTAATATATTCTAAATATCTCTAAGACTATCGGATAATAAGTTTCACTCGAAAATTTTCCTATTAAGTTTAGGTAGCTATTATACAAATACTTTCTATTATCTTGCACTTAGCTTAAAAAAAAAAGGAAACGAGCCTTACAGTAGTCGTACATGATGTGTAACATCTGACATGTTACCTTAGTAAATACGCAATAGTAACTTATATCCTGAAAAAAATGAATTGGGTATGATTGGAAATAATTTTCTGTCGAATAATTATATCTTTAACGAAAATTTTATTTAATTAACACAGGGAGTAATGCAATTTTTTTTTATCAAAGATAATTATTCTTGATCAATATAGGGAAGAGCGGAGACAATAGATTTATGATAACTAAAATATGACACACATATACTTATGATTTCAAAGTATTTAAAAACCGTTGAATTTTTAAAAAGCGTCAATAACACTACCACTGTTAGTTGTCGAAACATTTTTTATTTGTGTTCATTTTGAGCTTGAATTCATCATTCAAAAAAGCGATGAGCGGCTCAGATTTTGGCAAACTGAAATTAAAGTTAAAATCACCCCTCAAAATCATGGGAAGCGAGTGATAGTTTTCTTTAAAGGGGCAGAACCACCATCAGTATATGGTAAAGTACAAATGAGAAATCTTTAAATTTTTTTACCGTTTGATTTCAAGAAAAAGTATGCGACCACACCGAAATCACTGTTTGTCGTTTTCAAATAAGCATTCTGCCGCCATATGTCCCCAGTATCGTTACTAACAATACCCAGTCCACTTTGTTTGATGAAGTAATGTTCATATGAGGGTGACAACATGTGAGTTTTTCTGTTTGCGATAGATCGCAACACCAGCTGCTCTGCGGCCCGGGCGTTTAAACTGTACGCAGCAATCGAAGTTAGGTATCCCAAACACGTTCGTCACTATCTAACCACGTCTCTGACAACATGAGTAACGAACATTTTTATGAAATAACGTCGTCGAAATCTGTTTTTGGGGAGCCCTTTGACAATTGAGAGTAAGGATCAAAATTTATCCTGGGTGAAGGGCTAAGACTTTGCTGAGCATGTGCGAAGTGGATTTTTGATAATCATTGGGTGGATGACCAGAGTATCTAGTTCTTCCCAGCTAAACCTCTTATCTTTAGGGTTTTGAGTGACTGTGACGAATGCACTCTTTCCCTTTGTTAATAAAAAAAAAACTTAAAAGTAAAATATATTTATATGAGGTAAAAATTAAAATTTAAAACTACTAAAATGCTTTAAGTTTCTAGAAAAAAAATCTTCAAAACGGTTTCAAGCACTGAGAATGAAAACAAATTTTGATCGGGGGTTGGGTGAGGTGAGGCCTGACCAATGGGAAAGCAGCTTAGAACTCAGTCGTTTGAAATGAGGGGAAACATTGAAGATTTGAAATCAGAAAAACAGCTTTTAAAAGCTAATAAAAAAAAAAAATACATTTTTAAAAAAATAGGAAAGAACGTGTAAATTTAAATCTGATCTGGATAAATAATTTTCCAGGGAAAATTAAAGTGAGTTAAAGTAAATTTGAAAATAGCGAGTTCCTGGGAATCGAACCTGAGGCGATTCATTTCAAGTCAGCTACTATAACCATTAGGCTACGAAGACTCGGGGAAAGGAGTTATGGTAAGCTTTTAAGTTGGTGAGAAGAGTGAAATGAATTTAATTAAGAATTTTAATTGAAGAGAGGATCCGTAAGAATATTATTGGGTCTGTTAAAATTAGGATCAGGGATATATTTTTTAATATCCAAGATCGAAGGATTATTAGAGTTATCAATTTTTTGAAAGAAGTTAGTTACCAATTTTTTGATAAATTTTCTAATAGACATCATTTTGCTCACGGATCTGAGGTCCTTATTCCTCATGAACCATCGAGCTTTTAATATTTGTCGGAGAATGATGCTTTGAGAAACTTCAATTTGATTAATATGAATTTTAGCTGCATGTGCCCAATTGGCGCGGCATACTGGTTAAAATGGTCTTAGGATTGTGTGTAGCTAAGCAATTTATTTTCCCACTCTAACATAGAGATTCTTCAATTAAGGGGGTAGATTTTACAGACCGATTGAATTTAGAGTCAAACGCTCGAGTGCTTGATGGCTACTAGACAATTCCCGATGCGCGTACACCACCACGCGCTCTCATTGGTCAAATCAAATAGCGCACGCTTACATCACTTCATGTTACACACATCCGTCCCTTTTCACGAAATCACTCCAACAAATATCCAGCAAGCGAGAGGAAAGATGTTACACACCAAAAATAGTGTGTATATAATCCTATCAATGATATACACAAAGTTGGGGTTAAGGGTTCACACCTCCCATATAGATCAATAAATTTTTAATTTTATCATAGAGATTACCCCTCGGTTCTTTTATCTGCGTATTTTTTTAGAAAGTATGCCCCCTTAAGTTATCCGACTACGTTCGGAACCGTGATTTTAAAAAAGAGCATAAATTGATAATTTTCATGATATTTAGTGTTACTTAGATTGGAATACATGTATAAAATTGTTTGAATATTTTTGACAAAATTATTTAAATCATGTTTCGGCAAAAATTAACTTAGAATAATCTTTTTAAAATGTTCTCCTTTTATAAAAATGCTTCTAAAATAATAATATTTCCCCGCGCGCTTATATGGTAAAGACTCTCCAGAGAGTCAAACTAAATTTTTGAAAAAATTTAAATTATTTTCAGGGTTACCGCCAATTGAAATAATTATCGCGTTTTTCTTAAAATTGATCCCTCTGTTATCGTAAAAATATGTATAAAAACCCCTTTCTAAGTTATGTATTTCAAAAAAATTTTAGTTGAGCCTCTGTAGAGAGATATGAGCTATATCCAGGAAAATATTATTATAATAGAAGCATTTTTCACAAAAGGAGAATATTTTTAAAATTGGTCATTCTATGTTCATTTTTTGTCAAAATATGGTACTTAAATAATTTTTTATTGTAATACTATTCTTAAAACAATTTTATATACATTTCCTAATCTAAGTGACACTAAATATCATAAATATTATCCATTTCTATGCTTTTGCAAAGTCACGGTTCCGAACGTAGTCGGATACCTTAAGAGAGGTATGTGTACGCTACTGTCTCGTATATTCTTTAATAGAAAGATTAGAACCTTAAAAAGTAAAGATCTTCAAAAATAAGAGAGAAAAAAAGAAAAAATAAGTCAAATAGACCAAAATTTCAGACTTAAGAGGACTTGGTACCCCAAAAATGACCGATCTATCGTTTTTTTTATTTTTATTTAATCTTTGCATTATTATCTTTCGATTGATATATCACTTGTGCAAGTCGGAAAGTTAAAAGTTGAATAAAAATTCATTTGAAAACAAATTAGGCAATTCGGCCACGCCCCCTGTTTAGAAAAAAAAGCGTTATGATAAAAAAAATCTATTTTATAAAGAGAGATAATAACTATAAAAAAAGAATGTGTAATATATAAAGCAGAATATTTTCGAGGCAATACAATAATGTAATTTTTCTTCTGTGTGAAATGTGTGCATATAAAATTTTTGAATTAAGGAATTTTATATTAATGATTTCATAATTTCAGTTCTTATTTTTTATATGTTTTTCATACAAATGTAATACTTCAATTTATGTGAAGAAAAAAACTAAACTTTCTGTCGTGACAGAAAAAAAAATTAACATTTTTCTTGAATTTTCTTGTGCAATTAATACCTTCTTAAAATTGATCATTTATAAAAATGTATAGGTTGAAAAAAATACGAAAATGCAATTATTAAATGCAAAATACATAACTAATATCTTAAAGAGGTATTTTAAATTTATTTAAGCTTATTGTAATTATTTTTTCAAAATTATAAACTTTAAAGTGGTTTTTCTCAGTTTGTGTTTTTCGAAACATTAGTGCATTAAAAATGCTACTCCTTCCACAACTATTTACCAATCGCATCCGTTTTTTCCCTGTGTGTTGCATATAAAGCATTTAACAAAATTAGGGATCTATTTTGCTGTAAACTGAATAATTTTTTTTAAAAAAAATTAAAATATAAGAGATATTGGCTTTTTCGTTGATTTTTAGTATGCATATCAACATCTTATTTTTGTTCTCGAAAACGAATTGAATTATTTTAAAATTGATCCCTGAAGTTGTTTATAACATCCATAAGAATATTATAAAAAAATTTCAGGTAAAAAAATTAATAATTACAAAAGGAGTAAGATTTTAAAATTTTCCAAATTTTCAAAAAAATTTAAATTTTAAAAGTGGGGAAAAATGTATTTCATTTCATATCATTTTCTTGAATAGAAACATTATATAAATGTTAAAATATAATTTTTAAATACATAAAGGAAGAAAGTAGTTCAAAGGGTACCAAATCCTCTTAAGTTTGTCAAAACAATTATAAACGTAGGATAATAAAGTGGAGTCAAGCAAGTTTTATTATTAATTCTCCCTCTCTGTGAAAGAATTTATATAAATATTAGCACTTTCAAATATACAACAGAAGTTATAAATGTTCTGCAAATTTTAAACCAACAAAAACCTTCAAGAAAGCTAATGTAATATATGTGTATACACTGGTGTATATAAAACTCAAGCAACGAAATGATTTTTCAGTAATAAAACATGAAAAGGGCTTCTGGCGAACAGAGCAATAAAAAATCAATTCAGTAGAAAGATGATACATATGCAAATATTAGAAACATGACATCAGAAGTAACATGGCACGAGAAACGCGTGGGATCAGTGTGCGCGATGTAACACACTTAAAAAAGAAAAGACATTTACAGACTTTTTTACAGAGGAACAAATTAGATTTCTTTTGATTTAGATCACACCTTGAAGTTTGAGGACTTTGGGCTTCAACAGACTTCAAGTCTATCAGCCTTTCTACGTGTTTAGAGTGGCACCAAGGCTTGAATTCATGACTCGACAATGCCACCATAACCTACTTAACTACCAGAGCCCCAAAGTAGAAATGTGATCATATTTGAAACATGGATTCAAGAAACTATCCGGACGTCTTTATAGGAAGTATAATGATTAGAAAGCTTTTGGAGTGTAGTTTGATAAATGCTGCTCAAGAGATTGAAACTAACAAAAGTGTTGTATTACGAGCTTGGAAAGTTTTCAAAGAGCTACATAAAAGGGTGGTGGTCGGCCTAGGAAATATAACGGCTGATCAATATGTAATCGTGCTGAGAGAGACAAAAAGAGACCGAAACCAGACAGCGAACAAAGTTTCTCATCAAGTGCGTATGGAAACTAGACTACAGGTACTCTGGTTTATTGTGGCTAGAAGCTTTCATGAAGGTGGCCTACTCACTCGTCTTCTTTTGATTGCTGAAAATAATTATTGACAGCAGTCCCTAGAGGGCACTGTTTACAGTGGTGTAATGAACACAAAACCACTGTAAGATTGGCGATCTCATCACCCGTCCTCTTTAGCGATGAAAATCGTTTCACGACAAACAATTCTCGATGCCAGTTGATATAATAAGAGGTTGGGACATTTTCATCCATTTAACATCAAGAAAATGGATCGTTGGGGTGGTACTGGCTTGCTTGTGTAAGGAGGCATTATTATCGAATGATGAAGCTGCATTTTGCGACAGATGTTGACTTACGAGAATCGTTACTGTGATACATTTATCCTCTTTCATGGACGTCTGTTCCGAGGTTCCATTGGTTCAGATTTTCTTTTGTGGATGACAGTGCACCGCAACATGGGTCCCTTGCAGTTGAGAATCTTCTGGTAAGGGAATATATCCGTAGAATGGATTGTCCAGCGAGCTCCCCTGGTTTAAATCCTTTCTAACATGTATCGGATACTTTGGTGGAAGACGCCTGGAGGTATGATCGTATTCTTTGGAGTTTGAGTGCTTAAAGGAGGTTTTGTGCTTGTTATCAGTACTTTTTGGATTACAATTACTTCCATTTAATTATTTCAGCCAATATAACTTTTAGTATTCGATAATTTTAAAAAACTATTTCAGAAACTCACAACAGAATATTAGATATGTTTGATATTCTTTATTACTTGATTTTCCTTTTCTTTCGATATAAAACAATCAAAATGATTAAAAAGAGGTTGGTTCGTGGATATCTTTATTTAATTTCATCAGATTCTGCTTTATTTTTAAGAAGTTTAAGTAATTCGAGTAATTTGATTTACTTAAGTAATGCAAGTAAATAATACTCTCATATGACACATTAAGGGCTTATATATAAGTAGTTTTCTTTACTAAACAATTTAAAAATTCGGAAGTTAAGTGGAATAAAAAAAGTAAAACTTAGCTTTCTTACATTAATTATAATCATAATATAACAAAATTTGGAAGAAAATGGAAGCTGTAGCTAAATTAATTAGCGAATTAGAAAATTACCTTCAGTTCAAAATCGACATACTCTAAACTAAATACATGGCACTATAATACAGGTTGTCAATATTTTCTTCACAAAAGAAGTGTAATTTTCAGTTCCTTTCTCTCTCCTTTTGAATACATCTGATAACGCTGTTATACGCTAATTTTGAAAATATAGTTCATTTCCTTTCTTAGCATATTTGTGTTAACAACTTCGGGAAATGAGACTTTGCTTGTTGGATGAATGCAATGAAAAAAACAAAACTTTTTACTAAGTGAAAAAATCTCAATAACTGAGCCTCTCTAAGTCAGTAAATTTTACTTATAAATTAAAAATATTAAATAAATATTTTCACTCAAATCGCGCTAAGGTAATATAGCGTATCAATCTAATTAACAAAATGTTTCGTATATTCAATTTACGTATCATCGCTTGCAAGGAAGATTTATGGCTTGTTTTGACTCTGTAGCACCACTTATTGTACTAAAATATATGTATATATATATGTAAGCATTGTTAAAATTTTACTCATATCTTTTAAAAATATTAACATTATGGCTTTTCAGAATAAGTAACACAGTCGTGTGTTTTGTGCTCTAAAATATTTATCAATTAATGGAGGATAAAATAGGATCATTGCAATTTTAGTGAAAGTATTTGTCAACCATTTCAATTTGTAACTGTTATTTAAGGGGACGTAGTACGATTTACGGAAATTTTTAATTTAAGGATTTTCAAAATCTTTTGGTTACCTCCTATATGTGTATACTATGTAAAACAGATTTTGTGCTCAAAATTTCATATAAAGCTAGCCATTTAATTTCTTAAGAAAAAAACTCAAAATTTGTGAAGTGATTTTAAAATGCTACTCCTCCCACAAAAATTTACGTACATGTATGAAATTTGATTTACAAGTACGTCAAACTATGTGTAACAAAAGTTGGTATGGGGTTTGCGATAATATGATTTGTATTCGTACGATACTTCTTTTTATGAATTCTTATTGAAAATTCCTTAAAAATGTAGAAATTTTGAGTTGAATTATTTAAAAAAAAAAGTCTTGCTTTGAAAAAATGCATACCAACTTTTGTTACATGTACTATTATCAATAGGTAAAAAAATTCAAAGCATTAGGCACAATGGAAAAAAAGCTTTAGCATTTTAAATGAAGACAAACTAGTTATTTCATCTTTCTGAGATATGCAAGTTTAAAGTTCTGATTTTCCGTAGGGATGTGAATAAAAACGAATGTAAAAGCTATCATAATTCTGCGTTTTTTAAGTTAAAAGCTTTCAAATTTTGTGGGGATATAGAAAAAAAATAAAAAATAATTTAGGCTAAAAAAAATTAGATTTGATTTTTTGACCGATTTGTGTCGATTGTGTCCCCTCAAATAAAAATAAACACAAACGAAGAAATTTGACAGTGAAAAGCACTAGTCCTCTAATCATCTGAGCATTAAGTTTCATTTGATCAGTGCTTTTTGACAAGCAAGAATTCTTTTTTACTCTGAAAAACATAGAAGATGCTTAAAAAGAATAAATGGAAATGTGAGAAGAATATACATAATAGAAAGTCCTTGTTCTAACATCACTCGAATCCACCATTATCTAATTCAAAATGGCATACTTTTTTTAAAGAGTTTTTTGGTGGCTAATATTTAAATACAGAACGATTCATTTCAGACTACTCCATCCATTAAAGTTTTTATTATATTTCTGTGACCTCAACGCTTACATTTTAATCAGGGCGAGTTTTTATCCAATAACTAGGGGACGTAATATATCACTGAAAAGTGAAATCACTAAAATAAAAGAGTGATTAAAACCTAAATAACAACTATTTTACATTTATCTATTGTCCCTTGTGCTCAAAACTACGGATAACAACAGGCGTACATCTAGCTCTTTGCCCCGATGAACTTCGTGGGCCTCGATCTAACATCGTCAGGTAGGTGGCATTAATAACAACAACAATATTTATCTATCAGCCGACTGGGTGACGTATTTGGTTTTCGCTGGCCTTGTACTCTCAAGTTTGCGGGTTGGACCCCGGCCCAAGTCGGTGGATTTTCATGATGTAAAAAATCGACAGCGTCTTATGATTATGTGGCATGTTTAAGATCTCTAGAGCGCCTGTTTCGTCAGATTTCAGGTACCTCTCTCTGAAGAGGAAATTGGATGTCAAAGTTACATTGTGGCCTTTGATATCCACCTATATGGTGCCACACTAAAAGGTGATACAAGATCCCAGGGAATGTACTAGATCTGCAATGGTAATTACAAATCCTCAGCCTCATTAAAAAAGAAAAAAAATGTTTATCCATAGGTAACATTGCTTTATCAGATCTAAATTTTTTTAACTGCAACGATTATTGTAATGCCTTTTGATAAAAAAATCAAAAGAATAATATTTCTAAGTAATTGTTGCTTTTTATTAAAAATATAATCGATCACCTGAAGAAAAAACATACGCACAAGGTAGAACTTTCAATATTAATAGAAAGTCAATCAAAAGAGTGAAAATAAATATGGTATAAAGAAGGCTTAAAGCGGGTTTTGTCCTGGAGAAATTTTTACAACTCATTTCACACAGATCAATTTCTTACACTTGATGAACATAATACTCTATCAATGCTAATTACTGCAATTATTAACAGAAGAAATATAGTATGTGTTTTTTAAAGAACTCCATTTACCCGATAATAATGGTACAATTCAATATTTAAACGGAAATGATTGGCGAAAGCAGCTGCAAAAGTCATGTTGTAGAGCAAAATTACTAAACCTTCAGTCCCAAAGTCAGTGAGTCATGAGAAGATCTGTCCTTTGTTTTAATACATTTTCAACTTTTAGATTAACGAACCATAACTATTTTTCTAATTTCATCCGCTGATCGAAATCAATTGTTTCATTTTAGTTAAACATCCACCTATATTAAAAGTAAAATGAAAAAAGCGTTTTCAAACAAAGATCGAGTTTCCAGAAAAATGAAAAGTTAAAGAAAGGTTCAATAGCGTGTTAGCTTTAAAGAGATTTATGAGCAACAGAATGATTATGTTAAGAATTTGGAAAACGTGCTTTCGAAATAATTGACATGAAAAATTTTATTTCGGTTTTAATTCTTTTTAAATACAAAACTATGGAAGTGAGAATGCAAATATTATGGAGAAAAACTTGATAAGTTTCTTTTACAGAAGGTCGTTCTTACGAAAATGATTTTGATAATTAATTTTTATCAAAAAGTGCCGTATTTTTTGCGGCGATTTGCTTCTGTCTGATAGCCATGATTCTTTGCAATAACTTACGCTCCAACTTTCCATGAAAGTCAACTTTTTCTTTGTACTGTTATGCCAATTTTACTCCATTTCTCTTGAATCGTTTTAAAAAGTCCGTGCAGTGTTCTTGGATGCCAAAAGCTCTTTTTAATCAACCGAAAGCCCCAAAGTCCATTGGAGAAGCATCACGTGATTTTCATCCAATGGGATATACTTTATTCTGATTCTTTCTTTGCTAAACAAGTGGGAGACGCTGGGATTAGAAGCTTTGGAAACTCAATGGTCCTTTCCATAGAAGGCTGCAATTTCTTCTTTAAAAATTGGTTGAAAAAATTCTGCTGAGAGTAGAGTGAATTCATTTTGGCTTTACTCGAGACTTTTTGATTTTTAATTTGCCGTTGTAACAAAATCCTGTAACAATCAGGAATCCCTTCAGGAACTTTACTGTGCGCTGGTCACCCATCCGGTACAGTGGTTAGCGACGCTGACTGCTGTGCCGTAGGGACTGGGTTCGAATCCCGGAGAAGACATGGATATTTGTAAATGTATAGTGCCTGCGCGGCATGGGGATACTCTAAATAGTCGTCGAGCCGCCAGTCCTCTTGTGAGGTTGGTGGAAGGGGAAGAGAGGTGGGAGGCCTCTAACCACCCACAGAGTGTTCTCCCTCTAAATTGGGGTGGAATTGAGCCAAATCGTACTGTCACCTGATAGTGCTCAAAGCTACGGCTAACGACAGGCGTCACTTAGCCCTTTGTCATGATAAATTTCGTGGGCCTCGATCTGGCCTTTGCCGATCAGGTGGTATTAGTAACAAAAACTATTGTGCACTGACGAAGCCATTTCGTACGGTCATTCCTGTCAGTTGAGCAATAGAAAATTGATCCTCTCTTGCTACATTTACTTGAATATACCCATACCTCATCGCGCGAGTGTTACCACAAATTTCCATTTTTCAGCAGCTTGGTGTTTTTTACATAATTTTCTATGATTTGCTTTTCTTTCAGCAATATGTTTAAAAAGAAGGAGACGAATTTAAGGGTGAAACATCTGTTTTAACTTTAAATCCTTCTAGATGATTTTAATTACAGTTCCGGAAAACATTTCTAATTTCTATGCAATGAACCTTTGAATCTTCAGAATCAGAGATTTCACTTTCTTGATAAATTCCTTTCGTTCGAATAGTCTTAGGATGGGGTTTCGTGGTTATGTTTTCATTTTTACTTTTAACTGGACGTTTTTCTCCCTTCCAAATTTAATGTATTATAAATACCTTTTTTTTTAAATGAAACAACCGAGATTTTTACCCACTTTATAAATTGTTGATACGAATATTTCTGCTTGAAAAGAACGGTTACGTCACCTTCCAGCTATCTGTCAATTTTAGAAGCCATTTTCAAAATAAATATTTCATTTTACATCCCAATCAAAAGAAAATATTAGCAGAGGATCATTCTGAAATTCCCAAAGTTTTATCTCAAAATGCAAACGAGAAAATAGATTACAAAATCGTTTCCATAAAAGGCGAACGACTTTCTGCAGCCGCTCACACCACTGAAGTTTCCAAATCTACATTATACCAAATTTGGAAAGAAAGAAAATCCATAAAACGAGTTTCAAGCACCATCAAACTATTTCCAGAAAAGAATAACTCATGTAGAGAAAGTAAAACTTCGTAGCTTACTTACGAGTTGAAAATTCAGTAACGGAATTATTGAAAAATCTAGAAACGGGACACTCTCTCTCTCAAAATAAAAATTAAGAGAAACATTTTGCCTTGTTTAATTTAGTCTAGCTTTTCGGCTATAAATTTTGCATTTTATATCTCTTTTGCTAGTATTATTTCTGGACAAACTAGATTACTGCGACTATTATTGTGGGGCAAAGGGAGTAGTTTTATTGCATTTTGATTGAATGTTTTATTTATTGTTTTTTTGGATTGATTTGATTTTTATTTACGTGACACTGTGAAACAACACTAGAGCTATTGGCAAAGGACCTCATAATTTTGAACCATGGTCAAGTGATGAGGATAACACCTGAGCTGTGATATACCCTCTCCACATATGCACATCAGGCCAATGGGAGGACTTTCAGCCTCGATAAATTTAGCATGCATCGGTCCCCTCTACATGGCGGGTCTTCAGTGGCACTGGGTTTCCAACTTGCGAGTTGTGACAACATTGACCACGATCTCGTGATCATGACCACTTGACTATAGTCTGTCTTAAGGTATCCGACTACGTTTAGAACCGTGATTTTGCAAAAGTGCATAAATGGATAATTTCTTGATATTTAGTGTCACTTAGATTAGAATAAATGTATAAATTTGTTTTAAGGACATTTTGACAAAAAGAATTATTTAAGTACAATATTTTGGCAAAAAATTAACTTAGAATAACCTTTTTTCAAAATGTTCTCCTTTTGCGAAAAATGCTTCTATTATAATAATATTTTGGCTGTATATAGCTCAGACCTCTCTACAGAGGCTCAACTAGAATTTTTGAAATATATATCTTAGAAGTGGGTTTATCCATATTTTACGACAACAAAGGGGAGAAATTTTAAGAAAAAAAAAAACGCCGATATAATTATTTTATTTAATTGTAACTCTGAAAATAATGTGAATGTTTCAAAAATCATAGTTGAGCCTCTGTACAGAGGTCTGAGCTATATACAGGAAAATAGAAGTATATAATTATTATAATAGAAGCATTATAATAGAAGTATATATTATTATAATAGAAGCATTTTTCACAAAAAGAGAACTTTTTGAAAAAAGGTTATTCTAAGTTAATTCTTAGCCAAAATATTGTATTTAAATAATTTTTTGTGTGAAAATGTCCTTAAAGCAATTTTATACATGCATTCTAATCTAAGTGACACTAAATATCATGAAAATTATCTATTTATGCGCTTTTTTAAAATCACGGTTCCGAACGTAGTCGGATACCTTAAAAGGAAAATAATTAATTTTATATGATCAATCTAAGGCCCAGTGGTCGAGTGGTAGCGTATCGCGCTTCCACATCACAGGTCCGGGTTCTATTCCCGGGCTGGGCAAAGTCAACTCAGCCTTTCATCCCTACTGCAGTGGGTCGATAAATGAGTAGCAAGCTTGCTTGAGGACTTAAACACTGGGGTCTCGCTTCAGAATGACCACCTGATTGGGACATCTGCTCATAAACCTCAGCGCCCAATGGTCATATATACTGGGAGGGGCACAGTAGGCCCTAGTCCTCATGGGTTATTGCGCCACTGAGTTTGAGTTTATATGATTAATCTAAATTGATGAAAATAAAAATTATTTTATGAGATTTATATAAAAAATTTTATGAGATTTATGAAATCTTAATTTTTACACAAATTACAATATTGTCCTAAATTAAACATTTACTTTGTTTAATTAATAAAGTTGTATCATTTAGAGATAAAAGTTCTTGTGTTGATTTAAAAAATAATATTTGTTTTTCTCTTATATCAACAACGGATATTCTGTGATTGTAAAAATCGTTTCTTTAAACTTTAAATCATCAGTGAAAAGCCCTTCTATATATAAAACACAGAACTTTATGTTTTGAATGTATTAATAAAATTATATAATAGTTACAAAGTATATATAATAAAAGAATTAAAACACAAGCTATATTAACTTCACTTATATCACTGGAGCTTAAAGTTCAAAGTGTCTCTGGAATGATTGAAACATCAGTATTTTATTCTACTATTTTATACTCGGATTTAAAAATGTTCCTTTTCATGTTGATTTTATTTAAAAATTGAATGCGAATATATATATAAACGACTCTCGTCACTGCTCTATGATATTTCGTAATTTTATTGAACTACATAAATATTCCTATTTTTAGTAATAATGAAAAAGATTTTGTTTTCGTTCAGAGCACACCTATTAAATAAAAGTCTTTTAAATCTTGTATACATAGTGTGTCGAACTTTTTCAATTTGTTTGAGCTTAACGATTATCATCTTCGAACTCTAAGCATCTATTGAAGTCTATTATGATAGAACTTTCATGGAGGATGATTTTTCTGAAATCATCAAAAAACTCATCTTTCTCAATTATAGTGGATCATCGTGAACATATCATAACGGATCTTTTCCAAACTTCTTTTAGCTTTCTTTTCCTTTTCTTCTACAACTTCCTTTTATCTTTCAGTTCCTTTTTTTTGTCTTTTGGTGTAAGCAGCTTTTTCTGGTATCCACTTTCTTACTTTAATATATTTCACTAGTATAACTCTCAAAGATGATCTTATTTTATGATAAAACAAGATGTTACAGAAACAATAAAATATTCCAGATAATTTATTTGCCAAGATGATTTATGTTATTGATTTTTGAAGAAGTTGCAAATTTATGTGTAAATACACGCAGAAATACAAATAATTATAAATCTATAATTACACTTTGTTTTTTTCGTGGGAAACAAATGATAAAATTTGAGAAATATTGACTTGTTTTGAAAAAAATTTGAGATAAATCTAAAAATTTAAAAACTGCGGTGAAGATTTCACTAGCAGAGATGCCAAAAGAAAGAAATTCTTCAATAAATTAATCTTTGACGGTATAAAGGAGTGATTTTATCTCTTGTCCAAATAATCATTGTTTATACGTTATTTAAGATTGGAATTTGAGATAAATTGTACAAAAACTGCACAATTCTGCTCCGCCATGGTGAAATAATATTTCTGAAAAAATTAATCCATTACCTTCTTTGATTCCCCGTTTGGGGATTCTGGAATTTTACCATGTATATCCCTCGTTATATATAAATATAATAAAATATATAATTTTTCAAAAATATCAAATATTTTCAAAACAAAAAAATGTAACTTGAAAATAAATATATTATTACACAACTTTTGGGGCCTTTTTAACTTATCTGGACAAAATTTAAGAAAATTCAGTTAATGGTTAATGCATTTTTAATTTTGTATTTAGTTTATTGTTCTGTCAACGAAATATGAAGTATTTGAACAGCTTTGTATAGCAAATATTTGGTGCAGATTTACCAAAATTGTCTCTTGCGTCATAAACCTTAAGGGCTCACAGGACCTTTAACATATATCCGTGCACTCGAAAAAAACACCCTTCTTCAAACCAATATAACTTAGCAATAAAACAAAACAATAATTTGAAATTTTTACCACATGATAATCATATATATTTACAATATTTCCACAATTTTCACAGAATTTGAGAAAAAATTAAAAAAGTTATAAAGAAATAAAAATTGGACAATTTTTCAAAAATATGAAAATTAGTATTTTACACCGCACAGGATTCTGAAGTACAAAATTGATCAAAATTTGCTAAATTAATTTTACTTGGAATAAAAATGTTCACTTTTGAAGTTATACACACTTTTAAGAAATTTAGAGGAAAAAAAAATTAAATACAATTATAACAAAAATTTTAAAATTTTAAGAAAAAAATAAATTTAAATTTGAATAAAAAAAATGTATTAATTTTTTTTTGAAAATTGATGTAGAAGTTATGAAGAGCCTTATTTTGAACGCGTGTATAAAATTTCAAATTGATATCTTAAATAGTTTTGGAGAAATCCTGCGCGGAAGCTAAACTTTTTTGTTTTGCGAAAAATGAAGTTAAAGATAAGAAAGAGATAGAATTTTCCTTTAAATTTCATTACTTTTTTCTCAATAACTTCGGAAGTTTTCACAGAGTATCAACACAGTTTTGGTACCAAAATACTCCGAAATATTTAGACTTTAACATATATTTTTTTTCAAAAAATTTAAAAATTCGCAATTTAAGAGTCCTGTGAGCCCTTAATAGAGCTATTTACTCATCCTAACACTCTTGTAAATATAATTTTAAGCCATATCATTTAAAAAATCAATACACAAGTATGTATTAAGCCTAGAAATTCCTTGGCATTAAATTTTTCGTGAATTGTGATAGTATATGTATTCACTCCAAAATAATTATTTTAGAATAACTCGCGGTGACAATTACGATATTTTAATTGAAATTTTGGAAAGTAATTCTAAGTTTTCTACCTTACCGTTAAAGAACAAAACGCAGACTCGATAGACTTTTACAGATAAAAACTACTTAATTTGAATTGAATTGATTATATAATGTAAGCGCGAAACGTGTAATGTATATTACGACGTATAAAGCACATTTTTAACACACAAAAAAAATAAGATCGGAATTTACGGCTGCACGTTACCCGTCGAGTATAAAAAAAACTAGATTAAACTCAGTGGCGCAACAGCCTATGAGGGCCAAGGCCTACTGTGCCTATCTCAGTATTGGTGACAATGGGTGCTGAGGTGCATGAGCAGATGTTCCGATCAGAAGGTCAGTCTCACGCGTAAACCCAGTGTTTAGTTCTCAAGCAAGCTTAGTACTCATTTATCGACCCACTAAAGGGATAAAAGTCTGAATGACTTTGCCCAGCTCGGGGTATGAACCCCGTACCTGTGGCGTGAAAGCTCAATACGCTACCACTCGGCCATTGACACTTCCGAGTAGAAAAATAATAGCTTTAAAAGTAAAGAAAATATGAGTTTATAAAAACTAGATTTCTACATATGCATTTGACCTCCTCTTTTTAATGCTTTTTCATCTTCTAACATCCACATATTCCATTGCCTCGTTCTAAATTTGATTTGAAGGATTTATCTATAAATATAAAGATGGATGTTTGCATATATGAAATCGCTTCACTCCAACACTGTTGAACCGATCTCTCTGAAAAATGGCATGTATATGTATTTTTTGTGGAGAAGGTTTTTGTGCTATCCTCTTTGTTCCATCTCTCCACGAGGTGGCTCTACAGTATATCAAGTTCTGCACCGTTCAATCAATTGCCAAGTTGCCAAAGTGGTCGCTAAAAATGATGCCAACTTGGCTGTATCACCAGCATTTCACTACGTTTCCATTGAATCGCCATTATAATGTAAGGAACGGCGTTGCTTGCGAATATTACAATTTTAACATAAAATAAATACCAGAAAGAGTAATATTAACGTATTACACATCCAGATATAAATTATTTATACTATTTTTTCATTACACAAAATTTGTAACAGTGTGCTACTTTTGCGGAGCAGAAATCAGCTTAGGATGGTGTTTTCAAGAATCGACCCACAAGAGAGTTACGGGGTGTTATAAATATAAAAAATTCTTTTTATTAGCTATTAGACCTTCAGACTTAAAAATTAAACAAATATGGTTTTTTTTTTTGTTCAGCTGAGATATGCAAAAAGCTTTTTTTGTTTTGTTTAATTTGAAATCTACGTAAACTTAACTCATTAAAAGCGTCTTTATCCTTCAATCTGTATTGTTTAATTTTTCAATTCACTCGTACGAAGAACAGGTATACCAGCTAGTTGATATATACATCGAAAAGTTGAACTATTTGATGTTCATCCACCTAAAATAACCGTCAAATCTGTGTTGCACATCTGTTGGTAATTTCTTCGTATTACCCGTTAGATGGGATCGAAATATGTCTCATACTACTAAAAAGCACTTTTTGGATCCCTTAAACTACTTTCGGCAAGCATTTTTTACCCCCAATTTTACACCGTTTTTGTCCATCTATTCTTCTCATGCACATGAAAGGAAACACCTTTCGAGAAATTACATTTCGACATCGTTTTTTTTTAATATAACCGTGGGATTGAATATTGTATTGTCAGATAAGCAGAAAACTAAGGGTAAGTGAAATATTTCGTCACCGGTTGCTTTTAAGTGAACCGTTTTCGTCAAAAAGGAGTTAGAGTTCAGAAAAATTGGAATTGAAATTGGGATTCTGACAAGATGGAAAAAATGATATGCAACATAGTCATCAAAATAGTTTTTAATAACATAATGGAAATAGAAATACATACATTTTAATGAAATTTATTGCAAAACTTTATTAAGAATGTCTTGTAGGAAATAAAAGAAAAGAAATAGACAATTTCCTAGAAATATGGTTTTTATCATTTCCATTACTATGAAGAGAAATCTTTGAAATCCCACGCTTTTCGAGAATCTTATTGCTGTATTTAGGGCTGGTTTGAAATTTTATATTTTAACTTACTCCTAAAATAAAATGACGTATTTATGATTTTTTAAAATTAAAATTTTTAAGTTAATGCATATATCGATCAAAATTATTATTATATATGTTTTCTGCTTCTTAAATTCTGGTAAAAAATATTGCTTTCTTTACCATTTTAAAAAGTGCTTTAAATGTCATTGATGTTTTTTTTAAATTAAAATTAATGGAAAATTTCAAAAATATTGAAAGTAGCTTAAGACTTTTTTAACACGCTTTTATTAGCTCCACCTGTATGTAACGGAATATTTTAACTCGATTTTTACCGACTTTAAAAGGCCAAGATTAATTCAAAATTTTGCACATTTGTCAAGGACCAATGACATTACAATGACTTAATAATTTTGTTCCATTGTTCTGATCAGGATAATCAGGACTAACGATTTTCCATTTCCAAAATTTGGCTACTAAAAGATTAAGTTACAACCCTAAAGCGAAAACGCTCATGGTTAATAACATGGCTAACAAATACAACAAACAAAATAAATGATAGCCTAAAAAAGTAAAAAAAACGCTTTTTGTTGTGGTCGAGGGTAAAATGAAAAATAAATAATAATTTAAAAATCTAAAAAAACATGTTTTTATAGTGAATCAAACTGAAAAGTAAAAAAATAATTCTTAATATAAGAATAAAATGGCTGACGTGAAAATAAATGTCATTGAGGTAAAAGCGCGAGGTGCTCGATATGAATTGTTATATTCCTTACTAGTTTTATTCCGAAAGGCAGAGTTAGTGTAAAAATGTATTAACCCCCCCCACACCCCTCCCCAGGCTTTTTTTCCACCTTTTTTGGTAAAAGTTTTTTTTTCTTTTTATTCTCCCCTTAATTTTTAAAATTAAAATTTTTTCTTTTAAAAATTTTGGGACGAGGGGAGATGAATGTCGCTCTAAAAAGTACACAACCTGAGAGATATTAGCTCATTCACAATTTTTCCAAAAAATAGGGGTACAACATCTAAAAAGGGACCCCCCTACTTGCAAAATCAGAATTTTTCCATGAACCTTTTAAAAACCCCAAAAAAAGGGATCCCTTTATCGGGGTTCCCGATTATGACAGTTTTGGGTGTGAAATTTGAAACTGTGACATTTTCATCCACTCTGTGACAACATAAACAACCCCTCCTAACTGCCACACCAATGAAAGGACATTGAGTCTTAACAGATTTAACATGCATCAGCCCCTCTACATGGTGGGTCTTCAGTGTAGAAAACCAGGGACTGGGAATCCGCAAAGGGCCTTTGGTCACGGGTTCGTGACCCCAATTACCTTTCCCCCCCACGACCACTTCGAAAGAATGAAAATCTTAAACCCCTTATAACGAAGCACATAAAAAATAAAACAAGTTTTAATGAAATTATTTTTAAAACCCGAAATTTTTTAAAAAACCCACAATTTATTTTTTTTTTTTCTAAAAAGCATTTTAATGAAAATAGGTTAAAAAAATTTTCTTTTTAAAAATACTTTGGTATTAATTCCTTTTTCCCCCCCTTTTACAACAAAATTTCGAATATTTCTTTTTTTCGATAAAAAACCCCTTTCCCTTTTAATTCAAAGAAATTAGATTTTTGAAATTTCTTCAGAGGGAAAAGTATTTGTGTGTTTCATTCTCTCGTACGCAAGAAGCCAGACCTTTTTTTTAATTCGAAATACTTTTTCACTTCTATGCACTTTACAAGACTACTAACACATAACGTTATTTTTTTAAAGAAAATATAGTGTTAACATTACTACTTTTGATGTGTGTTTTAGTGAACAATTTAATGCATTAAATACGAGTTCTTATGGCTGCCCAAAGTAGAAGTTATTTTCTTTTCTAATTTCCCTCCTTTATTACGTATTGCACAAAAGAGAACAATCTTTTTCAAACAGATTTTTATTCTTATAATACCTTGCGTTTGTATTACAATCTCACAAGACTCAATAGACTTTTATAGATAGATTATATTTTTTATAATACCGATATAGAATATTATCGGTAATATTTCGCTATTGGATACTATTAATAATCAAATATAATATAACATCCAAATGCTACTTAAACAGTTTAAGCTTTAATATTTAATTTGTTTATTATTAAAATCAATGCTATGTCAAAACTGTATTAATTTATAAGTTAACAAAAAGGAAGAATACTATTAAGATAATAGTTATCGATCGAAGAATAATTTTTAAGATAGAATAGTATCATAGTTATATAAAAGACAACTTTACTGTGATCAAGGCCCTATATTATTTTTAGCATCAAAAATAGTATTAAAAATTATTTCAATGGTAGTTTTTAAGTACCTCTACAGAGATTCTATGAGTTATATGTATAAAAATTTTTCAAATAAACTACTTTCAATATTTTATTTTGCGAAATTTAATTATGTATTTATTAACTTTACAATATATAGTTTTTGCATGCTTAAAATAAAAATTATTGGTTAAAAATAACTATCTCTTTTAAAAAAAAATGTATCAAAATTTAGAAACTTATTTTCATTATATGACTTTACTGTTAACAATTTCTGTTCAGTGTGTGTGGAGTTTGTGTGAAAGCAATAACTTTTTCTAGCAATGGTACATTAAAATATTTTTGGGGATGGATTGATTCAAAAAACAAGTAATATATAAAAAAAACTCTTACTTAGGTCAACAAAGAAAAATTTTATTTTAGTAACTTTTTATTAAATAGTTACAATTAATATAAACATGTATATACATAGGACAGAATCACAATATTAAGTGACAAAATAGAATGAGATTTTTCTTGCAATTTCCTATTTTCCTTTCAACATATGCTGTTGGACTATTATTTTTGTTTGATACTATTTATTCATTTTTTAATTTAATTAATGAATTAATATTTAAAAAAACTGTATTAACAAGTGTCATCCACTACAAGTTTAAAAAAATGTATTTGAACTTGACTGGAGGAATAGAAAGCATTTTATTAACGATTAAAAATTTGAACAAGATTATATATATATATGTTATAGAGAGAGAGTGAAAAAACTTAATAGTAGGAATTGAAGTTAGTTAATTTAGATTATTATAGATAAAATTATTTTGATTTTTAAGGACCTCTTTGTTTAGAGGGAATATGTTTACCATAACCCACTATTGAAAGGCCTTGATATACTTTTCTTTTACCTCTCCTCACCTGAAATTTCTAAAGTCTATTTTGTAGATATAACAGCTTTCAGAAGGAATGGTGCACTAAGAATATTTTACATTCTAAGATGATGATAAGGAAATTAAGAATTACTACATATTATATTTCCCTGAAATTTATAACAGAGATCAGTACATAGTAAACACAAGTTTACGAAATAGATTGGAAAATACTACAGTATGGAAAATATTAATTGTAAATAAGACAGATGAAGATGACTGTAATAAAGATATTAGATTAATGTGAATTTGTGGTGGTAAATATATTTACACTTCCTGGTAAAGGGTTAAGTATTTGCGCTTACACATTTATTTCTGTAATCTAAGTAACAATTTTTTGTCTTTAGTATAATTCATTTCATAAAAATACACATATATTATACTAGTGACTTTTAACTATGTTTATTTTCTTAAAAAACCGTCATTTAAGTTAAATATATTTATACACAAGAAAATACTACTACTTTTAAGAAAAAAATGCAGATTATTCTAGTCCTAAAGCTTAAAATGCGTATTTTGATTGTGTAATATATAGAATATAAAGCAAAGTTTTCGACACCTATAATACGTTAGTCTTTTTTATAAATATTTCTAATTTGGAATTGTAAAAACTCTTAACAATGCTATTCAGCACAAGATATGATTAACACTAGGAAGATTGAAATTTAATATATACCTATATATTGCCCAAAAGTAGTCAAAATGACTGCATTGTGAAAGAATAACTAACGTGTAAAGAAATTCGTTTAAAATTAATTTTTAATATTTTTTACAATCACATAACAAGTTATTAGTAAATAATAATAATAAAAAAATTTACTTCACTTGGAAAAAAATATATTCTAAAAAATTCTAAAAAATTGTGTCATTATATACATAATTGTTTTTCTAACTGAAATTAATAAGTAGTCAAAATGACTTCCTTGTGAAATCTAGTGTTAAATTTTTTTATATAAAAAATATCAAGAATACATGTCCTTTTTACCATTAAAATAAAACAAAGCAAGTAACGGAGTTATAGAAAGAGAAATAGCAACATAAACGCAATTTTATCTCTTTTTAAAAGATGCAAAACGACCCATAACATTTATGCATATTACATTTAGATTGTATCCATTATACAAAATTTTATGTATATATATATAATAAAATGTCTTTTACTTAAAACACTGCTATGCGGATATTAAATTGATGACGAAAAAATGAAGTATGTATATATAGAAATCTTTTTTACTGTTATGTTTACTTTAGTTTAGCTTTAAAATAAGATTAAAGAGTATATAGTTCTCTTAATATAGTTTCCAAATTTAGTTATTAAAATGTCTGTTGAATTTCCTATTCTTAATAAAATGATTAAATTAAAACATATACTTTGCATATTTAGGATTACAGTAAACACAAAAATTTCTTTAAATAAAACGATGCACATCAAAATATTTTGTGACTTTATTTAAAGAGAGAAACATGCTCACTATATTTACAGACCATTAGTGTAAATGATAGCTTCAAATTATAGTTTTTGGATTACTGTTTTATTCTCTTAGATTTTTTAATAATTTTTGGTTTTATGGATATAGAGTGTAGCTAAGCTACGACATCTCTCTCTCTCTGGGAAAAGAAACAAAAACAACAAACTTTAAAGTTCTATGCATTTTGAAGTAAAAATAAAACCCCACAAAGGCTAAATATAATAGGCTGCTGTAGCCTATTGGGAATGGTTGCGAACTCGTGGGCAACCTTGCTTTTGTTGAGTCATGAATCCAAGTACTAGTGCCACTAAAGACGCATCGTGTAGTGGGCCTGATATACATTAAACATGTATAGGTTCAAAATCCTTATTTTAGCATAGTGTAGAAGTTTCAAAATGGGGTGCCTACTCTGGTATCGTCCTCGTCACCTGAGCGAGGTTGAAAATAACGAGGTCCGTCGCCAGAAGGCCTATATATATATAATGCAGGTTCAAAGGGCGACCTTAATAAAATCAATCCATAATGAATGTTAAATTTTAACGAAAAGAGCGTACCGTAAAATCCGGAGTGAAACCTGAAATGTACGTGTGCGAGGCTTTTATGTTTTGAGAGTAATTTATTCGAGGTATTACTCTAAGCCAGGGATGGTGAACCATTGGCACGCGTGTCATTGATGGCACGCAGCACAATATTTTGGGCACGCCACCGATTAAAACGATAAACCGCGATTGATTCTTCAATCAAGGAATTTCCAGTGAGATTTTCTCAGTTCAAAGAATTATTAGAAATGCTCAAGTTTATTATGTCCCCTGATGTGACATCATTTGATATCACTCAGGTTTTCTACTTGACAGCGCCAAAATACTTATCAGATAGGGGATGAAGGATCTATTGCAAATCCATATCCCTGTGACGTGAAGAAACGTGAAACATCATTTGATAAACTGAACTTGCCCAACTGGATTGGCTGGAAATTGAAGACAATTTGAAATGTGTGCGATTTATTGATTTCTAGTCTAGTTCAATATGGATTCAAAACTTTATTGAAACAAGGAAAAAGTTAGAATGGATTGAAACAGAAAGATTAACAAGCAATTTAAGTAAAAATGCCAGTAACGAAATTTTGGAAACTTTAAATTCGATTCCAGATACGTTTAACTGTTTGAAGAAACTGGCTCATGCTATTTTAACCATATTTTAATCGACCTATGCCTACGAGTCATTATTTTCAGAGATGAATAACATTAAAGACTCGCTTAGAAACCATTTGAAAGATGACTCCAATTCACACGCGTTCAGCTAAAAGTATATAACACATCTTACCCAATCCTAATATAATTTATTTGTCATCTAATCTGCAACAGCAGAAATCACACTAATGTTACTTTATATAATTTGAATTACACGTCGAACTAAAACGTTTACTACCATAAAATACAAAATGTATTTTTCTGTAGTAAATAAAGAGTTTTGTGTTGTTAGTATTTGGTTTTATTATATTTTCCCAATAATCACAAGTCAAAATTATTTGACGGCACGTCTATACCTCATTAAGTATTTCTTTAGAAAAAATGGCGCATAGATCCATAAAGGTTCGCCACCTCTGCTCTAAGCTTTAGAAAAAAAGTAGTATACTTCTAGAACTACAGCCCTTTAAGTTTATAAGGAATATCATTCATTTTTTAAATAAACAGTATTCGGTCGATGTAGAAGTCTAATTTTTTGCTGTGCTCATTTTTTTATTTTATTTTTAAAGTTCTCATTTTTATACCCGAGATGTATAACACGCACCCGTAAATTTAAATCTTATTTTTTGTGTTAAAAGTGCGCGTTAAACACAGGATTTTACGATAAATATATTTTAATTGCGGTTTGAAATTTGATAACTGTTTTTTTTTGTAGTAGGGCTTCAAAAATGAATAACTAATGCATAATAAATTTGTAAAAGTAGTTTAAAGTTTTAACTGTGTTTAAGCTTTACCTGTGAGTTCATCTGTTTATTACATTTAAAATTTCATTTTTAAACTTTGTTAAAAGCTCATTCAGAATAACTACATAAGGTGTCTTCGAAATGTAATTTGTATTAATAAAGATAAGAGAAAGTTAAATGACATAATTTTCAAAAGATTCAAATGAACAGTAAAAAAATAAATAAATAAAATAAAATAAAAAATAAATAAAGTTCTTCATTTCAAATATCAAGAAGGCAGGGGGTACATTTTATTACTTCCTTTTTTGTGTTACTGTTTTTCTTTACAGACACGAAATAAATTTCCTTAAATATTATTTATCGATATTTTGTAACAAGAATTTCAACATATCCATCCAGAAAAGTTGAAAAGGGAAACAAAATAGAAAATATATGTATTTTTGAGCATCTATCGAATCAACATGTTTGTTAAATCTTTCTTCCTAGAAGGTATTTTTATTCCTATAGAAAATGCTACTACAAAGGATTTCAGATTTAATCGAAATGTGCAAGAGACTGTGTATTATGAAAATTCTTCTATATGGAGAAAAGACATATATAAACTTACCATATCTATCGAAGCAAAATTCAACGATTTTACGTTACCTTGTTTTGTATTATTTTATACAACGAATTAAAAAAATATACTATTTGAATAGAAAACCGTCATATATTTCAAATAATGCTCTTCGATATATTACAAAATAAATGAAAATAAATAAAAGATTTCCTTTACAGCTATCTTTTTCAGATAAACATACATTGTATTTGAATTTTTTGCTCTTAGTGAACTGAAAATAAATATTGAGCACTTCGAAATTTTTCGAATTAGAGCACAAATAAATCTTAGAAAAAAATAAAAGAAATTCACTACATGCAGGTGTACTTATATTTTTGTGCAGGGCTTTTCAACGCAATTTTAATTTAACACAAATTAAAGAAAAAATTGTATTCTCTTAAGCGGGTTTTTGTTTATTTAATGCTATTGAAACTTTTGAAGTAATTTTTTCCCCCATGTATTACTCATCTCACTTTTCTAAAATCACAATTCCAATGGTTATAATGCCACTTTTTGATGTGACCACAGTATATATATATAGTCTAATGACTATGGTCGCGAACTCGTGTCACGGGTTCAAGTCCTGGTTCCCCTGAAGACTCGTCGTGTAGAGGGGGTGCACGTTGCCTCTTTCAATTGAGTGAGTGAGTGAGCGAATATTAACGTCACACTGTTCAGCTACACGAGGGCTTTTGGCGACGGACCTCGCAGTTTTGAACCATGGTCAAGTGACGAAGGGACGCCTGAGCTGGCACCACCTCTCCTAACAACCACACCAACGGGAGGACGTTTATGCCTCTTTCGAAGCTCAATGTTTTGCAGTTGGTGTGATAGTAAGGAAAGGGGGTGCCAGCTTATTTGCTGTTCTTGTCAATTGACAGAAGTTCATTATTACGAGGTCCGTCGTCAATAGCCCTCGTGTTGCCTTACAGAGCGACGTTAACATAACTCACTCACGCCACTTTTTGATTGGCGTTTTCTTTTGAGATTAGGGAATTTTTTAATTTCAACGAATATAGAAATATTTTTATCCAATAAACTCTATTTTAAATTTGATGTTAAGAGAAAAAAATATTCTTAATGTTCGAACTGAATAAAAATTAAATTTAAAATTCGCACACATACGAAATTATTAAATCTTGCCCAAAATCAATAAATGGTAAGTTTTGTCAGGGGTCGGCAACCGGTAAATGTGAATGCGTGCCAAGTTTTAACGAATTTTATTATAAATCGTACACGTTCATCTTCTGTGTAATCTTCATGGAAAATGAAATATAAAGATAATAATACTAAACACAAATTTTCGCAAAATTAATTCCAGTATTTTTGAAAGTGTCCACAAAAGTTCTTTATTTACAACAACGCAATTTTCAGTGAAATTAGGATGTAACTTGACATAAGTAAATTTAAAAAATATAAAAATATCGAGGGGCAAAAATACATTTTATTTTAATTTTGCATGTTAAAAAGACTATTTAATAACATTTGCGTTAATTTTCGAAAGAACATCTAATTATGAGAAAGAATGCAAGTGTATTTCCTTGCAAAACAAAAGCAAAAATTGTAAATTGAGTTCCATTACTAAGATAGGGTGTTATATATAGTAGGTTACTTCACCTTTACGGTAAACTACTTCAGCAAGACTAAATTACTTCAAATGAAAGAAACTAAACTCTCAATATCAGTTAATAGTGACCTGTGTTGGAATTTAATGTACAGTCGAACCTCCATAGAACGAACCTCTATATTGTGAATTTTTCTATATATAGAACTTTTTCCGGGAACCAAGAACATTTCACGATTTTCTTCGTTAAGTAATCTCCCAATAGCAAAGTGTATTTTCTATGCAATGAACTTCTTTTCTTGTGATTCAACTTTTTTTCTCCCTATTTTTAAAGAGTATTTCCGGACATTTCAAGTTATTCTTTCTTGTAACACACTTTATGGCGGTCATAAATCTTGAACTGGTTTTATTAGATGCCTACCTCGCCGAGAGCAATAGAATTCTGGGCATTTCATCCAAGAAGTGCAACCTAATCTCCCATTGTCCAGTTCACTGTAACATCTTCGATATCCCCTTTCATCGTTAATGGAGTTGGCTCAAGTCCCCATGTCCGCTCATTTGTAGTGTTGATCAGTCGTACTAGTAGCTTCGTTTCTTGTAGCTCAAAAATGTTAAAACGTAAATGCTTGAGTATCAAAGAAAAACATTTAATTCTTCAGGAACTGGATAAAGACGACAAGAATTGCAGCTTTTCTTTCTTTCTTTCTTTTTTTTTTTTGATGGATAAGATATATAAAATAAATACACTGGTGTGCAAAACTTAAGCAACAGGTGGGTTTATTGCCATAACTTCACGAAAAATCATTTGAGAGACATGAAATTCTGAAATGAGGGAGAATATTATGTACGTAAAGGATGACGAAAGCATCGGCGCTGAAAAAGGAATACAACGCATACGGTATGGAATCAAACAAAAACAAGCTTTATTGAACGCATAGTATCGCGACTCATGATTGTCTATCCAACAGGAAGAACAACAAGCAGATGTTCCTTAATATGGTATATGCCCTCCCCTTACTACAATGGTTGCTTTGCACCGTCTCCGCATACTCAGAACCAGCTGGTGCAACATTTCTTGAGGTAGAGTGTCCATTCCTCAATCAACATCTGTTTGAGTTGTTGGTTGTACCCGGATGATGTGAGCGTGTGGCAATACGTCTCCCCAAAGCATCCTACACATGTTCGATGGGATTTAAATCGTGAGCACGCTGGCCAAACCATTCGAGTGATATCTTCACTTTCCAGCAGCTCCTCAACAGCAAGAGTGCAATGTGGCAGTGCATTGTCATCCATAAAGATGAAGTCTGGGCCAATGTCACCTCGGAAAAGATGCAGATGGGGAAGAAGTTCCTCCTCACAATAGCGATCCCCGGTTACAGACCCTCTGTCGAAAATGGGAAGCTCAGTTCCGCCGTTCAGCATAATGCCAACCCAGACAAGAACTCCAGGACCACCGTAACGATGTCTTTCCTTGATGTTACTGGATAAAACCGGGTCCCGATCTCTCTCCAAATCAAAACGCGTTGAGAATCGCTTCTGGTACTGAACCGACTCTCATCCGTAAAGAGAACACGACTCCATTGATCAGTTGTCCAGTTTTGTGCTCTCTGTCCCACTGTAAACGGTGGCCATCTTTCAACGGGAGGCAGCGTTCAGGACGGTGGGTGAACAGGCCCCCTTTGTGAAGGCGTCTGGCCACAGTAAACCGCTACACTTGTCGACCTGTTGCTGTACAGAGTTTCTGAGCAATGGCGCTTGCTGGCTGCTGTCGAACTTTTTTCGCCTGCAGGATGATATATCGGTCATCCCCTGCAGTTGTCGTCCTCGGGCGGTTACCACCAACCTTTCTAACAGCTGTACCTGTGGTTTGGAACGCTTTCCAAGCGCGCGAAACGACACTTTTGTTGATTCCGAACTCTGCAGCTACACTGGTGACAGTACGCCCCTCCTTCAGCTTTCCGATCATTCTTCCACGTGTGAAGTCATCTAGGTGATTTCTTCTAGCCATATTTCACGAACTGACTCACTGGCACTTGCAGCGAATATGTTGAATTGCGTCTCCGTCCTTCATTTTATTCTACTGCTGAGCAGTGCGAGCCGACATCACGCGTTTTGCGTACGCTAACATCGCTTCTGACGTTTTGTTCCTGATATTTGCATACGCATGACGTTTCTACTTACTTTCGTGTTCACTGTACTGATCTCCAGACCTCCTTTTCTGCAATTTCATGGCTATCTGCTAAATTTTTACATTGTTGCTTAAGTTTTGCACACCAGTGTATATATTAATTTACAAAAAGGTGTGAGAAATTACTTTTTATAATGTATAGTGTTTATGAATTTAAAATTTGTTTTATATAAAGAAAATTGAAAGATGAATCTCTATATAACGAATTTTCCATATAACGAACTTTTTTCCGGAATTAGCGACTTCGTTATATAGAGGTCTCCGACTGTATTTCATTTTAGAAAATGTATTTTCACATAAATGTATACTTCCAAATACAGAAACAAATTACCGTACGTATGATTTGTCTTCAGGAAGCTATTTATATATAAAATTGGAATATGTCCATTTCTATAGGCATCTTTTTTAGATGATCATTTTGCAAATCAAACGCTTGCAATTGAAGGTGCTGTGAATCGTCTTCAATTGTACAGTCAAATGATTTTGAAATATATGTTTTGTTCATCAATATATAAATGTTTGAAAAGCGTTTTCGTAAATGTAATTTCAGAAAATATATCCTTGACAATTTTTTGTTGGTAATGGGGATTTCGTTAATATTTGAAATTTTTTACAGAATGAAAAATGCCCAAATTTGGGATTCAAATAGTTTAAATATTTGGCTGTATGATTTAACAATAAATTACAATTCCCTAATGAGTGCCGTTTTCTCTGAATTCAAGATTATAAATTAATTAAGATATCCAATAATGTTCGTAGCAAATGCTAATTTCCGTAGCCTTTTTCGAAGTTCGGCAGTAAAGGTTGTACACAATTTTTATTTTTTCTTTAGAAAATTCTCAAGAAACGTTTCCACAACTAAGCCATCGGACTGTTGCATGTAATGGTATATAAGTATATATATATATATAAGGGTTCAATCCTTTCTCTCTCTGTAATAAAAATTCACGAAACTGGAGGGGGCAAGAGAGTCTACATTATAGAACAAATAAAGTTAACTACTGACACATCCGGTTCAAAAACACAAACAGATTGAGATATTTTGTACAAAGGACTTGCTGATAAATAGTAATGAATAATGTCACACACACAAAGGTTTTGTTCACTTAGCTTCTTCCCAAACTCATATTATTTCCATTTAATCTTTTCGACGTTCCAAATATATTTTTACCCCTATCACACACACATTTGTGACACACTTTAGCTGATTCTATTGCGAATGGTATTGATTTATATTGTTTTCTCGACTTTCTCGAAGACAAATTTTCCTGCAGCTGCTCTATGCAGACTATTTATAGAAGCTAATTCTCCAATCGCTTCAAAATTGCTATTGATCCCTGGAATAAACAGCAGCAGTTGGGAAACATCAATATTGTATGTCGACCCATTAAGAACCAACGAAAACAACTCAAAACTTTTTACCTTGTCCTTTAACAGTTACATTATGTGACTCCCAATGTCTTCAATTCTAACAATTGTCCTAGCCGGGAGACGAACAGATTGAAATACCTTTTACTTTGAGAATATTTCGTCAGCTGTCTGCCATAAGTTAACATAAGTAAATATGATTTAATTAAATCATTACCGGTGGGTGGTTTCCCCTTCGTGGCTAATAAATGTCGGACTTTAGCAGCTATGCTTCATTATTATTTTTTTAACGAATTTCTTTGTAATGAAGCATTTCTCATTTCAAACTCTCCAACCTTAGGAATCGTTCATTTTTTGTGGGATATGAATTTTCTCTCCTGCACTTAATTTACTAATGACGACGTTTGTCATATATATATGTAGAGATCTATATATAATCTTTTCATAGATACTAAACATAATACTTTGTAATTCTATTAGAAAGTAATTCTCATCACCCATTCTAATTAAAAAGCACGGAATTTAAAGTTAACTTTTCTCTTCTTATCTGGTCTTAAAAGCGACGCATGACACGACGCATGTGTAATAAATAAATTTATGATAACCGCAATATCGCAGACAAGCTTATCACTGTAAAAGACTATATTATTGCATCATCGCTAAAGGAAAACACGTGGAATGTTGCTATTCACTGCATTAACAACATGCAAGTAACGTCCCTTGCAATTATTTTTTAAAACTTAGATTGGATAAGTCCATTTGATTTGATTCGGTGGACCGGAATGATAACAGGCTATGGGTCATAATTAGCCCACTCTTGCTCTACAGCTACACTAAGCCTCGTAATTTATGGCAAATAAGAGAACGACACTTTAGGTAAGATATCCTCCAATCTTAACTTTCACGCTACGAATTTTACTATTCAGTTTCATTTATCATACCAAAATCGTCATTATTATGTAGGGTGATCTTAAGTGGATCCAGGACTCGAATTTGTAGCGCGACTTGAATCTCCCGATCGTGACTACTGGACTTTGGGACTAGTTGATTGATTTTTTTAAACGTTGCATTTTGAATCAATGTGAGGACTATTTGTGACAGACCCCTCAAAATTTTGAACCACGATCAAGTGATGAGCTTCGTAACTGCAGAATCTCGAGTCAAAAGTCTCACGTCTATCAAAAACTACTATGTGTGAAGTTGTTATGGTCTTATGGTCTTTTGTTTGAGCATATGAGCCGCTTGCGGGCCCCAAACCCCATACCTGGTGGTGAATTGGATGCAGAAGGAAGTTTTCATTTTCATGCTTGGTAAGGTGCATCCTGATGGGTCGATCCAATCGTTTGAAAAAAGTTCATGCATGAAGATAAAAAGTTCAAGTAGAAGGAGAGCTGAAAGGCTGCTTTTTCACTGGTTTATGGTAATTGTTGACAGGACTCTCATTGGCTGCCTGAGGGGTCTTAGAAATTGAGATAAGTAGAAAGGGGTGGGACTTGTCCAGTAGAGGAAGCCAAAACGAAAAAAAAAAAATTTAAAGAGAAATTTAAAAATAGTGAATAGGTGTGTGTGCAATAAAAATTGCACTAGAAATTTAATGTTAAGGAGGATTATCCGAGTCAAAAGAAGTATTCTTCTTGGCCTTTTAGAGTTTATATCAGGGGTATAATTAGGGAAGATTAATCATGTTTATGTTATTAGTGTGCTGAAGAGAATCAAAGAAATTTTTAGCGATGTGCTGTACATGAGATTTAAATCTTTTAATTTTTAATGCTTTGCGGATGTGATCGTTTCTCATGTAGCGAGGTGCTTTGACGATCATCCGAATAAGAGAATTTTGCAAAGTATCTAAAATATTTATGTTAGTTTTAGCGGCATATCCCCAAACTGGACAAGCGTAAGCAATAATGTGATGCATCACGACTGTATAGAGCAGCATTTCGTTCTCAATACTTAATCCAGAATTCCAGGAAATTAAGAGGAATAATTTAAGCATTACTCTCCGGAATTGATCACGCGTGTGTTTTATATGTTGTTTGTGAAGTTGTTGCGAAAGTTTAATGAGAGTGTAGCTGATAAAATCCTTGATTGACGCACTGTGAGAAGGATGTCCCTTTAATTATCGCATATTTTTCTTTAAAATTATAAAGCTTTTACCAATGGCCCATTATGCAAGTTAGATTACATAATCATAATTACAATATTAAAATCAGAAAGACTTTATAATGTACGAGAGTAAGCAATGTGGCTTTAAGTAGATAAATTACAAAAGTTATAATAATTACGAGTTTCAGAAATAAAGTTGTGTCATTCACTTTTAGTACCATTTATTCGAGAAATTTTTCCAAAGCTTCAGTTTTTAATTTTCATTCATTCAAAACAGGACCTTGTATTTTTAAAATTGCACGTATCTTCCTTACTTCAAAAAATCTGCATCTGTCGTCATAATCTTTCGTGTTAACATTTTTAACTAGTCTTATTTTTGTTCTAATTTTTTGAAAGTCAATTTGCAATTTAAAAAACTTTCAAAATGTCGAGAAATTTTCAGCTTCAATTAATTCGTTTTTCGTTTATGCCAAACGCATTTGCTTAAGAAGAAAGGCACTAGATTTTTTTCCCCATGTAAAATCTTGTAACTTTTCCGTTTCTAAAATTTGCTTACTTCAAGTATTTTGTTTGTGCAAAAGTCGAGCATGAATATCCTAATTTTTTAGGCACCACGAACTTTATGAAAAAGAAGGAAAGAGAAATAAAATATTTTTTACTAGAGTTGCTTCTGAAGTGTCACTTCATTTATATATACATGCGAGTGATATTCGTTACAGCCAGCAAGTGGACAGATGTCTTACAACAAGATGTTGTTTTTACTCTGTATTATTTGTTCCTTGTTTAAAAAAAATACAAAAACCATTTTTAAAAACGTTTTTTGATTTAGATGTAAATATATAACTAAATTCGCTGTTGAAGGTATTATTGATATAAAACTTTTTAACCTGATTTATGTACATTTTTAAAAATATAAATTATGATAAACCCTCTCTGTCTAATTATATCTTATATATGATACGAATTTTGTGTAATTAATGTTTAAAATAGTGTAAATAATTTATAACTGGATATATTGTGACGTCTCTCGAGTCCTTCTTCTAACATAACTCCTAAGTTCTTTGACGGCCACGATTAATGGCAAAACTTTTCCAACCCAATACCAAGAAGAGAAACGGATCGAATATGCAAATGAGATATACTTTAAAAGGATAGAAGCTTTGATGAGATATAGCGGCAAGCCTAGAGATAACTTAGTGTGGAATTGTTTGGAATAAAGGTTAGACGTCCTACAGCTCTGGAAGAAGGATACGCTCATCGCAATTGAATATAATAAAGATTAAGAAAGCCTGAGTCTTCTCACCTACTATCAACATAATAGGTATTTCTTCAACCTAGGAAGGAAGGTGACTTTATAAAAGGTAATATTTTGTATAGGAAGTTAGATTAGACAGTTAAATTATTATAATTAAGATAAGTGATCTAGTTGCGCGATCTGACTTGAATATAAGGTTTAATTCTTGGCTCATTTTCACTTTAAGAAAGTTGTTATTTAGAATTAAGTAATTTAAGTTATTCTTAATAAAAGTTGTGTTAAGAATTACATAATGTCTCATCATTTAGATAATCCCTCACCTCTAGCTTACGCGAACCACCCCAGACATAGTCATCACAGGATGGCTATGTCGCAGTATAATACTTTATTATTACTATCTGTTGTATTTCTTTTAAGTTAAAATTGTAATATTCGCAAGCAACGATGTTCCTTACATTATAATGGTGATTTAATTTAAATTTGACGAAATGATGGCAATAGAGCCAAGATGGCCATCATTTTTGGAGAAGATTTGGTGATTTGACGCCAATTTTGGTTACCATTTTTGACCAGTTGGTGACCGTATGGATGCTTCGGGAAATTATTGGAGAAATCTACTAATATCACGATCTATGACGTAAGCGGATTTTTCGAGAAAAATCCGTGCAAACCATAAATGGGAAATCGCTCACAGAAATTGAGATAGTATTGATTTGACCGTCGAAGAGTCCACCAGCGATTAGTTATTTCTTCGGCTGGTTGAATAGGACAAGCGAGTGCTTGCGAATAATCTTTAAATATACTTGTATTTTAGACACTGATAGGCTGTGTTTGAGCGCTGTAGAAGCCGTGAAGATCTTCTGGGGCTTATTAAGTGAATTTGAGTACTGCAGCGCTTCTCAAACTTTCACTGTTGGTGACCCAATTTTCAATCATAATTTTTGTCACCCCTTATACAATAATAATGCACTTTGGCGCTAAAGCTATTATACGATCTTAATTATAAACCGTAAAAATTAACAAGATAAGTATTAAATTTTGTATTTGTTACTTTTAAGTAATATTTATTTTAAGCAAATTACTCTTAAGTAATAGGATAATTATTATGTTATTCTTCTTTTCTCCAGTTTTTAAATTGGAACAAATTGCAAAAGGATATTTAATTAAAAATTTATTTCCTCCATCATCCATTTCTAAAAGTATAAATGTCATTAGAAAAAGAGTCTAGTATATGTTGTTCTCTATCATATCCATCACATTTGGCATTAATATTAAAAGCGAGAAGTTGAAAGCGAATGTTTTAACCTGGGAGAGCAGGCGGGCACTCGATGCTAACGTTAACAGTCGCGAGAGGTGACTGAGTCACCCCAATGTTTTTTTTTGGGGGGAGGGGGATTTTTTACAATTATTTATATTGTACACGATAAAAATCACAATTCTAGTAAATAATTTAACTAAGAGAAAATATACTTACCTACTTTCAAGGACTTTTCATTTTTTCTTTGATAATTTGAGAAAAAATCCATTAAAAGTGAACTAAAATGTTTCAAAGGTACATAACCTTAATAAAGGACACAAATCACAGAAAATTTCGCTAACATTACAGGAATGATATTTGCAAGCAAAACCGCATATTTTGTTCAAATTATTGTAGTTTAGCTGTCCTATGACTTTGAGCCCCACGTGACCGCTCCCGTGTTAAAAGTGTATTCAATTTTTTAACATGGATGTTAGTTCTAAAAATCGAATTGTGTAAAACGCGTATTTCATCATGCTTTACATGTTTCAGAATACCCTTAAAAATAAATCTTTGCCAAATAATCCTTCAAGGATAGAAATAATCATACCAATAAGTTCTAAAGTTAAACGATGAAAACGATGATGACTGACGCAAATCTGCTTGCTGGGTGAAAAGTGAATAAGTCTTCTTTTTCTTTCTACTGATATTGTACAGCATTTCAGTAATAATAACAGTGATGAATTTTTTATCTTCCTAGAATTTTTCTCTGGGTCTGAGGTTTACTTTTTCTGAAAGAGTAGTATTTTAGGTTTAAAAAGAAAACGTAATTAAAAAAATCTCTCATTGTACCATTACAGTAAATCAAACAAATTGTTTTTTCTTCTTTTTTCTTTAGTTGTAGGATTAGATAGTTAATGAACGTATGAAAGTGGAAACTTTTATTTTTGATGAAGTAATATCCAGTTGATATACATAAATTTTATCCGTGTAAATGCGTATTTTTTATATGTTAGAAAGTATTTTTTTTTTTACTTCGTTCCAGTAAATTAATTTTTAAAACTTTTATTTCCGATATGCTCGCGCCCCCCTAGTAGGGTTATCACGCCTCCCTAGGGGGCACGCCCCACAGTTTGAGAAACGCTGGAGTACTGTATCATGTATTTCAAGGATTGTTTTTCTACAATAAATTTCTATCGTTTCTGAAGAACTGTCTTGATCTATGAGACTGACAGCATAAAATTCTTGAACCCAGATCTACGTAACAATATTATATATATGTAGCGTAGTCGAGACCTATTTTTGTTGGTTAATTGTACGTAGATTTGTCGATGGTTACTTATGATGATTGATGTTCTTTATTGATGAAACAGTCTTTTGTGGCAGGAAATCTTGTTTATTAAACATGGTAAGACACACAAGCATTCACATCTTAAACAATAAACAGGAAATGGATGATACTACACATAGAGAAGAAGCAATAAGCAGCAGCGACATTTCACAGGACGAACAGAAAGACAAAGAGAGGATGAGCACAAAAGACTTTCGCTTTTATACCGGCTGTGAAGATAGTGTGACTCCTTTGTAACAGAAAATGGAATGTTACTATTCGATTACGATTAAGATTAACACGTTAGTATTGTGAACAAAGAATTAAAAGATATTTAAAGGAGATCATTACATTACATTACATTACATTACATTACATACATACATATACATACATACATACACATACATATATTTAAATATATATCAATCACAATTTCACAATTAAGTAAAAAAAACGAACCTTACAGTAGTCGCATATAATGTGTAACATCTGACATGTTGTCATGGTAAATACGCAATAGTAACTTATATCCTGAAAAAAATGAATTGGGTATGATTGGAAATAATTTTCTATCGAATAACTATATCTTTAATGAAAATTTTATTTAATTAATACAAGGAGTAATGCAATTTTTTATCAAACATAGTTATTCTTGTTCAATTTGGGGAAGAGCGGAGATAATAGACTTATGATAACTAAAATATGACACATATACGTATGATTTCAAAGTATTTAAAAACCGTTGAAAAACAGCATCAGTAACAGTACCACTGTTAGTTGTCGAAACATTTCGATTTGTGTTCATTTCGAGCTTGAGTTCATTATTCAAAAACGCTATGAGTGGCTCAGCTTTTGGCAAACTGATGTTAAAGAGTTAAAATCACCACTCAAAATCATGGGAAGCGAGTGATAGTTTTTTTAAAAAAAAGAGCAGAGCCACCTTTGGTATATTCCTTTAAGACTCGAATTATTATACTAAAAAAAATTCCCACTCCCCCCACTTGGGTGTAATCTGTGAAACAGGTCACCTATGAAATTTTACGAGTAAAACATTTTTAGCTCTATAAGATGATAGAAGAAACAATCTTAATTTAACTAAAATTGTTACAAATAGGGAAATTATTGATGTATAATTAACTCTTTTATTAATTCCTTATTTATTTACTGTAAAAATCTTTTATTTTGTTTTTGACAAGTATAAATAACCATTGCATTTTTCACAACATATTTTTCGAACTGCTTTCGTAGCTTTCATATCTGCACTTGCGAGGCCTTGAAATGTCATCAACACATCAAAAATGGCTATACATATCAAGCCTTTTATCCTGGAATGGCCAGGATAAAAGCCGTGACATGTATAGCAGGTGGATTATAACGCTTCGATCTTTTTGCGAGTGGAATCACAACACTGTTGTCTTCATCATCAGTTAAAATACTTTTGTTAGTAGGTGGAGAGGCTCATAATGTGATTCAACTATCTCTAACTTAAATTTTAAGCCATCCATTTTGATTTTTTGAGGAATTTTATTTAATATTGCATCTTGTTTGCACAGAAACCAAGAATTTGCAACAGCAAAATCAATGTAATGAATGTGCTAAAAAAATACACATAGAAAAAACAAGAAAGAACGTGTAAATTTAAATTTCATCAAGAGAAATAATTTTCAAAGGAAAATTCTAGTGATTTAAAGTAAATTTGAAAACAGCAAGCTCCCGGTAATCGAACCCGGGCGCAATTCATTTCCAGTCAGCTTCTCTAACCACTAGATCACGAGGTCTAGTGGAAAGAGGTAAAGTACGCTCTTAGTATGGGTAAGAAGAATAAAATGAATTTAATTGAAAATTTTAATTGAAGAGTGGATCCGAAAGAATGTTGCTGGATCTATTAAAATTAGGATCAGGGATATATTTTTCAATATCCAAGATCGACGGATTATTAGAGTTATCAATTTTATGAAAGAAGTTAGTTGCTATTTTTTTGATAAATTGTCTGATAGACATCATTTTGCTCGCAGATCGGAGGTCTTAATTCCTCACGAACCATCGAGCTTTTAATATTTGTCGGAGAATGATGCTTTCAGAAGCTTCAAATTGATTCATATGAATTTTAGCTACATTTGCCTAGATTGGCGTGGCATACGTTAAAACTGGTCTGAGGATTGTGTGTAGATAAGCAATTTATTTTCTCTTCTCAATAGAGTTTCTTGCAATTAAGGGGTAGATTTTACAGACCGATTGTGGATTTAGAGTCAAGCGCTCGAGTGCTTGATGGCTACTATGGTGGAATCCCGATGCGAGGGTAGCGAAGAGACAACACCACGCGCTCTCATTGGTCAAATCAAATAGCGCGCGCTTACGTCACTTCCTATTAACCATTTCCGTTCCTTTTCACGAAATCACTCCAACAAATATCCAGCAATCGAGAGGAAAGGTGTTACACTTCAAAAATTGAAATTATATGAATCTTATAATACTAAATCCCATTTCAAAATATCAATGGCGAATATAAAAAATACAATTCCAACGTTTTCAAACAAAATTAAAAATTTATAAGATAAAAACTTATGAAATATCCAAGTGCAACCTCAGACTTTGGATCAATAATTGGGGCTGAACAAGTTTGATGATATCAAACTTCCCCCTATAGTAACTTGGTAGACCAAACTGGAAATATCCAAATTCGCAAATTCTCAAAAAGAAGTTAAAATTTCATAAATTAAGTTTTTCGCCACCGCATTTTGAACATATATATATATATATATATATATAAATTCACTTAAGCTTTCTCCCGCGGGATTTTAATTCATAATCGCTTTATGCCCTCTAAGGTATCATAGCATAATTTTTATTTTCCCATGCCTAACAGGAACTATCCACAATTTTATCTCCCAAAAAACTGAAAGGTTAGTGTATTTAAAACAGGATAATATAATCTTGCATCACCCCGGTATTTGGACCAATCAGAACAGCTTTTACCGGAAATGATACGATTTTAATAGCTTCCGGTTGACCAATACTGTAAAAGGTTGAGATTTTGGGAGCAAACAATAAATGCTTTCGTGACTGCTTTAAAAGTGCACGTATTTACCCATTTATGCTTGTGCTGTATTTTTTATGTCACTCTCTTACGGTTTATCCTTCAATAAAATGTTGATGTCATAAAAGCTTCCTAATCCTTCCCGTGATTGCAACAACTTGACAAAAAGATCACTTTAATAACAAATGCCTTAAAAACAAGCATGAAATTTATTCAAATCTAAAAACAAAAAAATCATGCATATATTTGACCTTATAGAGTATTTTTATACAGTCTTCGTCAATGTATCCCCATTGGAGGATGCCATTTAGTGGACATAATTTTTAAAACCAATTAATGTAAAATGGCATCGAATTTGCTGTTTACCAATAAAAGATTTTTCTCTATACCTTGTTTTGTTCGTTTGTAACTGCCTTTTGAAACAGGGAAGGTTAATATGCCGGACCCTGTATTAAGAAAGTATCAAACATACTACTTCGATACGTTGTTGTTATTGTTTCTTATACCATCTTGTGACGGCTCACGCGTCCTTTCTGTAACATAACCTCTGGGTTCTTTGACAGCCAAGATTAATGGCAAATCTTTTCCAACCCAAATCCAAGAAGTGAAATGTAAGTATAGATGCAAATAAGATAGCCTTTAAAAGGACAGAAGTTTTAGTAAGCGGGATGGCAATTTAGAGAAAGTTCAGTTTGGAAAGGTAGAAGTGGAATTTGACGGCCTCCGATTCACGGATA
>BMAV01022946.1:0-12154 GCA_019973955.1 Trichonephila inaurata madagascariensis
TTAGTTTAATTCATGAAGACTAAAAAAATAACGGAAAAAAATTTAAAATTGTCAGAAGTGGGATTCAAACCCACCCCCCCAAAAAAATTGGACTGCGTCGCGCAGCTTTTTGAGTGCTCGGCCATCCTGACGAAGGTAAAAAGAGTCCTCTATAATTTAATTCATGAGAACTATAAAAAATGACAGAATAAAATATCATTGTCAGAAGTGGGATTCGAACCCACGCTAGGGGACTGCGACCTGAACGGAGCACCTTAGACCGCTCGGCCATCCTGCAAAAAGGTAAACTTTTAAAATTTAGTTTATGAGAACTAAAAAAAATAACTTACAAGGATAACATTGTTAAAAGGGGGATTCAAACCCCCACGCCCACAAATGGGGGTCTGAACGCAGTTTTTAATCTGGGCCATCCTGACGCAAGGTAAAGAGTCCTCTATAATTTAATTCATGAGAACTATAAAAAATGACAGAATAAAATATCATTGTCGGGTGATTCAACCCACCCCCAGCTGATTGCGACCTGAACGGAGCACCTTAGACCGCTCGGCCATCCTGCAACAAGTTAAAGCTTTCCTTAAAAAATTTAGTTTATGAGAACTATAAAAAGTAACTTAAAAGGATAACATTGTCAGAAGTGAGATTCTAACCCACGCCCACACAAGTGGAATGCGATCTGAACGCAGCTTCTTAGAGTGCTCGGCCATCCTGACGCAAGGTAAAGAGTCCTCTATAATTTATTTCATGAGAACTATAAAATTGACAGAATCAAAATATCTTGTCAGAAGTGGGATTCGAACCCACGCCCACGCTAGGGGACTGCGACCTGAACGGAGCACCTTAGACCGCTCGGCCATCCTGCAACAAGGTAAAGCTTTCCCTAAAATTTAGTTTATGAGAACTAAAAAAAAAATAACTTACAAGGATAACATTGTCAGAAGTGGGATTCTAACCCACGCCCACACAAGTGGACTGCGATCTGAACGCAGCTTCTTAGAGTGCTCGGCCATCCTGACGCAAGGTAAAGAGTCCTCTATAATTTAATTCATGAGAACTATAAAATGACAGAATAAAATATCATTGTCAGAAGTGGGATTCGAACCCACGCCCACGCTAGGGGACTGCGACCTGAACGGAGCACCTTAGACCGCTCGGCCATTCTGCTACAACCTAAAGCTTTCCCTAAAATTTAGTTTATGAGAACTATAAGAAAAATAACTTAAAAGGATAAGGAGCAACTATAAAAAATGACAGAATTCCAAATAAAAAATATTTTATTTATCCAACACTGAAATTATTCTCAAAGTCTTGAAACATATTATTTAATTACTTTTGAATTGTGTCTGTTCCTCTATTTCCTCTTTTTTTGTGTCCATATTTTCCAACTCTTTTAGTTTAATTACCATTATTTCTACCAATATATATATAGACTCTTTATCATTTTGTTTCAAAGCTTGAGTTAATTTGTTGTTGTTAAATATTACGTTTAATCCGTAAGGAAACATAGCGTTATAAACACCAATGTAAACATTTTCGTAACATATTTTTTTTTAATCTTATTTGGAACATTCTTAATATTCAACACAGCACCTTCAAAACCATGTTAATTAAAATGCTGTATCTCTATACTACCTATGCTTTTGTTGACATGTGTTTTCTAGTGTCTGATCAATGATGATTAATTCTTAGGTTCATAGTTCCTTATTCTTGTCTTACATACTTAAAGCCGCGGACACCGCATGCAAAACTTATATATACAGTTGATTGTTTTACAGAACTTTAATTCTGATTCTATGTTGTTCTGTTCATGTCGCCTCATGGGACAGATTTTGCATCTTTTATCCCCACATTTTTATTTAGATTTCAATTTTAAGTGATCCGAATCACTATGAAACCTGTTATCAAACTTTTCCTCACATTTAAAATAATTACTTTTTGATTCATAATTCCTAATATATATATATATATATATATAATTGAAACAATTGAAAAATTGAATAAATATATATATATATATATATATATATATATGTAGGAAATAGTAATTAATTGGTTTCGAATAATTAGAATGTTTTGAATTTTCAATATATTTCGAGAGAGAGATATGTAAGAATGCGACCCCAAACAAACTGAAGTGAATCGAGAGGCTTTTTAATGCCCAATGAAAGAATTGGAGCGAAGACGTCGACCATATGGTCCCTGAGGCGAGATCGTTTGTTCACCCCACACCGGACACGAACGAAGTAGGGTCGACGCCCTTTTAGCGACTTTGCCTTTGCAAGCAACGCAGACCCCTTCTTAAGGCCTAGCGATGTTTATCGCCCCCGTCTCACAGGTGAATCCTGCTCTCTGTTTGAACTATCTTTTATTTATCTTCTTGTAAATAATTCAAAGCTGTAAATAGCCTGTTCCTTATCTTAATAAATTAATTGTTCTTTAAACTTGGCTTATGCTTTCTTTCGTCCAAAATTTATCATTACCCCTAGACACCGTCCCACATATATATATATAGGGAGAGTGTGAACTAAAAGCAGGAATTGAGATAACGGGTTATAGAAATAAGTTGAATTTATTGATATGTAAATGAAATGTAAAATAATAATAATAATAATATAGTAATAATATTTTGAGGACTTTAAGAACACAGTTTGAGTTGGAAATTTCTTTTTAAAATCCAAGGATATGGACGGAGATATTCTGTTAACTTAATGCCTTGTAAGGATTTTGAAATAGATGCAGAAGTAAAATTATTAAAATAAAAGTAAAACGTAGCGTTATGGCCAATATTCAACAAAAATTGCTTAACATTTTTTGCGTATGAAAAACTAAAAATAATCATGTAAAATTCACAAAACGATTTCCTTTTTGAAAAAAAAGTAAAGAAAAGAAGAAGCCTAAAACAGTTTCAAAGCTCTGAATATTGTATTTTCAAAGAGTATAATTTGGATATATCTTCTTCAACATAAATAAGAATGCTACAAAATTCAATATGATAAAATATATTTACGTAGTTTAACAAGTTTTATTCTTGAATTCATCAAAAGAGAAATTTCACGTCAATGCAGAAGTTTTCTTATGGGAAATTGTAGAAATGTGTTACATTTTTTATCGGGTTGGTTTCTCATAAATATGTATTACCTGTATAAGAAAATAAACATCTATAAATTCACCTCGGTGCATGAGATTCGAATTCTATCCCGGAAACAATTTTCAAAAACTGAAAATAAATTTTTTCCAAGAAATAATTTGTTTCCTACTAAAAAATATGTATCTTTTCCATACTATCCAGAGACAGAACCTTTCATGTTAAAAAATATCACCCAAATAAAGCAATATATTGAAATGAGTGAATAGAACTTGAATATTTTTCAGAAAATATTCGATTGAGTTTCTGGCCAATGAATTCAGTTCACTTCAAAAATCTAGTTTTGTGAGTAAGTAAATGTCGTCAAAGTTGTCAATGCTCTCAATCTCTTCAAAGAATGTCATTTTAGTATAAAATAAATAGTCAATGCGGAAGTATATTTCTCGTTTTTTGTTTTCTCTGTGTAACATGCATCGCTTCTTTTGTGAGGTTTTTCTTTTATGTAACTCTTCCTTATATTCAATTACTATTGCATAAAATTTATATCTAACTTATTTTGTGTTGGTTTGAGGCGAATGAACAATTTTTTCTGGCAGAAGGATAACTGTGTGATTAGCCCCCACGCGTTTTTTTTTCACCTCTACCCTCGCATTCATTCTACCGGGAGTACACGCTGATCGGATGCTGTGTGCAGTGGTGAAACCTTTTATGCTGTGTGCCGTTTTCGTAACTGTTTTTTCAATAAATGTGCTGTCCAGAAAGCTGTGAGAAAATAATTTCACAAAAAGAACAATATTTTGGATAGCTGAATTTGCTCTGAATGGTTTTGTTAAAGGGGAATGTTATGATTTATAAAAAAAAAAATATCTCTGATTTAATGGTTTTGGAAATTTTTTGCTTGTAGCCTTTGTATAAATATTGCGTAAAACAGTTTTTCAAAACTGAAAACCGCTAACCAAATTTTTTACATAAAAATTTTTAAAATTTTTTAAAGGGGTATTTGAAATGTTCATTTTCCCTTTTAAACCCCTTAAAACACTCATAAAATTTTATCCAAAAGTACTTCAAAATATGAATATGAAAAGTTAGTATGGGTTTTCAGCTAACATGCTAGATAATCGGAATACATCCTTTTTGGTGAATGCTTATTGAAAACTCCCTAAGAAATGCATAAATTCTAATGAGAATATATATATATATATAAAAAAAATTTTTTAAATAATAAAATAATTTTGCGTTTTGATTAAAAAAATCTATCCCAAATTTGAAAGGTATGATAGTAAAAAGAAAAAAATTCGAAGAGAGTTTGGCCAATAAAAAAAAAAAGTTTTGTTTTTGAAAAAGAAAATAAACTAGTTATTATTTTTTTTTTTTTGGAAAATCACTTTAAACTTTTATTTAACCAATGTAAAATGTTCAGGTGGAATCTTCCTCGTTTTAAGCTGGGGCTTAAATTTATTGAGCTGAATTTTTTTCTATGAAAGTTTAGTTTGGAAAATGCATGTTTTGGCCATTTATATTCCGATATCGCAATTAGTTAAAAATATAATTAAAAAGAAATATGTTCGGGTGGAATCTTGGAACTCAATTTTAAGCTGACCCCCAAACCCCGATTCAGCTAAAAGTATACATTTTTTTTGGGATGACAATGCTTTTTGTTTTAACTAATACTCCGATATCGCAATTAAAAAAGATATTCAAAATGAAATTTTGTTGGGGTGGAATCTTGCAACTAATTTTGAAGCGGGTTTTTAAAATTTAAATTTTTATACAAATTTGTTTGGACGGGGGTTGATGTTTTGATTTTTTTTTTCCGGTATCGCAATTAGTTAAAAAGATATTAATTTTAAAAAAAATTTCTCATGTTAGAAGCTTACTTTAACTCTTTCTGAGAGCCCTTGTAGCCTAGTGGTTAGAGAGGCTGACTTCAATTGAATTGCCTCGGGTTTGATTTCTGTGAGCTCGTAGTTTTAAATTTATCTTTAAAACCTTTAATTTTTCCCTTTGAAAAAATTTTTTCTTTTGATCAAATTTAAATTTTACGTTCTTTTCTGTTTTTACCTTTTTCTTAATTATTAATGTTCGGGTGGAATCTAGCAAATTTTGAACCGTGTCAACCGTTTAGCGAATATTTTTAAATTTTGTTTTAACTTTAGTTTTTTAAAAGCCCGGGTATCGCAATAGTTATAAATATATTAATTAAAACCCTTTCCCCCGCTGCCCAGCATCTTATGGTTGACTTAAAGAAGTTCCATTTGACCTTTTTAAAAAACCCCTCTTATTCCTTCTATCAAACTGAGACAAAAATAATTACGTAATCGTAAAAGATATTTATTTCGTCACAATACGGTTAAATTTTTTAAAAAAAATGACTTTTTTTTTTTTGATTTTTTTTTAAAATGCATTTTTTATGAAAATGATTTCTTAATCATTCCGTATGAATTTTTTTTTTTTTTTCGTTTTGAATCGATATTTGGCACTAAGAAAGTTCTGACTTTTTTTCTTTTTAAAAAAGTCATTTTAAAAAAAAAATACCGAAAATTTTTTTTGAAAAATACTCAAATTTTTTTTAAAACATTTAAAAACTTCGTTATTTTTAAAAAATAATCGCATGAAACTTCTTTTTCGTTTGTAGTATCCAAAAATTTTGCGAAAAATTTAAAATATTGGTTTAAAATTAAGATTTAAAAATTGTTTTCTTTTTTAAAATAGTATTATAGTAAAGCAAAAAAAAAAATGTTTTTAAAAATTTGATTAATTTTGCTTTTTCAATTTGTTTTGGTCTTACAGTGTTTATCCCCGTCTCCCATTTCCCCTTTTGGCGGCTAGAAAGGGAAAATTTATCTATGTACGGGCCGGCGGGAAAAGATTGGTACCCTGGCTAGCCTTTTAAAAAATTTAAACCCGGGAAACGACCGCAACAATGATGCGTTGAATAGATGAATAGACTGGAAACCTGTCCAGGATAACTAAAAAAAAAAATAAATTAAAAGTAAAAAAAAATTTTTAAAACAAGCTTTTTTTAAATGCTCTAAAAAATATAATAAAATTTTTTTTTTAAATTTTTTTTTTTCTATCGACTTATAACGTCATTACCAATTTTGAAAATAAAAGCTTTTTGGGGATTCACCTGCGTACATAAACAAGCAAATTAAATGGATCTGATTGATTTTAATTTAAAAAATTAAACTGCAAACCCGTAAAACTCCAAGCTTTTTTCATAAAAAAATAATTTAAGTTGAATAAAAAAAAAAGAAAAGTTTATTTTATTCCTTTTAGAAATTTAAATAAAAGCTTGTTTTAAAAGTTTTTTTTTTTTAATTTATTAAAATTTTAGTTTGCCATTGGGTATGAATAAAAGTTTTAAAGCTATCATAACCTGGGTTGATTTTTTTTAAAAACTTTAAAATTTGTAGATTTTAAAATTTTTTTTTATAAAGAAAAATTTAGACTGTAATATTTTTGGGGGAAATTTTACCCCGTTCGTGAGGGATTGTGGTGGGGGGTTGTTTTGGTTTAATAAAACAAATATAAAAATTTTTTACTTTTTTTGTTTAGGAAAGTTTCTCCGTTTTTTTGGAAAAAATTTTTTTTTTATAAAAAAATTTTGAAATATTTTATGAAAATTTGGTTTTTTTTTTCTTTTTTTAAATTTTTTTTTCACATATGTTGAAAAAAAGGAAGGGGAAATTAAGTCAAAAAATAAAAAAAGCATAGTTTAAAAACTAAAAAACAGTTTTTAAAGGAAAAAAAAAGTTCTTAATATAAAAAATAAAAAAAAAAATCATTTTTATTTGGTAAAAGCGTTAAATCTAATTTGAACTGTTTTAATTTTTACGAGTTCTATTCCGGAAATGCAAAAATTTTAAAAGTGACAAAGTACACCCCACCCTTTTCCAATGATTTTTTTCTGTTAATATTTTCCCCTTTTCTTTTAAAATGTTTTTATTTCTTAGCTCGATTCATTGTAAAATCGCCCTTTTTAGTTTTTTAAACGGGAATTCATTACCTTAAGGTTTCCATGATTTTATCATAGTTTAAAATTATTCCTAGACATTTTTATTTTTTTCTATAAAATCCATCAAATAGAAATCAAAACTAAATTGTGATTAGTTTCATTGCAATTATATTACACTTTTTTTATATATTTAGTTTCAAACTAATGATTATTTCATAAAGAAAAGTCTTGTATCAAATGAACTATAATTATTGACGCTTATATATGCTTCAACAACTTTGAACACAATTAATCTCTAGAAAACATTCCTAAATACATATAATTATTAGTCGTAACTTATATACTTAATTGTTGTAAATGAATACTTATTCGATAATTAAGTATTTAATAATAATTGCAAACAATGCAATATGTCACAATTAAACAAATAACAAATTAAATATTTCGTAACAATTCATTTCACACAATTTAATACGTCACAACTAAATAATCTGGTAATTATTCTCGTATGAGTTTGTTATTACCTTAATTAGAATTACTTATTACCTTAAATTATAATGACTTTCAGTTACAATTTTGAGACTTCTTCAGAATGTTAATTGATATAGGAAATAAAAAACACAAGAGAATTTTTTACTTTGCACCAGACGGTGTAATTGAGTAATTTGATTAATTAGTTTCCATTAATATTCCCCCTCGTTATTGTAATTTTAATACTTTGAATGAGAGTAATTTGAATTTTGCATTTTTTTAAAAGTATTAATATTGCGATGGTAATGCAAATAATTAAAACTAACTAAATTAGAAAAATTTTTAAAAAATAAATTTAACTCTCTAAAACATAAAAACCTTTCATTTACTTAACTCAATTACTTCTTAATTGCATATTAATTTATTTAAATTCTCCCATCGAATTACTTAAACATAATTTTGTAAATTTGTAAAAAACATTTCTTTTTTTTTTTTTTTAAAAAAAACAATAATAGAAATTTGAATTAATTGATTGCCAAAGTAGCATCACAATTTGAAGCTACACTACGACTATTGGCTACGGATGTCACAATTTTGTAATCACAATCACCTCACCAAATGAAAAATTTACATTGTATTTAAATTGCAGATTAAATGGCCAAAAACTTTGTTTCTATACATAGAAAAAATATTTAATTCCCTCATTGAAGTCCTAAAGCTTAAAATGCCCGTACTTATTAATTAGTGATATCTAATTAAATATTACTCTTTTTACGACAAAATTTTGAATATACGATCGGAGTAATCTTCCCTTGTTTTTGCCAAGGTTACTCAAGGTGACTGCTTATCTGGAAAATGTCGTTTTTCGTCTACATAAGGCATTTTTTTTATTTCAAAATCTTATAGTTTGAACATTTTTCTTCCCAAAACAGTTCTTCTTTTCTTTACGCGAAATAGAAATTAAGTCATAGTGATTTTAAAAAAAAACATCACTCTCTGCAAAAGGGCAGTCAGATAAAACTTAAAATGAGTTTTTTCTCAAAATTATGTTTTCGAAAGAAACGCTTTACCAGATACATGATATCTTAAGAACTAAACCAGATAACGCTTCGAAATTTTTTGGGAATATTTATTATACTATTTATCGTAAAATGGACTATAAGTTTTGTTGTAGGTTAAATATTTTTTTTCATTTAGGGTAGTTTTTATAAAGAAAAAAATTAAAAAATATCAAAATTTTCATATTATTATGTATAATTGTCTGTATTTATTTTTGTATTTTAATATTTCTCTTAGATTTTCGTTCATTTTGAAGAGCATCATAATATGTATAGTGTGTGTACAGAAAATTATGATACTTGTCTTAGAAATTTTTTAATTTTTTGTTTTATAAAAATTTGAAAATTTCAAAAACAACCAACTTTTCTTAAAGTACAATATTTATTTAAAAATGTTTATGTATTTACATATTTTTTGTTTTTTATTTTTCTTCCTAAAACACTTAGTTTGTTTCAAAAATTTGTTTTTATAAAAAAATTGGGTCCAAAGGTAGGCAATCACTTAAAGGTATTCGACTAACCTAAAATCTTAAATTTCGCCAAAAGGCAATTTTTTGTGATTTTATTTTACGTATTATGAGCTTTATAAAAATGCAAAGTTTAATATTTCCCATTCCATGGAATCTAAAATTTTTTTGGGGAAACAGATGTCATTTTACCCCAAACAAGATTTATTTAAAATCTTTTACTAAAAGTTTTTTTTTTTTTTTGAAAATGCTCAAACGGGAACAACGATTGCTCAAAAAGTTTTGAAACTTATTAATTGAATCTTATATGTCTGTTCTATATGATAGTAGATGTTTTTTAACTTTCAGATTTATAAACTTTTTTTATTAAAAATTTTTAATCCCTTTGAAAAATATAATCAGTTTTTTTAAAACAATTTCATATAATAACTAAGATAAAGTATTCTAGTTTTTTTTTAAAAATTAAAATATATTTTAATCTTGAAGGTCATTTAAAAATGAATAGCAAAGCAACTTATCAATATTGAAAAATTTTAAATTTGTTCATAACCTTTTTGTACAGAATGGTCCTTTTAAAAAATTTTTTACTATTTTTTTCCAAATTTGGTAATAATAACTTTTTTTTTTCTTCTTCTTAATTTTAGCATATTTTTTCTAAAATGTACTAAATAAATCTAGAAAACACAACCAAATACCCATATCTCCATTTTTTATTTTTTTTTTTTTTTTAAAGTTGTCGCGGATTCGGATACCTTAAGATGTGTCTCATGGATTAATTTCTTCAAAACAAAAAAAAAATGTTTACAATTTATATTTGTTTATAAAATATAAGAACGGAATAACTAAAAAAAGCGGGGGTTTTATGCTTGTCAGAAGAAGAATATTTTAAAAAAACTTCGAAAACCAAAACATTTCCACAAATCTATTTTGGAACATAATCGAGTATTACTAAATTCTTAAGCATTTGAATTTTTTTGAAAATTTTTTAAAAATAATACTTCTTTGATGACAAAATATTCTGGTATATTCCATATATAACCGGAATAAGATAAGAGAAATCAAAATTTTGAAAAAGCAGGTATAAACTTTATTAAAAACTTCTAAAAATTTTTGACGATAAAGCTGACAAGACATAATTAAATATAAAATTTCCCTTTTTTTAATTTTTTCCCCACATTCATCTTTAAAGTCTGGTTTATATTTTGTAGAATGTTTAAATTTTTTTTTTTTTATAACTGCGGGAAAAAAAAATTAGTGCAGAGATACGTCAGTGTTATTTTCGTAAACTTATAGCCGTGTTACTCTTATCAAGCCAATATAATTTCAATTTTCTATTTTGAGAATCTGTTTTAAGAGGGCTCTTCTGAGGTTCCAAGTACTCAAGTTCGTGAGAATATATATGATGCATCTTCCAGGGTTTCCTCCCCATCCTCTTCCCGGGTCACTTTTTTTTTCTGGATTTGGATAAGAAAAGTCTTTTTATGATTTTCAAGCTCATATTTTTCATAATAGCACCATTTGCATACAAATTTTCTAAACATTAATGCAGTGTTTCAAACTTGGACGCCCCCTAGGGGGGGATACCCAGGGGATGCGAGCCCATTGAAATAAAAAAAAGTTTTTTTAAAAAATTTCTAATTTACTGGAAATAAACAAAAAAAATACATTCTGACAAAAAAAAAAATACGCATTTACATATGTAATACACTTATAAATATATGTTACTGCCAATGTACTTTTTTGATTTTTAAACAACTAAGTTAAGAATAAGTTTAATAATTACCAGTAACCCCCTGGTCTTTTCATAGATAAAATTATATGCAAAAATTCCTATCTTAAAATTTGGGTTTTTTAGTCCCCAAGATGTCGATAAAAATTTGGATTCACTCCCAATGCCACCGTTTAAAAATCGGCGTATGTGGGTGTTTTTGGGAAGGGGGGGGGGTAGGGGGTAAAGAGAAATCCTCTGAAATAAAAAAATTTTCAAACACTTTAAGATCCTTTTATTGAATTTTAAATCCTTCGAATAATTTTTATGGATAATTCTGGGAAAAAATTATTGGGGAAAAGACGGTTTTTATACGTCCTGGGCAAATAACCCCTGGGTGGTAAGACATTTATATAAGTCGGGGGAAAGAGGTTACAGTCGTATTGTAGGTTTAATCAACGTATAGTTTTTGAATTTAATACATTGTTATTGTATGAAGGGGGGGGCAATGAAAATTTTAATTGAATATTGGGTCGGAAGTATTGAAAATTTGGGGAAACACCATTTATGTAAAAAAAAAAAATTTAAAAAATTTTGGTTTACCTGTAAAGTTGGCTTTCTTTTCTTTTTCGGCTTTCTGAAATCATTTAAAAGTTGGTGTCAATTCATACTAACTTTAAAAATAAGGCGTAAAATTTAGCTTTTATCTCGAAATAAATTTAATTTACATCTTTTACATTCCATAAAAAATTATAAATTTTTAATCAAAAAATTGATCTTGTGATTAATTTGAAAAAGATCGGTAAAAACTCACATCCCAATCTGAATGGAGATCTTGTTTCTTTCATTCTTGCCTTTATTTCTCTTTTAGCGCAAATAATACACTGCCATTTTGGATTAGTTTTTTTCTCTGTTGGGGGAAAGTAGTTCAAAAGTCTTTCACAAAAAAGTGAAGGGAGGTGCCAAGCGCATACCATCCGGGTGACTATGTCGGGATCCGCGTAAGCTAGAGGTGTGGGATTATCAAAAATGAGACATATTGGGTTCTTAATACAACTTTTTTTAAAAATAACATATTCTTATTTAAAATTTACAATTTTTTTAAATGAGAGTTAACACCCAATTAAACCTTTTTATTCAAGTCAGATCTAAAAGATCATTTATCTTAATTTTACAAAATTTAAAGATTCATCTAACTTCCTATAAAAAAAATTACCTTTTTCAGACTCTCCCTTTCCCTTTAACGATTGAGTAATACCTATAATGTAACTTAATCGAAATTCCAACTTTTTATAATGAACGTATCTTTTTCCAGGCTATAGGACATCTAACTCTTTATCCGAATGATTCCACTAAGTTATCTCTAAACTTGCCGCTCTTTATCATCAAAAACTTCTATCCTTTTTTAAA
>BMAV01022947.1:0-22508 GCA_019973955.1 Trichonephila inaurata madagascariensis
ACATCAAAAGGTGTATACATTAAAATTCACAAAATCACAACAAACGAAAGTAGTCTTTTTGTAATGTTAATCACCTATATATATAATGACACCACACAATCAATGATTTTTATCTTTTTTGGATGTGTGAAAAAGTTATCTGCAAATCAATCTGTAGTAAAATTAACTTGACAAAAAAAAGCCAATGATCAAGAAGTTCAGCTTTTTTTTTTTGACTGTGCTGCGTTACGCACAGGTATTTGTTAAGCACAGGTATTTGTTAAGACTGTCAGATTTGCTGGGATTGTTTTCCAACAATTTATGTCAGAAATTTTTTTTCGAAGTTGTGTTTGTTAAGACTGTCAGATTTGCTTTGAAGGGATTGTAGTCTTTGTTGTGACTTCTTTGTTGCGACTACTTTGGAAAGCGTTGTGAGTGTATCACATGCTTGAAGTGAGTTTAACAGACTTTTGTTAAGACTGTGTGTGAATTAGTGTGTGAGATAACTTGTAATCTGAGGTCAAGACTACCTCACCGGGGCTTGCATTTGTGTCACAAAGCCCCTCGTGATGTTGTTACGCTTTACGTTTGCATGCGCTTTTTCGACGTCTGCAACTGCACTTCTCGGCCCACTGGCCACAAGCATTGTAGATCCTATTTTATTTATAGTAACACTTTTTGAAGAGACTTAAAAAGTGGTGCATACAGTTACACATCATTTAATTGGAGAATGCATCTAATATTTGAATAATTGAATGGGATGTGGATTGTGAAAATCCCGAATACAGTATTCCTCTCTACAGACATACAAAAATGTGCTTACAATTACTTTACAATCTTCAAATTGCATGAAATGATAGTTGATTCATGTATAAGACAAATATTTTCAGTACTTGCGTAATACAGCAACAGTATTGGTGACATTACATGAAACGAAGTACATGGCTACCAATTCAGCACGGACGACACATGCAAAATCGGGGGGGGGGGGGTGCTAACTTAGCGAGGTATCTTGAATGTTGGAATTGTTGCGATAATACTTAAGTACCCCATTTTCATGTACACATTCTTCAACTTTCACTTAAGAGATAAACACTACTTTTTTCCCCTTAAAAATAAAAGGTATTTTGGAAAAAAATTAGTGAATTTTTTCTTTTTACATTTTTTTATTGTAATGTAAAGTCAAAAGTAAAATGAATTTCTGAAGATTTTATATCAACTCTCACTATGAAAAAATGTATGTACAAGCCTCCAAACCCAATAGATCATAAAATCACAATGGAGGTGTGGAGGCTTATAGGTTTAACGCGAAAGCGCTTAAGATGAAATATTGGTTAACACGAAATTGGACATACCCGACCAAACTACTATGTATTTTCAAACATTTTTGTTTCTCTTAACACAAAAACGATTTTATTTCTGAGAATGAACAAAATACGGAAAAAACCAGCCACGCAGGCGAGATTTAAGAGGGGGGTGGGGTGAAATGAAAGAGAAGTCTATTCACGTGTTTCGTAGAAAGGATGCTAACTTGGCTTTGAAATACCTACGGAATAGCCTGAGACACGAGCCAATTTTGTGTACCTAAGTTACTTTCAACCTCCATCCCTACAAATGCCACACAAAAACATCTCATCTCTCAACAGTAGTCTTTGAAGTTCATTGACCAGTACATCGCAGTGTGAATAAAAATCTGTGAGTTTGTTTCGCATTATTTTTTCTATTTTAGAATTTTTTTTTTTTTTTTTTGCAAACACAATGGTAAAGAACTCACGGGGAAAGCAGACTGATATTTCGCTAAAATGAAGATCAGCTTCTTAAGGCTGTTGAGCAAAAACAGAAGACGAAAACGAAAATCTGTAACGGTTTTGATATTACTAACTCTACTTTATCAACAATTAAAAAAGAGAGAGAATAAATAAATAACTGAAAGGTTTTTATTAAATACATGCACATACACATATCTATGTAAATAAAATGCAATAATATGTAATATATATATATATATATATATATTTACACTATCCTTTGATTTGACTTGACTTTTTCGCGGGGCAACTGGACTGCGTCAGCAGTCCTCAATCCCCTATCCACAACTGAGAGGTGTATTATGTTGTCTACTTGGATGGTTAGATGAAGTGTGGAAGAAAAAAACCAATGGAGTAGGCTGGCAGAGAAAAACCTCCGCTTCTTGAATGGAGCCTTCTAATTGGATGTTGGGAGTGAGCTATTGGTATTGACTGCCAGATTGAGAATAAAAGAAATCAATGCAATTTTAAAGTAAACGAGAAAATATGGAATTAAAAAAAAAGTGAGTTTTTGAAGTCAAGTATAAAAAAAATTACTAATCATTTAATAGGGATTCCACTAGTACATAGGCTCTTTGCTTATCTGTTTTAGTTGCTTTAAATTTAGGTAGTAATTGTAAAATTTTTGGCATTCTTTTTACTAAGCTCGAAATTATATTGAAAAGTTCGAAAACTTGAAGAAAATTAGAGATATTGTCTTCCTGGTTCTGGTCGAATCTTCGGATGTTTTGAAAACTATTGTTTTCTTTGTTGTTATGATTTTTGGATTCGTTATTATTTTGAGGGGAAGAGTCAGGAGTAACTCCTATAACAACATTACCATAGGATACTTCTCGTATTTCGTTATTATTGAAAGTATTATTTTTAAGTGTTTTTCAACGGGAGAACAGTTTTTTGGCTTTGAGAATTTCGGGCACTTGATGTAGCAGACTTCATACGCACATTCCTTACAGTTAATTCAGTAAAGTTTATCTGCTTTTCTTCTACTACGCAATTTTTAGTAGTATGTCCTTTTCCACACTTTAAATATCTGGATGGCAATTTGCCGCTGTTTGATAAAAGTTATTACAATTGAAACATTGAGTGACTCCTCTAACGAGGAATCCCTCAACTTTTATTTACATACAACCAAGGTTAGATAGTTCGAAGATTTCTCGGTTATTCGCATTTCTTGGTAAAGTACCTAGGAAAAATAGAAATGGGGATCGAGGTTTCTTAGATATGAGTTGGATACTGTTGATAACAGTGTATCCTAATTCCTCTAAATCATTTTCAATATCTTGTATTTCCGAGAAGATGGGAAAACCTTTAATGGCAATTTTAATAGGTTTTTCTACTTTGGGTTTTATGACGTAATATTCAAAGTCACTGCCCTCCGCCAAGGCATGTGTAAGATTCCCATACTCTCTCGCCATCGTTATTAACATATAATTCAATAAATTCACCAGAGGTCTTACTTTTAATGTCGAGGCATTTTTCATTAATTATCTTAAATTTTTCTCGATAGTTACTCTTAGTTTTCAGCATTATTGGGGATAAAGGCTTGGGCTTAGGAGTTTTCTTGAAATTAGTTGGGGGTTGTTGCTCCACGTCTTGTTCAAATTGGGCAAACTGGTTGTCCGTTTCAATTAATTCAATATTTGCGATTGGACAGTCGAACTTGGCAGTTTTTATTGGGAAAACAAAGTCATCTGAAGATTCCTTTTGTTTGCCTTCACGTTTTTTATTTATTGATTTAACTATCGTTTTATTGCTAACAGTTAAGTTGTCAGTGTTATTACATTCATCGTTATTTAAGGTTTTTCGTTATCAGAATTAATTTCCATATTTAGGTAAATTACAACGAGGCAGACAAAGAAACTCACTCACCATGGCATCCTTGCTTTTAGTAGTTTCTTCAATGGACTTCTTCAGGACATCCGCTATTCCTTTGTTTTCGAAAAGTTTTCCTTCGTTGAGTAACTGGGTGTAAACTTGGAGCAGTTGTTCTGATCCTTTGATCTTGATCATGATCTGTGTTACAGTTTTTCACATACCTTCAGGGCATTCAAGTTCGTTGTTTCAAAGTCCATTTTGTCCGGGTATAACTTTGTAATCATCCTTAATCAATCAGAGGTAATATTCCGGGAACTTGTGGAATATCCATCCAACAGAATCAGGCTTGGATCTCCTACTGGAACCGAGGTACAATCATAGTCATACAGTCATTTTTTCGTAATAGCTTAGGGGAATATTGTCGTCTTATCCACTCAATCTCTTTAAAATCGTTCATTGTCACAACGGTACGAAAGCTGCGCTCACATGTCTTAGGAGTGGTAATCAGGTACATTTCTAAGGCATGAGCGAGGGGCCCTCGTCTCATTCTCGACTCGGCCTCAATAACATCCTGATCAAAACAATTTTAAATTGTCGAATGCTTTTCCTAAACATATTCTCAAAACAACTAGTAATTCCGAACTATAAGCCAGCTGGCAATAGCAGCAAAATCGCATTATTATATCATGACCATCATCCATTTCAAGACCTAGACCATTGGACGCTCATTGCATAGACTATCCTGGAGCTCTTCAGACATATGCCTCTATATAATATGATTTTAAAAAATATATATATTTTCTACTAAATACTGTTACACGACTACTTTTTCCTTTATCATTATGTTTGAAAAAAATAACAACTCTATGTGTGTATATATCTGAGTGGCAGTGAAGACGGTTACTTTTACATTAAATATTTCCATTAACAAAGTTTGTTAAGATTCAGGAAAAATATTAATTTGTAACGATTGCGTGGTAAAAGGATGGACGATAGTGTGCACTCTTTTCGTCAATTGAATACTTATTTAATCAATCAGCCTGCCAGATCAGTAAAGAAAGCAGATACCAATGTCTGCGCACGCAAACCTCTCGTTATTTCTATACTATTAACTGTTTTGATATAATTGCAACTGTAATCAATTTAAGTGTGAAAGAATTTGAATCTGTTTTAATTTTTAATGAGTTTGAATTTAGAAACGGTGAATAAAAGTTGATTTGATCTAACCACCGTAGAAATTCATTGAGAACAGAGTTACAAGTGGCGCCCAACGTGGGGCTGAGGATCCATTAAATCATTTTGAAAGTACAAAATTAAATTACAAGATTGAAATGAAGATGTGTCAAAATCAATTGCTTATCAAAAAGCTTGAGAAAAATTTGGCTTGGCTGCAAGTAACGCCTCAAATGGTAAAGCTGTTAACTATTGCTAATTAAAATTTGTCTTCATTTCATTACTGTTAAAAATACATCGAAATCTGTAATTGAATGAAATTTGGGATGATACCAGATGCCTGAAAATGACCGTTACACTAGCTGGTGACAAATGGCGCCAATGAATGCCAAAAGCCTATAAATGGCACCCAACCAGGTTGTAAATGGCGCCAGAGTGTTTGTAAAAAGTCTGGTTGCTTTACATCCCTATCAGTTCAGAGAACAGAACTCCAATGTGGCTGAAATCATAGAGATCGAAGCATGGATCAACTGGTGACTGTTCTATTCACTGATGAGTATTTCTTGAGAACAGAAGAGTCCGTTTCCAATGAGGCAGAGATCATAGAGATCGAAGCATGGATCAATAGATGACTGTTCTCTTCACAGATGAATATTTCCTACAGGGAAATGGAGCCCAATGTAAAATTATCAAGTCAATTTCTGAACGTCTAGTTCATAGATAATTTAAAGTCGTTTCTGAAGTGTAGCTGCCGGCTAAGAAGAAATTTTGGGGCATTTAATGTTTTGAACTATATATTTCCTACCGGGAAATTTTTTGATATTTTGGATTGTATATTTCCTACCGGGAAATTAGATATTTTGGATTGTATATTTCCTACCGGGAAATTTGATATTTTAGATTACATTCATCTTCATGGTGCATCAGATAAGTTTTCTATTATTTTGTTTACTGTGATCCTTTTACATCTGTTAATGTACTCCATGTGGTGATAAATAACTCTCAACTACGGGAAGATGAAGCACAAGAACTTCGTGGTTCTCAGCGGGAGGATCTAGACAGCTTGCTCAAAAATCATCACTCTGTCAGCCACTCCAGTGATGCCTCTCAGAAAAAGTTGAAGACCCAGAAAAGACAACTCTGCTGGTTCCTCATCGAGGACGATGTTTAAGAACCAGAGGGGGAGTGTAACGATTGGTAAGAAGATGGACCGTAGTTCGCACTCTTTTCGCCGAGTGAATACTTATTTAATCAATCAGCCTGCCAGCTCGGTGAAGAAAGTAGACGCCAATGTCTGCGCGCGCAAACCTATCATTATTTCTATACTATTAACTGTTTTGATATAATTGTAGCTGTGATCACACAGTTTTCGTGTGAAAAAATTTGAATCTGTTTTAATTTTTGATGTTTGAATTTAGAAACGATATATATATATATATATATAAAGTTGATTTGAGCTAACCACCGTAGAAATTCTTTGAGCACAGATTTACAAGTTTTATTTCTAAAACGGGACAAGTACAATTTATTGATAAAAATGCAGCCGAGAGAAAATAGTCGCAGACACGCCTTAAAGGAGTTTCAAATAACGTTTACTAATTTGCGTACCTGACAGTACCCATACATGAGTTAAATATCACACATGAATGGATAAGAGATACACTTAAACCCCCAACAGAAGTGATAAAAGTACACTCCGCAGAATAATTGTTTTTCTTAGAATGACTTATTCAAAAATGTGTTATTTAAAAGATTCTCTAAAGGTTATTGAAAATATTAATAAAAAGTGAGCCTCATTTATTAATATATTTATAATAAATATTTGAAATAAGGGACTACCAAAGACAATTTATTCATGACACTTTACAGTCTAATGTAATTATAAAGCCGTTTTAAAAGAATAAACATAGTTTTTGGGAAAAACGTTTGTTCCTCTTTGAACAATGATTCTCAACCTATTTTTGCAGCACCGCTTTAGGAATCCACAAGAGACAGGAATGCGGACTCTTTTGTAACGGAAAAAGGCTGAAGCTTAATATCATTAGGGAAATGGAACGCGGAGCATTCTTCCATCCCATATCGAAAAGGTCATGTGGCCATATGATGTAGAGGCCTTGATTGGAAAGAGAGTTTCCTGATTGGTGGACTTATTGTAGCATATACGCTGAGTGTCTATGGGAACTGGATTACAAATTTAATCCTCCGTCCCATATATCTGAAAAAGATTATATCAAAAAACTTGCAGTTAATTTTTTCAATTCACTTCCTAATAGTAATAATTCCAATATATTAAATCTAGAAAATTATGACCGAAATTACAATAAAAAAAGGCCCAGACGTATTTTACTGGACTCTTATAACCCCCCATAAATCTAAAGTCTGTCATTCTCCGGTGGAGAATGAACCCATCTAATTGCTTAATTTTTTATCTTTTATTGTATTTTTTATTCTTTTTTATTTAAATTTAATCTTAAATTAATTTCTCGCTACCCACACAGGCATTCTTATTTTTTAAACTTAAATTCTCTGAATGACACCAGGTACAGCCGATAGAGTGTGAACTCACATTGATAACCGCTGAAACTCTCCTGCATAGCTCCTCCCACTGCCTCCTTCCTCGTCCACCAATAAGGGAAGGCGTATTCTATGAAGGCCCATCAACTTTCGCGCCACTATACAACAGTATGGGACGGAGGAGCGCTCTGCGCTCCAGTTCCCAATGATAACCAGCGTCGTCGTCATATATCTGAAATGTTTTTTGAGTCCTTGATGTGGCGAAAGGGGAAAAAATAAAGGATTTAGAGAATAAAAATTTAAGAGTTAAGAAGGTCATCCACCAAAAGGTGAATGAAGAGGTAGCTAAATTACTCATTGTCATCGTCTAGGAGAGTTTCTAGTAATGCTAATAATTCCTTTTTTCGCTGGATTTGTTTGTAGTGATAATAGTGGGTTGGGGGGAGGTATCTGAGTTCATGTTCTTAATTTGATGTACTAGTACCGAGAGTGCTTGGATTGTTTGTGATGGGTCCATTCCATTGTCGTTTTTAGGTCAAGTTCAAAGCCATGTCGGGTAAACGTAATAGAAATAGATGAAAGTATCAGGGCAAACTTCGCTATCAGTACGCAATAGCACTGATTTTTCAGTAGCTTCAATCCTTCCTCCGAGCTTTGATCTCGACATCAATCCAACTTGGTGGCGCTAGCTGTACAATGATCAAAATTCTTCTCAAATTCAGCTCACATTTATGTCATTCTGTTTAATCAGGTCTCAACTGTAAACATCTCTTAATTCCACTTATTGTAGCAGTACACTTTTATCAATTTCAAAATTTGGCTACACACTAACAATAAATAAGTTTAAAAGAGTTTTACTTTTCTGTAATATACACTTCCATCTATTCCAGAAAGAATAAATTACCACGAATAACCATAGCTTATTTCTTTAAAACGGCCAAATAATTTGTGGTTCCAGATTTTATTCATTTTCCTCAGAGTATAATTAACCTTTAAAAAAAAATTTGGTGGTGCAGTGGTTAAAAATCACTGTTCTAAGTATGTAGAGGTATTAAGTAATCAAGGGAAAAGGCCAGATGCGATGCGTTTATTAGCGACATCTGGTGTGTGAGAGTTGCATTGAGGAGTAAGCAGCAAACAAAATAATTTTTTTAAAAAAAAACTATTGTTTTGAAAATCTATTTCCTTAAATTTTTTTTCTTTTATTTTTTTTTTTTATTACCAATAACATTTTTAAGAATTTTAAAAGAACACTTAAGTCTAACACAAAATCTTTGGAGTACACAATATCGAATTGATTTTCAAATTTCACATTAATTAGAATATTTTAGAACTGAAAAATGTAACAGCCTTAAAGCTTCCGTACACAATATTTAAGAATTTAAAGAACATGTCATTAGAGCGAAATCTATAAACGGATCTGTATATTCTCAGAAAAGTATAAAGCGTTAGTTCTTTTAGAGTTCGCATTCATCATATCAATAGTTTCATATTAGAGAATTCATTCATCTCATATGTGAAATACATAAATACGTATTTTTAAGAAAGGCTTGGAACCTTTAAAAGTAGAAATGGTATTATGTTTCACACCAGTACATTTATAATTGAGCATTTATAGTTTATAAATAAGTATTTGAAACCATCTATTTCAGCACTGTGATAGAGATTTGAATGTTTACTGTCCGTGTTTAAACACGGCAATGTCATTGACCGCTAGCTTTAGTCGGCTATGTGTCATTACGTAATTTTCGGAAGCTGAAACACATGGAATCATAAATATAGAAAAATTAAAAAAAAACAACAGTTATTTACACATAGGCAGATCTCTCTTCACAGTGCTTCAAACATATATTTACCGTTTTATCTTAAAAAGGTATTGCATGATTTTTTTATATACTATTTTCCAATTCCTACTATTAGCTTACGCTCTCCATATATATATATATTTATTTATTTATACACATATATCATGTTCAAAATTTCAATCGTTAAAATAAAACAGTTTTTATTCATCCTCTTAAGTTCAAATACATTTTTTAAAACTTGTAGTGAATGACACTTGATATTAATAGATTTTTCCAAATATTAATTCATTAATTAAATTTAATAAATGAATAAATAGTAACAAACAAGAATAATAGTCCAACACGATAAATAAAAAGGAAAAATCGCTCGCGTTGTGTCCTTGTAGCGCAATGAGGTTGCTTCACGACAATGAGACGGCAGTTCGGAATCACGTGACGAGGATACTAACATTTCCCCGCGCTTTGAATCAGTGTATAAATTTCGTATGCTTAATATGTTTACTTCTTGTGTGTGAAGCTTATTTCTGAAATTTTATTTATTTTTATTATATTTTTGCATTATCCTTGTTTAATAATTAGGTATAAAGTATTTTTCCTAATTTTTTAGCATAATTTTTGTTTCAGTTTAATATACTTGTCATTTAATGTTAGTGTGCGAAGCCAGCGGCTACTTGCAGATAAATAGAGAACAAATCGAGGATCTAACTGCCAATATTTAACGTGCATAATATCTTGTTCAATTATTATATCTCAATTTTTATCTTATTGATAATATCTAATAAAATTATCTGGAAACCTTATAAATGAAGACAAATATTTACAAGAAAAAAGTATTAAATATGATCAACCCAAACAAATAAAATTATACTGTAAAAAAAAAATTAAAGAAAATCCTCTGCTAAATCACAGATTAAATTGCTAAAAAAAGGTCAAATTATGCAGAATTTCTGAAATTTTCTCTCACTTTATTTATTTCATTAGGTTAATGACATAAAAACTTAAATTTTTAAACACCACCACAGGCAATTAATAGCAAGAACAGACAACCCAATTACTTGTTTGTTTAAAAAACAAACAACTACTTGGGTTGTCTGTTCTATAAAATTAATTTAATCTTCAAGAAAAACAACCAGCTATGTGACATAGGAACTAGAAAGCAAAAACAGGAGACTGCATTATATTTGTAGGTTGTCAACAAAATTTTTCATATTATTTTTGAGAAATTGTATATGGTATGGATCCCCCCAGATTAAATGAAATATCCTAAGAATTTTAAAATTTCAGATCTTAAATCTATACAATCAACTTTCTGAATTTACATAAAACAAATTTGAATACTTAAATCATGCAACTTATAGAAAGAAGTTTTGAATAAAAAAACAACCAAATACACATATAAAATGGCAATGTGCAATGTAACTATTTTTTGTGAAATACCTCGATACACTTTTTTTCGTCCTAAAAGTACAGTAAACCTTTGTACAACATTTGTTTAATTACATATTACATTACATTTGTAAAATTACATATTAAATACTAAAGCTAATTATATTTATTTTTAAACCACCCTAATTTTCCTTACAATAATTTTTATTTTTATTAATAAATCTTTACATTGAATAATATACTACATCAAAATAAAATTAAAAAGGATTTTCTTTTTTTTTTTTTTGAATTTCACACTAATTACAAAATTTCTACAATTTGTTCCTCTAAACTATACGAAGCATTATCTTCTGTTTTAATGGGAATATTTGATTTTTTTACACTGAACATACCAACACTTAATGCATACCTATTTCTACCAGTTATTGTATGTATAGTGTTAAATATACTTCAGTTCATCCAAACTGAAACTTATTTGGATTAATGTATTGATATGTTATTTTGTTATCACACTGATTATGCATCTAAATTATCCTTTTATACATAATTATATTTATACTAAAAAAAATTGAAAATGAAACAACATTAAGAAAATAAATTTAGAATTCTTGTTCTGAAGTTTGATGTTTGAAAATATATGAACTTCAAATATAAAATTAATTACTTCAAAGTTTGTTCCAAAATTTGGAACATACGTATTAAACTGCCAACTCATTTCACCAAGCAAAAAGACATCCGAATCTTAAAAAAAATTATATCACTATAATTACTGTGTTCAAACATGATCATGAACAGTTTCCACCATTGGTTGTATATCGCAGTATTTGGCGGTTTTATGATTTGAAGAAATTAGTCAATATTATAATATACAAGTGCTCCAAATTTGCCCTTTCAACATACGTCACAAAAATATCAGTGATTTTGGGCAATTAACCCATTAAAAATAATTTTGAAAATTTTTTTTCTGAAATTACCTTTTTTTTTTACTGAATTTTGCATTAATCTAGATTATTGCAAACAGCAATTTGTCAAGTTATTCATTTAAGGGTAAATAGAGAATTGAAAAAGGTTATATTAAAATTTCGAATATTTCTATTGCTTTTAGAAAGTAAATATCCTACAAAATCAAATGTTTATTTGTAAAATCATATTTGGTTTCATGATCTTAATTACTGATAAATATCATAGAACTGATCTATAAATACACTTCTTGGGTCAATATTTATAAATAACTCAATACAACAAATTTATTCAGGACTTAAATTTATAAGCAGGATAATATCAATACTGATGAACCATTTAGACTTTAACACTTATGTAAAAATTATAAAATCCAGAGTATTCTTGTTCTTAATACGTTTCAGCTGGGATTGCATAGATTTCTTCAATACACTGTGTTATACAATAATATGTGTATAGTCTATATGTGAAGCTTATCATCAAAATTAATGAATTTTACATTTTGAGAACCCTTGTGCAAATACCAATAAATATTATCCATAGTAAAAAAAAAATTGTACATCTGTGTGACAAATTTATATCAGTCAAATTCTAAAAAACATGCTGTGTTAAGAAATCTTTATACTACTACATAAATAGATACACCACACAAATATTTTATAATTTTTATTTTTTTGTGTAAAAGAATTATGGATTCAAAAATGACTTATTATTTTGACCATGCAGGAGAGAAAAGGACTTTTTTATTCAATATATATTCTCACAAAAATTTATCTTCTATAATATACACAATTTAATTAAAAAATTTTAATGCCTTAATTTTTTACCACAGTCAGAATGAAATTCTCGATAAATAATATCTTTTTACTAAAATGGTGCTGCGAATAAAGGCTTTAAAAATGTTGCATAATTTTTTTACTTATAATTTTACAAAAGGTAAATGGTAATTTGCATTTCTAATGTTTGAAAGTGGTGCACAATTTATCATCAAGTATAAACATTAATGACCCTGTAGTAAATTAAGATATTTTTTCATTTCTGTAGTGAATGCTTTTCAAAATTTTTGATTCCCAAAAGAATGTAAAATTATATCGTATAATACATTATATATTTAGAGAGACAAAAACTTGTTTTAATATATTACATGTAGGGTTACATATCAGATTCTTGTATTTTTATTTTAGATAATTTAATACAGAAATATCTCTATTAACTACTTTGAAGATGCGTAAAATAATTAAAATTTAAGTTAACTAAATATATTTTATCTTTTTATGTATGTTCTCTATATAATTTAATTTAAAATAAACAAAAAGTATTTACATTCCTGTAGATATCTATCCAAATTCCTTTTAGCAGAAGTTTCTTTTGTGAACAGAAAAATAGTAGGAATGGAGCTGGCGACGATTTCTAAATGTTTGGTATTGAAAACAAGCTTATTCAAAGTGGTCAGAGCATAATAAGTGAGGAGATGGTTTAAAATCCTTACGCTTCATCATCTTATCAATGTTTACTAAACACTCGAATTTTTTTACCAGGATATTAAAAAAAGATCTTTTTCCTAAATAATCATGTTATCTTTTGCTGTAATCGAGTAACCATTTATAGTAAAAAACGAAATTTTAGTGGGTATAATGTAAAAGAGCAAGAGCAAAATAGTACACAAAAGAAGTATTAGGTTAGAGTTAAGCGGGAAACAAATCAAAACATATGCACGTGCCATCCTCATCACGTGATCGTAATGTCACATGAATAACCTCATTGATAGCACGTTGGACTTCTAATCTAAAGGTCGAGGGTTCAAGTCCCACCTGGGGTGGCCTAACTTCTGAGGAATTGATTTCTTTTTATTATACTATTTTATTGCAATAATTGAATTTAATTTATGAATAAATTGTAACAAACGAAAATAATAGTCCAACACCTTATATGGGGAAAAAAAATGGAAAATTGCAAGGGACTTCTTTTCTATTCTGCCGCTTAATGTTGGGATTCTATCACATGTATAAATATATTTATATTAATTGTAATTATTTAATAAAAAGTAACTAAAATAAAATTTTTCTTTGATGACCTAAGTAGAAATTGACTTAATTTTTTTATATATATAATTGATGAATAAATTAATGATATATAAATCCAAGTATTCAAATTTCGATTGTATTAAAAGTATTCGTATAGCCATCACCTCATCAAGTAAAAGAACTATTAACAAATAATTAAAGAAATTCACCGGAAGTTTTACTTTTAATGTCGGGGAATGTTTCATTTGTTATCTTAAGTTTTTCTCCATTGTTCAAGTCGTACAAACTTTTTGTCCGTTTCAATAGCTTCAATATTTGCGATTGGAGTGTTAGGGCTGGCAGTATTTTTGGGAAAAACATTCTTTTTGTTAGCCTTTACATTTTTTCCCCTTCGGTTTTATTGCTAACAGTTAATTTTTCAGCATTGTTACTTTCATTGTTACTTAAGATGTATTTATTATTAGATTTAATTTTCACATATTTACATTAGTAAATGGGGTTTTATGGTCCAGGCAGTCAGGTAAATTACAAAGGGGAGGGGGAAACTCACTCACCATAGCATTTTTGTTTTTAACAGTTTCTTCAGGACATCTGTTATTCCTTCTCTCTCTCAACATCCTTCAACACTAAATTCTTTGAAAAAGATATATATATATATATATATAGGTCTCCAATTTAGTCCAAAGACTTTTTTGTATCTACATTCGTTGTGTCTGTTGAATTCCAATTTCTTCCTGCTATAGCACTGTAGGTTCTAGTACTTCTTCACTTTTATTTTATATATATAATTAAGTTCCCTCACACAGTTTCGTGTAAAACGATTTTCTTTGTATACTATTTTTAAGAGTGAAAGTGGTAATATCCTACCACGGCCCCCTTATTTGGTGAGAAAATCTGGCGGTAAATTTTTTGGTTATAAAGCTTACAAGAGGCAATGGGGAATAATACCATGTGGGAGATAAAGGGAAAATAGTAACTCTATATTTTAAAAGCAACGGGTTTTTTTTTCTTTTTCTGTTTAATTTTTGAAGCCGTTTTGAAAACCATGTTAGTAGCTCGTAAAATGGATATTTTTCTTTTGAATGAGAGAGGTAAGAAAAAAATGATTTCTTTGAAAGTGAGTGAAAGATTGAATATATTTCGGTATGGATGTCCAAAATAAGGAAAGAATATGCGCTTGTTTGAGAGAAATGGAGTTCGTTATTTCATCAACCTAAGCCTAAAATATGCATATCGGATGTTCCCCCCCCCCCGCTTGTTGCCCAAGCAATCAACTAAAAATCTGAAAAGGAACTGCAGTGAATTCAGTACGAAAAGATGTGTGTAGTTCAGCAGCTTATGTGTATCGGAATGACTTGTAACTGTAACGTTTGCTGTGTGTTGTGTCTTTCGTGTTCCTATTTTGTGCCTGTGTCAAATAAATCAAGTATAACTGATAAGCTTGCTTGAACTGATCAAAAGAGCTAGAGCAGCTGGTAGCTGCTCTAAGTATCTTTTCATAACACCAGTGTTTCATTTTAGAAGCGATATTTTTTCTTGTAAAAATCGTTTTAGAAACCACGCTTTTTTCCCCCGTAAAAATCTGAATAAAAGAAGAAAGAAAGAAATGATTGCTTTTTGTACGAAAGAAGGATTGAAAGGTAAGAATGGCCGAAATTTGGAAAGAATTTCCGTTTAATCTCTTATGTTTGATTTGATGCTCCTTATGTTGTCCATTTTAGAAACCATGCTTTTTCAAAGTTTTTCATCTCTGGCGCTATTTTGGAAAACGTGGTTAAAGAGGATGCTTCGGCAACTTGAATTGAGGGTTCCTATTGGTTGTTGTGAATAAGCTTATGGACTTTGACTGCTATTCTAAGAGAAAAATTTAAAACTATTGAGTTACAAGAACTATTTAAAGAAAAATTAAAATTAAGATAAAAAAAATTAAGAAATTAATTGTCAAAGAGCGATTCTATGAGTACAAAAGCTTTTTATTTATCATTTTTGGTTCCTTTAAGGGGATGGTGGACCATTAAAACGAATTTCTTAAATTGTTAGCTTAATTAGCTGAACATGGAATTAATGTAGTTAAATGATTATTATATTTCACAATTTAAATATATTTTTCAAAAAAAAAAAACCATTATAAACTGATTTTTTTTAAAAAAAATTAATTTTTTTAAACAATTTTTAAAAATGCTCCTTGCGCATTAATTTTTGAGATATGTTCATTTTTGTTTTATAAATAGATGAATTACAACAAAATATACCTATGCATGGATTTTGAATTCAAAATAAAATTTGATGAAAAAAAAAAAAGATAAATTTTCTGTATTATATGAAATATTTCACCTATTATCACACATTCAATGTATTCAAAACCACGCAAAATGTGATCCGTTAAATTTATTAGAAAACTAATGCACAAATTTGTGAATTATATCATCTTTCATACGTCGCGAAAATTTCAAAGAGGTATGACGTAAATTGAAACGCAAGGAGCATTTTACGTAACAATGAAAATGGAAATCTTACGAACTAAGAAAAGTGCATTTTTTAACACTTATTTCAGAAAAATAAAAATAATAATTCAATAGTTATTAATCAAAATGACAGAATCATTCTGTGAATTATAAGGATTGTTATTAGTATAAAAAATCAAAATTCGAATTTTGACCAAAATTTGACTTTGTGAAGGTCCACCATCCCCTTAAGAGCAGATAGCAGTTGAAGGAGTGTTAGCATTTTCTTTTCTAAGTCAGAGAGAATTTTAAACAGTTTAACGGTGGTATTCTCAATCGCGAGTTAACCTCGGGTTATCCCCGAACCGGAGGTAACTCGCAGATTGTGTGTGTGTGTGGCGAAACATCATTATTCTCAATTGCGGATCGCGCCAAATCCACGGATTATTCATCCAAAGGTAACCCGCCGATTTCGGAGTGTAACTCGCGGATTTCGATCACGCGAATCTGTTTGTAAGCAAATATGGACGTAGCAAAGAATATGTCACGTGATTATTAGTGTCCAATCACAACGCGATTGTAACATCTTGCCCACGCATAACTCACGGATTCGGTAATCGTCAGTTCGAGAATAAGAAAGGAGAATTATCCGCGAGTTATCGGCGAGCAAGGGTTACCCAATCTGTGAGTTTTCTTTTCAATAACTCGTGATTGAAAATACCACCGTAAGTAGACTAAAAGTTTCGGAAACATTTGCTTCAGAGGTGGGGAATTCTTGAGATATTCTTCATTCTTTGTTTTTTCTTCTTTATTATTATTTTCTATGGGGTTTGGGTTTTTTTTAATCAGTTTTATTACATCTAGCAATGTTAGCGAATGAAATTCCTTCGACAACATTGTTGTTGGTAAAGACTTTCTTTAAATTTAGCGGGGTACCTTTCTTCGGTTTTGGAAATGGGGACAATTTAGTGTAGCAGAGACAGTATGCCCGTACACTTCGCAAATAATGCAAAAGGAAGTATCTTGCTTTTCTTTTATCTTACATTCTTTTGGAGGCATGTACCAAACTATTCCAAAAATCCCTACCTGGAAATGCAATAGAGGTGAGGGCGGGGCTTCAGGAGGCAAGGACCAATGGGATGACTTGAAAGGAAAAGTCGAGGCTATCTTGACAGATGTACTCTGGTTGGGAGTGAGCTAATGGTTTTCACAGCGCTTTTCAGGTAAAATTTGGAATAAAGAGAATTTACAATTTAAATGAGAAATTAATAATTTATTTAAGTTAAATATTTGCGAAAAATTTTTAAATTTGAAAATTATTTAAGCAAAGATTCTACTTAGATGTAGGCGTTCTCAGTATCAGTTTTAGCTTCTTTAAGTTTGGTGCTAGTTTTAAAAATCGGGGAAACCTTTTCATTAGACTGGTTATGGTATTTAAAAGCTCTAGAAATTGAATAGATTTGTAACATTGTAATCCTGGTTATTATTTTGAGGGTAACCTAGGATATTTTGTGGAAAATTAAACCGTTCATTGTTATTGTGTGTTTTAGAATGGGTAGATCCGGAGTGCTTCCGTTAGTTATGTTAGATAAAGAAACTCCTACTCTAATAATATTGTTGTTTAAGATAATTGGCTTATTCCTATTTTCTAGTAGGGGATTTTTTTTTTACGTTTTTGGAAACTTGGGGCATTTAGTATAGCAGGCAATGTTATCACACTCATTATAATTAATGCAGAAGCGGGTTTCTAACCCCTCTTTAAACTCAAAGCCTTAGGTGGCAGTTAGATGCGGTATGAAAGGATTAGATGCAATTAAAGCACTGAGTGACTCACTTTTCTAATGAGAAACGCCTTGACTTGCAAGTAACTAAATTGACTTAGGTCAAAAATATTTGCATTTCCTTTATCCTTCATCATTGTAGCTTTTTAAATAGGGAGAGAATCTTTAGTTTTCTTTAAAATTAAACCATTTTGAAATCTGTGGGGCTTAGTAAAAAATCTACAGTAAACTAAGTACTACTTTAATTAGTTTTCCTCTTTTGGCATAATAACGTATTCTACAATTTAGCTCATGTCTTGTAACGTTTTACGCAATATTTACCATATTTGGGAGTAAAATTTATATGTTACCGTTAAAGTAAAATCCGTTATTTCGTAGAATAATTAGGTATATTTCAGGAAATAACTAAATAAGTCAATTGAAGTATATAAAATTATTGAATTCTACGATTTAACTATGTACTCTATAGAACAGGGATGGCGTACCATTGGCACACGTGCCATTCATGGCACGGAAAACAATATTTTGGGCACGCCTACGACCAAAATGTTTGCATTTTATTTCAAAATAACAAAGTTTACTTTGAAATATTACGAACAAACAAGTGTGATCGGTCGGGATGTGGCGAAGAGCACACTCGTTTGTTATTTCCTTGCCTTAGTTACGTCGTGGAATGCAATTGCTTATGATGCAAAGTTCGTCTACGCATAACATAGTCGATTTCATTGACATAACTATATTTTAAAGTTTATTTGTGTTACCTTTACGTTTTTAAAATATTATTTAACATGACTAATTCAAAAAAAGAATAAAAAGCGCAAGGTAGTAAGTGCAACAGAGGATTTCAAATTTGGTGAATCTAGAAATATAGCATTATTAGTAAAGGCGGCAAACAGGTATGTGTTTTATGTTCTGAAATAGTGGTATGCAGAACATCGTCTGTAAAACGGCATTTTGAAATAAATTGATTAAAAATAAAACCGATAAAGATTATAAAAGATTAAGATAAACCAATTATAGATGACTCCAATGGAGCATACATTCTACTAAAAGCGATATCTTACAATCCTAATATAAGTTCTTTATCATTCAATCTACAACAAGAGAACACACACTAATGTTGATTTAATGTTACTTTTTTGAATTGCACGTATAACTAAAACATTTACAACTATATAGTACAAATGGTATTTTTTCGTAGTAAATACAGTTTTGAGTTCTTAGTATTTAGTTTTATTATTTTCCCAATAATCGCAAGTCAATATTATTTGAACATCTATACCTCATTAAATATTTTTTTAGAAAAAAATGGCACGTTGATCCATGAAGGTTCGCTACCCCTGCGATAGAATAACAATTACTTGATTCTTTCAAGTAGGAACTACGACACTCGAAAGTTCTTTAAACCAATTTTAGCTGATTTTAGTCAGTTTTGAACCGCTTATAGCTGCTTTGTAATGACGTGTGTATGTATCCTTCATTCCGTTGCCTTTAAACGCAGAATTTAGTTTTAAACGATGTATGTAAGATGTATCCGCGTGACTACGTTCGGAACCGTGATTTTAAAAAAGTGCATAAATGGATAATTTTCATGATATTTAGTGGCACTTAGATTCGCGCGCGCGAATACATGTATAAAATTGTTTTAATGACATTTTGGTAAAAAAAATTATTTAAATACAATATTTTGGCAAAAAATTGACTTAGAATCTTTTTTTTTTCACAAAATGTTCTCCTTTTATAAAAAATGTTTCTAAAATAATAATATTTTGCTTATATAGTGTAAAGACTTCTCCGGAGAGTCTGAACCATTTCTTTTGAAAAATTCATATTATTTTCAGAGTTACAACCAATTAAAGTAATTATCGGTGTTTTTTTCTTAAAATTTCTTCCCTCTGTTGTCGTAAAACATGGATAAACCCGCTTCTAAGTTATATATTTCAAAAACTCTAGATGAGCCTCTGTACAGAGGTCTGAGCTATATACAGACAAAATATGATTATAATAGAAGTATTTTTCATAAAAGGAGAATATTTTGAAAATGGGTCATTCTATGCTCATTTTTTGTCAAAATATTGTACTTAAATAATTTTTTATTGTAATAATATTCTTTAAGCAATTTTATATACATTTTCTAATCTAAGTGACACTAAATATCATAAATATTATCCATTTATACGCTTTTGCAAAATCACAGTTCCCAACGTAGTCGGATACCTTAAGTCAGCATTTTGCATTTTGGATTACTAACAAATATTTTTGCAATCTGTTTTCTAGCAGTGGCTTCTGCAGGAATGGAAAACCAACTTATAAATAAGAAAGATTTAATGCAAGAGAGGTCTGAATCTTTTTTAAATAAGCGTTGGACCAAGGAAAACAGTGCTGGACTTACTCGTGAAAAACTATTAACTTATATAGTCGAAGTAAAAAGTGCTACAGCAGCACAGAAAAAAGAAATTTTCACATGACTATTGGCTACTCCAGCATTATGATATCCTTGAAGGTCAAGGATAGAAGAGTTAACTGAGCCAGAAACCGTTGCAAAACATATTCTTTTTCCCTCCTTTCTGTTTAACTGTTAGTAATATGAGCAATTATAAATAATATCATTTGCTTTTCCTTATTATTTATCAATTAATCATCCGCTTTAGGGATAAAATGTATTTTTCGAAAGGTCTTAGCTATTTATGATCAATTAATTTATAAAATGACTTTGACATTGTTTATTTTCCCCTTTAACGGTATATTGTTAGCTATTTCGTGGAGTGAGTGAATATTAACTTCGCACTGTTGAGCTACACGTGGGCTTTTGACGACGGACTACGTAATTTTGAACCATAGCTGTAATGGTCAAGTGACGTGGATGACACCTGTGAGCTGGCACACCCCTCTCCTAACTACCACACCACACCAACGGGAGGATGTTTCAGTTCTCGACAGATTTAACGTGCATCGCTGCCCTACACGGCGGGTCTTTAGTGGTACTGGGTTCGAACTCGTGACATGCCTGCCACTGGGCTACCGCAGCCCTGTTATTTCCTTGAATAACTAGGTAAAGTAGAATATTTTTCATCTATCATATACTTTAACTCACTTGTCTAGTTATTTCATGAATTACGTAGTTATTCTATGAAGTAACTGAATTATACACTTTAACCGTAACATATATATGAAATTTTCAGAAAATTCAGTGACTTTGTCAATAAAAAGTCAAATGTCTTCATTCAAACATTATTTTATTACAATGTATCAAAAAATTATAATTCCTCGTTCGAAGAATACATTTGGAGAGTTGCGTAATAATTAAATATAAATTTCGAAGTATGGAGCACATAAAATTTGGGTTTGAGACAAATTTTTTATTTAAAATTTTTTTAAAAATTTTAAACATAATATAGGAAGGTTTTCTTTAAAAAAAATTCCTATTATAGTAAAGTTTACACATAGATTAACATGAATGTAATAAATATAGAATAGACATAATTTATACCTCAATTTTTTTCAATTCCTACTATTAGCTCGCACTCTGTCTATATATTTATTCATATATTTGTATATTTATTTATTTATCTTGGTGGAATTTTCAATTGTTAATAAAATACATTTTAAAGCGCTGAATTGAGCTGAAATTTTATATACAGGATCATTTTGGATGACAATACAAAAATTTAATTATAATTAATAAAAATTAATTTATTAAAACTAATTATTTAAAGAATTACAAATACAGCCACGTTGGTGACATGTCAAAACTTGAAAAGGTTTTTTTCTCACGTGTTAAAGCATTCAGTTGGACTGAAATTAAAAGGACAATACGATACTTTAATGATAATTAAAAAAACTAATTACCACTTAATGTTGTGATTCTGTCCTATGTATATACATATTTATATTAATTGTAACTATTTAATAAAAAGTAGCTAAAATAAAATTTTTCGTTGTTGATCTAAGTAGGAATTGACTTAAAAACTATTTTTCTGTATTACTTGTTATTGTTACAAGGACACGTTGAGGCTCGGTATAAAAATGATTAAAACTCATTAGAGAATTCCTTTTTATACCAGGTACAAATTGGCAGATTTTATACTTTATTATTATTACATTAACCATATAAAATGTATGATACATTTCATAAATCATAAAAGGTTGCAAGAAAATATTTCAATATATTACAAATTAAAAAAGTATTATTCTCATATCAGCATAAAACTGTTTGCAAAGTCTTTCATGAAAATCAGTAAATGCCCAGGCACCGAGCTTACATCTATACTGGAAGCATTTCTTCTTTAGTAGGAGCATTATTTTGAGAAATCCATTGTCTTTCTTCTGTCTTTTTTCAATATTTATTTAAACTTTTATTTATACACAGGTATTTTTTTTTTATTTGAAAAATAACGTAACTTAAATTAGGCTATTCAAATGCATCTATCACAACTAGTTCTACCCTTTTTGTGACAAGAATTGAATATTATCGCCAGAAGTAGGTGTGCACACACTTTCATCAGAGTTTGCCTGCTATACATTTATCGATTGTAGAATCTTATGCTAATGTTGATACACAGGTACATTCTTTAAATAACTCAATACAAAAGATAGCTTCATGGAACTTTGTGAACTTGGGGTTGTATTGTTGCTCTTTTGTACTTACAAGGATAATTCCACTACCATGCATAGTTTTTTTGTTTTCATGTTCTTGTTGTTGTTTGACTAACAGTGCATATATTAATTAGATTGGCATCAATTGCGGTTTTCATTCTTTTGGGGCTTGGTACATTGTTTTTCAATTCCTACTATTAGCTCACAATCTCTATATATTTAT
>BMAV01022947.1:35844-45870 GCA_019973955.1 Trichonephila inaurata madagascariensis
CAACCCAGACCTAGACAATCAACATATGAGGCTTGTTGATAGAACTAATAACCTACATCAAAAAGATGAAAATCAGGAAAGCTCCTGGAATAGACAGGACCACAAATAAAATGGTCCAAAACTTTCCTATCTCTGTAATTTTTCAACTTACTAACTTAATTAACAATATCTTAAATACTGGACATTTCCCACAAGCGTGGAAAACAGCCACAGTTGTACCGATTCTCAAACCCGGTAAAGACCCCACGTTGGCGACCTCCCATCGTCCAATATCTTTACTCTCCGTCCGCAGCAAATTAGCTGAGAGAATCACTCTAAACAAATTAAATGACCACCTCCAAAATAATGATATTTTAATCCCCCAGCAGCACGGTTTCCGTGTCAATCTTTCCACATCACACCGGCTTCTACGTGTGGTGGAATATATTAAAACTGGAGTTGCGGAAAACAAGTCAACTGGGGCTGTTTTCCTCGACATCCAAAAAGCCTTCGACAGAGTTTGGCACTCCGGCCTTCTCTACAAATTAATTCGCGTTAACACCCCACCCTATTTAATTAAAATCATAAAATCTTTCCTTGAAAACAGAAATTTTTTCTGTCCACGTAAATCACTCCAACTCTTCCCTCAAAAATATAAATGCTGGAGTCCCACAAGGGGCCCTCTTAACTCCTACTTTATTTAACATCTATATCAATGATATCCCTAGAACAAGCTTCTCGACTATTTGTCTGTACGCAGACGATTCAGCAATTCTGGTGCAGAACACGCAAACTTACAGAACATCACTCACCAACTTCACAAACACCTAGCGAGGATCGAATACTGGCTTTCCACCTGGAAAGTTGCACTTAATGTTGAAAAAAACAGAAGCCGTATTCTTCTCTCGTCACGTCAAGAAAAAACCTCCAGACCTTTACATACAAAATACACACGTTCCCTGGTCTCAAAACACCTAATATCTTGGTGTTATTCTTGATAAAAGACTCACGTTTAAACAACACCTCACACGAGTAAGAAAAAACTTCAGTTTCCGTGGCTAAAGTTTACCCATTAATTTCCCGGAAATCATTTTTATCGCTTAGAAATAAGATGCTTATTTATATACAAATCTTAAGACCCACTCTGATCTACGCCTCCCCAATCTGGGGACATGTAGCCCACTCGAATATCCAACTAATTGAAAGAGCTCAAAATTTAATCCTCCGTACCATCACAAAAGCTGACTGACATCAGATTCGCTCTGAACTTAAAAACTCTCAAAGAAGTTATCCAAAAGATCGTATTAAATTCTTTAATAACATTGATTCCCATAATAACAGAGCAATTCTTCGTATAGAAAAGCACCCCCTGAATCCCCTTTTTAATCACCCCAGAAATATCCTCGCAAATTCGTAATCTTTCATTTTAAATTCTCATTTCTCAAAATTCCATTATTGCATTAGGCAGATTCTTTCTCCTCCAATAGGAGCCGAGCAAGCTGACCAATCTCGATCTCTGCTCTTAGAGCAGATTCTTCTGAAATTTTTTTCCATCGTTGGGGTACGTGTTAGAGCACATAGTCCTGTCGGACTCTAATCTCCTATCCTGGAATGAAGATGACTGTAACGAGTTATACCAATGCCCATTTTAATGAGGAATTTAAATTTAGAAAGGAGCTAAAAATTTAGAAAACACATGAATGAATGTTAAATTAAATAATTTAACATTAAAAAAGAAAACAGCTCTTTTAAGAGCTCCGAAATCTGAAATTGTAAAGTCAGTAAGTGGGTGGAGTTAAATTGGTCAATCCAGGTGCAACAAGGTATCGTCGATCAGAAAGTGCGGGAAAAATATCAGAAAATGATCGTTGGAGAAACTGGCTGGAGTACCTAAACCTGTCGGTTTCCTTGCGGGAAACAGGTACTCCGCAACCATTCCACGTATATATAGACTTGTCGGTCTCTAACCTCCTATCAGGTAATTTTGATATGCCTTTAAAGAGTTTTACCATTTGCCCATTGTAATAAAAATATTAGAATATTAATAAATAAATATCATAGGATAATAATATTAAAATACTTGGATGTGAGAAAATAGATTAATAATTAAAAAGAGCTTTGAAAACTTAGAAAAATCAGTGAAATGAACTAAAAAAGTGGGTGGAGTTAGCCTAGCCAATCTGAATGCAGCAAAAACTGTAGATCTTTAGCTCGGGAAAAGTTATCAGAAAGCGTGAGTCGAAGTCAGAAAATGGAAGTCGGAACAGGAAAGTGAGAGGGTGCGTTCCTATTGGCCGAGCCAAGAGTTCAGCTAATAGGGCATAAGTAGTTTTGAGAAAGTGGAGAACCAATCAGAGTCCCTGTATTCCGGTCCCGGCCTTGGTAGAATTCGGTTCTGCATTTTTGTCTTCTCCGAGGACCCGTCGTTTGTTTTCTCCCCCGTGTTTGGGCCGTCTCGGCCCGTGCTCTCCTTTCGGCTGTCCACGTGTTACGGAATCTTTTTGCATCGCTTCGAATTTTCATTATTTTATCGAAATTCGTTTTGCATTTATGTTGTGAAGTGTTGCAGTTTCCTGCATTTATGCTATTTAGCATTATTTTTTAATCGTTTTCCCATTTTTCGAGACTTGGATTTTCTCATCGTGTGTGCACGTGTTCCCTGGATACTCTCTTGGATTACCATTATTTCACTAGATTACTCGCCATGGAAGTGGATAAAGCCTCTGCAGCTACCGGATCACAGGTTAGTGGGGTTTCTTATAGTTCTTTGAGTGCTTTTAATATGTCAGATGTGTGCCCATGTTAGGTTAAATGAATTGTATACTGCTAAAGAATGTAATGATTTTTGTGAAATGCTAGGGGAGTTATTTTATAATAGTAATAACAACAATGATTCTGTTCCGAGGTTAGAGGAACTTGGGATAAATAATATTTACTGGATTTGCATTAGATGCACCAGGAAGGCTAATCTTCTACTCGCTAAAGAGCATCAGGAAGAGCTCAAAGCAATTTTTACAGCAAATGCTGCTGCGTCGCCCTCCTCGACTCCTGTTAAGTCGAGCGACGATATAAGCAATCAAGGTAGTTTTACTACTCCAATTAAGTGCAAACGCACTTCTAAATCGCCTACTAAAGGCACAGCTAAGAAAACTTAGCCGAGCGAGGAGGTTATTGCTTTAAGCAACTCCTTCTCTGCAATTGCCCTTATTGAGGAGTCTGATGAGGATATTAATGATGTATCTGCTCCTAACACCGAGGAAGAAATCAGTACCCTTCAGGCACCTGTAGAGGACCCCGCTAATATAAACATGGAAGACGAGCAAGAAAATTCAGACGAGCCACAGTTAGCGGATAACGCTAGTGGGCTGACATCCTCGTCCAAAGAGGACAACCAACAAAAAAAAAACGCACTCGCCAATTGTTATTGATGAGCAATATAACACCCCTGGATTGCTAAAAGAAATTAGTGAGGTCGTAGAAAAGATAGTCATGGGCAAGATTGTCGGAGGAAAGCTTAAAGTTGTCCCCGAGGATCCAGCGGCCCATAGGAAAATTCAAAATTTCATTTCGGTGAAAAACTAAAGTCCCACACCTATGAGATGGCGAGTGAAAAACAGCTCAAAGCTGTCATCAGGGGATTACCCAGTGATTTTGACGTTGATGAAATCATCCGAGAACTGGGTACTCATAACATCACCCCAGAGCACGTTTTGGTTATGAGAAACCGCAAAAATAATACCAAAATGCCTCTGTTTCTGGTTGTATCGAGGAAATGTACAGCCAACAAAGCTATTTTCCAAGTCACCTATATAGGCTACTACAAAGTCAAAGTGGAACCCCTTGATAAAAATTCCATGCCAGCCCAATGCTACAGGTGCCAGCTTTTTTATCATCATTCTCGCTTCTGTAACAGGGAGCCAAAATGTCTTAAGTGCAGTCAAAATCATCTCACAAGAGACTGCACAAAAAAACCAGACGTCCCGGCTAAGTGCACCAATTGGGGGGGGGGGGGGCCCCCCACCCGGCGAACTTCTCCGGATGCGAAAAAAATCCAAAAAACCTTAAGCCCAGCAAGCCCCCGACCAAAAATGTTTGGCATGAGCGAGCGAAAGCTTTTGAGGAGAAAAAAAATAAATAAACCCGAAAATAAAAATAAAAATGAAAAACAGAAAATACAAATAAAAATGAGAGCGAATCGCTATCTGATACCAAGGTGTTTATGGAGCAGATGTCAGTAATGATGAATCAGTTCGGAACTATGTTCCAGAAAATCATGAAAAAACTAGGAGATAATGTTTAATACCTCTAACCCCAAGAATTCTTCCCTTCGTGTTTTGAGCTGGAACGCTAATAGCGTCAAGTACAAGTTAGGAGAATTGAGGAAATTTTGTGTGAAGACCCAGATATTATTGGCATCCAGGAAACTCATCTGGGTCGCGCTGATTCCTTCAAGCTTCTCAATTATATTTGTCACCGTAGTGACCGTTTATCCCACCGGGAAGGTGGTACGACCATTTTTGTCAGAAACTCCATCAGGCATCACGTTTTTTGTCTATTATAATACAAACACGTTTGAAAATTCTACTGTTAAGCTTAAGTTAGGTAACAACACTCACCTCATGTTGTCGTACATTTACAAGCCTCCGAGAAATCACGTTAATACTACGGAGCTTGATGCTATTCTTAATGCCAGTCCCAAGATCATGCTTTTTGGTGATTTCTATTCTCACCACCCATGTTGGAACCCAGGGCGCCCAAACACACATGGAACCCCTTTGTACAATTGGGCGAGTGCCCATGCCCTGGACATCATGGCACCCACTGCTCCCACATACTACGCAGCCCGTGGCGCATGTTCTGTTCTCGATATTGCTTTTTCTAAAAATCTTACTGTAGTTGATATCACTTCTGTTAACGATTTAAGTAGTGATCACACATAATCCTGTCTTAATTGTGATCTAGCTCTATATAATACTTTGCCTAAAAATCTCCGTACCCTAAAATCTACTAACTGGATTAAATTTCAAGAAATAGTTTTTAACTCCATTCCTGGTAATCATATCATTGATACTAACAACATTGATAATGCTATCAATAATTTCACTGGCATGATCACTAGTGCTATTTCCGCTACCATTGTCACTAAAGTAATTAATACCCCTCACTTAAGACTTCCACACCACATCAGGGAGTTAATTAAAATTAAAAACCGTTTTCGAAAACAATGGCAGCTCACAAGAAATCCTCTCCTTAAGAGAGAAGTTAACTCCCTTCAAAGGCAAATCAGAACACAAAAAAGTGAGCATCGAAATAAGTCTTGGCATAATTTATTGCCTAACTTACATCCAGAAGACAATTCTCTTTACAATCTCCAACGGAAGCTTGTTAAAAAATCAGTTGTCATCCCCCCGCTCGCTGGCAGAAACAGCATCCTTTATTCGGATGATGTAAAAAGTCGAAGAGTTTAAAAACAATCTCAAGGCAACGTTTCAAGAGAATACTGAGCCTTACAAAGACACAATCATAGAATTAGTAGAGTCCGAAACTTATGATTTCCTCGCTAATTCAAATATGCAAGTACCACCACTCACCAGTCCAGCAGAGATCTCTGCCATTATCTCTAAGTTTCAAAATAAAAAAGCTTCCGGACCAGATAATATACCAAATCATGCCTTAAAGCTTTTGCCTCTTAATGCTATTACTCATCTCACTAAAATTATCAACACCTGTCTTAAACATATGTATTTTCCTACACTCTGGAAATCGGCTAATGTGATCATGCTGCCCAAACCTAATCAAAATCATAAACTTCCTAGCGATTATAGGCCTATTAGTTTATTGTGAGCCACGGCTAAAATATACGAAAAGGTCATTCTAAATAGGATCAAGCTACACTGTGATGCAATCAATTGTATTCCTTCGGAGCAGTGTGGATTTAGAAACAAACACTCTACCATTCATCAATTCATTAGAGTCACCAACATAATCAATGAAGGCTACACTTATAAGTTTTTCACTGTTGGGGTCTTTCTCGATGTCAAACGAGCATTTGATAAGATGTGGCATGATGGGCTCATCTATAAAATGATTAAGCTTAACTTCCCTGAGTATTTAGTTAAAATTATCCACAATTTTCTCAAGGACAGGTCATTCAGAGTCAAAATTAATTTTGACTTCTCGAACAAAGGCTTTCCAGAGGCAGGCTGTCCTCAGGGGTCATGTCTCTCGCCTCATTTATACAATATCTACACTAATGATTTTCCCCATCATCCCAGCGTTAGTATCTGTTTATTTGCAGACGACGCTGCGGTCCTCGCCCAAGGAGCAAACTTAAATTACAGTCAATGCACACTCCAACGATACCTACACTCTTGAATCTTGGTTGACAACTGGTGAATAGCAATAAATGTCGACAAATCACAAGCAATAGTTTTTAGAAAACACGGGCGCTCTAAAATTCCTAAAACTTTATATTTATTCGACGAAGAACTTGAGTGGGTTAACGTGGTACGTTACCTGGGCCTCTTCCTAGATACTTCTGTGACTTACAGGCAGCACACCAAATATATCTGATAAATTCTGGACCAAAATCCATCTCAGCATTTCGCTGATTGGAAGGAGGTCCTCGTTATCACTTAGGAACAAAATATTGCTTTAGAAGCAAGTTCTTCGCCCAGTGCTAACATGCGTCGCCCCAGTCTGGGGAGCGGCGGCCCCAACCACTATCAAAAAAGTTCAAACTATGCAGAACAAGATTCTTCTTATTATTACAAATGCGCCTTGGTACATCAGAAATAGTGTTTTACACCACGATTTAAAGATAGATCCTATATATTGGGGATTACATCACTAAACTCTCACGTAATGTCTTTAGAACTATTGAGAATCATCCAAATCCACAAATTCAAGCACAAACAATCTTCACTATCCCCAATGGCAAACACAAATTTGCCTACAATTCGACAAAGTGGTCTCTGCCATTAAAACCTCCGTAACCAGCTCCCCCTCAACTCCTCTAGCTCTATTTTGTAGTTTTTTTTCATCTAAGCACTCATGAACTATGATCCACACTATCTGTTTTGTTCCGAATCCCTTACATTGGTTCTCTTTTCAGTTCCTGCTTCCGTCCTCGCTCGCTCGTTTCGTCTGTCGTTCTGACCATGTTTTCCCGTCTCCGTGTTTGGCTCCGCCCACGTCTCGTCCTGGTTGGCTTTGCCTCCTCTTATTGCCCCGCCCCTCCCCCTTTTTTGAGTAGTTTTTCCCCTGGCTTCCTTCACTCTTTTGCCATCCATTCTGAGCAGAAGCGCTTGGCTCGCCATCAATCTTATTTTCGTTCAGAGCCAATCAGAGTGATTCTGCGATTCAACTGAGTTGGATCGCAGGAAAATATGGAAAAGAGGAATAAAGTTAATTAAAATCTGGATTGACCAAGACATCTCTTGGTCTTCTAACAGAGAAATGAGAGTAGTAATTTGGATTGTCATGCCCATCTATATTATTAAAGAAGTTGGAAGCTAATTTACGAATAGTTTGTCTTATAGTTGGGATTTTACATGCCGCTCTAATATCAGTATTTCTCATATACCAGTGGGCATAGAGAATTTGTCTTAGAATTATGCTCTGAGAGCTTTCGAGAAGGTTGATATTGGTTCTTGCTGCATGGGCCCCAAACTGGTGATGCATAAGTGAGAAGGGGTTTTAAGATCAGAGTGTAGATATATAAGCAATTTATTACGTCTGTTTTTACTCAACACAATAAACACACACTAGTGGACTGTCATTACTCAATAATAACACATTCCACACACTACCTCTCTCGAGGTTCTTGTTGTGCACACTGAAGTTTATTTTTCAAACAGCTAGAGGGCGCTGTTAGTTAACAGCTAACAACGTCTATTTAAGCCGCGATCACTCACGCGGGATGTTCTGTACACTCTAGCAACAAGAAAATCCACCCAGGATTCTAAAAAGGATGCCCAGAGCCTCGATTTTTTCTGTAGCTGCACATTTTAGGTCATTGAACCTTCAGGCCTGATGCAATCCCTCTTTCTGGAACGATTGGAATGTAATGACCTTCAAAAGTTTATGTGGGGGGCTGAGAACTCCCGCGAGAAGTTGAGCATATGCATACAGTCTGCTCTGAATGTTTGGAAAATGATTAAAATATTATTTTTCTACTTTCTACTATCATTATCTTATTATTTATAAATAATATTTATTACTGGTATATACGTTTTATACTGGTTTATGAAAGAAACATAAAATTATGTGCTTTAAAATGAAAATTTTGTATGTTTAGTTTAAATTAATGTGTTAGTCTCATTTATATGCAATAAATTTAATAATTTTATTTGTATAATACAAAAAACATCTTGTACTTTATAAATATGTATCATAGTGACTTAATTTTATTTTCCTAATTAAATGCACATGTTAAAAGTTTGGGGTGTTCTCTACACACCCCGCGAGTAACGACGCGTAGCAAAAATAGGCGCGAATGAAAGCGGGTTAATTTAGACTTTCGGCCGATAAGGGAATAAAGATTACGCGTAGCGTTTTTAAAGTTATTTCTGATGTGTGTAATCTGTTGTCGGAACATGAGCGTTTTATCAATGATGACACCAAGGTATTTGGTGTGTTGAGACCAGGGGATTCTTTGATTTTGAAGAGTGATTTCAGGGGGTGGGACTCTTTGACGTACGGAGAAACGGAAAACGGAGAACCAAATTTCAAGGTGAGCCAGGTGTTCATTGATGTTATCAGTTAAAGTGTTTAGGTGTTTATGTCTGTGCTCAATATTGCCGTATCATCTGCATACATACAGAGCGCATTGTGTTAGTACTTTTAATTATGTCATTTACATATAAATTAAAGAGGACCGGGCCGAGGATTGATCCTTGAGCAATTCACTGAAAAATGGAGGAAAATCGATGCAAAAATTACAAAAAAACTTATTAAATCTATACTAAGACGCTTAAAAGTTGTTGTGGACACTAAAAGATATCCTACTAAGTACTAAATTAGGAAAGAAATATAATATTTAAAACTATGTTGAGATTTTTGTGAAGTGTACAAAGACTTTTGTGACGCAATTTTTTGGTAGTTTTTTTTATTATTAATTTTTAAAAATAATAATCTATTTTTTAAAAAATGATCATGTCATTCCATTACGAACAAGTTGCAGATATCTTAAAAAATTACAATTCAAATATATTAATTTTTATTTAGTCGAAAACATTAAACTTTATCTAAAATTGCAAGTGTATGAACACTTTTGTGGTTCACTGTATATAAGCATAGATACATTATATGTTACATATTCATAGGAATGATTTATATATTAATATCTCAGCGTGTTCTTGAAAATATTCATAATAAATTCATGTGGGAATCCAACCGAAATCTTCCAAAAGGTGGGATGCTTCAGACAGCGGGGTTTTTATTGGGTTGGTGTCTAGGGGTTTTTAGGGTGTATTAGTTAATTTTGAAATAAAATAGACAACATAGTTTAAGAAAGAAACTGGTTGAAAACTGAATTTATTAAGAATTATATGGGAGTATTTACAAGGGGAATATTTCAAAAGAATAGGAAAGTTGGATAAGCATATTTCGGAAGAATAGGAAAGTTAGATCACATTACTTTAAGGAAGTCAATTGAGATTAAATAGAACTCATTATGGTGCTATTAAGACTTACCGCCTGGCGCGGACGAACGGTGCTGACGCGCGAAATACGACGTTTCTCTGACGAGTGTTAGTGGGCCTCTGCGGAAAAAGGTTGATGTCGCGTTTTAAAAGGGACGCTAGATGGCGTTGATGTGGAACACTGTTTTGATTAGAATTGCCGACATCTGTAAAGGGATATGATCTAACCTTTTACAAATGGGATATCCTACAAAATCACCCTCCTCTGACCGAGCTGGTCTCTCAGCTCTTACAGTGTTGAGAGCTAAATTATTTACTAAAGAGAGCTAAATTGGATTCAGCTATAACCATAAATTTTTAAATATATGAATGTTTATGCAATAACCAAAATATATATATATAT
>BMAV01022947.1:59275-159525 GCA_019973955.1 Trichonephila inaurata madagascariensis
GCCCGAGAGTCAAAATCACTCACCGCTTGTTGTAGCGTTCCTTGTACGTCATGGAATTCGTTCCATGCGAGCTGGTAGAGAGTGTCTGTTTCATCATGTCCATGGTCCTGTCTTAGGAGAGCGACAGTTTTCTCCTTTTCATTACAAATAATTCTCAACCTCCGAATATAAATTTTCATCGAGGTGAGCTCTTCGCACGGTGTGGGAGCAGTACCATTCGATGCCGTAGATAGAGGTGATAGCAGGGAAAAGTCCATGTCCGTTTGCTGTCCGTGTGCCATATCCAAGTCGGGTGCCGAAAGAGAAAAAATATTGGAGAAAGTACTAGCGATCTGTACTACTCAGGAAGCACTGAAAAGTGCTGTAGCCAGACGTTAGCTTATGTAGAGAGGAAGAACTAGCAAGTTAAATCAGGGCGTATAGAAGACGCATCCAGTTCGATCTCTAGTTCAAGCGACAAATATTTTGACAATAGCAAGCAAAGCTTAAAGTAGAAATATTTCAGTCTTCTTACTAATCACAAGCTTTAATTCCGATTTGTTCTTGAACTCACCACCATAGATTGTCATTTCCATGACCTTTAACAGGAAAACCGCTGGTTAATCGATTGGTAATTTAGAACCATTTGGATTACATATTTTGTAGCTACGGATTGTAAAACAGAAAGTTTAGTATTCCTTTGATTTGTAAAATATATTGCTTTATACAGTGACGCCTTCCATTCTGTTAGAATATTCATCTGTGCTCCAAATTACATTTGATATTTCAACAGGAAGAAATCCACTGTGTTACAGATCTATACTGATGGCAGCATGGGTGTTGGTGCTGTCTCGGGTAGTAGAATTTTCTTCAAAAAGGGGAATGGTATTATGATCTGTAAGAGAAATCCTGACTACTTCTCAGTTTTCAGGGTGGAACTCTTAGCTATTGAGGAGGCTTTGAAATTTTGCTTTAATACAGATATTTGGATATTGAATGATAGCTAAAGCTCTATTCAGCATCTGTCTGAACGGTAGTAGCATGGTGACAGAACGACAATGGGTATTGTTCAGCTATTAAATAACTTGAATGCTAATGTTATCTTTTTTCAGTGGGTACCGTCCCACGTGAATGTCTGAGGGAATGAGATTGCAGATAGTTCGGTCCGTGAAGTTAGCCGTAAGGATTTCATACATGGTGGCTGCCTTACTTTTTCAGAAACTGCTACCCGGGTCCAACAAGATATCAGTTCTTCTTGGAGGCAGGCCCCCGTACATGGGTGGTATGAAGGAAATCGTCCTGGTGCTGCTTTGCTTGGGACAAGAAATAGGCAAGCTGAAACTACTCTTGCTAGGCTTCGCAGTGGACACACTCGAGTTCAACGGCATGTGTTGGGTCTTAAAGTTTACCCTCCTTGTCCGAATTGCAACGTGAGCCAAGTCGCTTCTTTCCACATCTTGGCTTGTTTTGGTTGCCATAGGAGCCAGTTGCTCTTAAGTCCTGTTACAGTTCTTCATTGAATTGTTTAAAAACGCACGGGTTCATAGACTTGATCTAGATGCTTCTGTCGATAAAATGGGATAAGAAGCACACAACAACAACAAACATCAACAGAAATCCACTAACCACTATATTATTAGAAAACCATGGGTTTTTTTGAAGTGATAAGTTCTTTGGGAACATTTTGCTGAAGAGTGAATGTAAATCAAGATTCCGGTTCAGCTGCGTTACGCTGAGAATCAGTTTTGCTCGCTCCAGTCGGAAATAGTGCACGGGTCAACGCTCCGTGCTCAGTTTTGAATTGAAAACTTTTTAAAAGCGTGTTTTTCTCCTCACAGAAGTTTACAATAGGATTTTGCTCTATACGTAGTATGTATTCGCTAGTGGTTACATGGTACTCAAGAGGTTAATACAGTGTTTCTCTCAAACTGTGGGGCGCGCTCCCCTAGGGGGGCGCGAGCATATCGAAAATAAAAGGTTAAAAAAATTAATTTACTGGAATTAAGCATAACCAAATACTTTCTGACATAATAAAAAAGTACAGTTTTACACTGATATGATTTACATATATCGTCTGGCAAAATTACATCATCAAAAATAATAGATTCCATTTCAAACGCTCATTAGCTATCTTTGATTCTATAACCAAATTAAAAAAAATATTTTGTTTGCTTTGCTGTAATCCCACGATGAGAGATTTTTTTTATTACGTTTCTTTTTTAACCTAAAATATTGCTTTAGCTGACCTTCGAACTTACTGGTATAGTTATCTCCGACCCTTTTCTTTTAGGGAAGTTGTAAATAATATATTTCTGTTTCGCCTTTTTCCACGTGAAAGAGAGTTTTATGATATATGGATAAGCATATTGAGCACTTTGAAGATTTTTATGAGTATTCTGAAACATATAATGCATAATGAAAAACGTTGAACACAATTCTCTTTTAGAACTAATATCCATATTTTTATATTTTGTACACTGAATTGAATGTTAGTGAAAAGTGTCTGTGATTTGTGTCCTTTATTAAAGTCACGCACATTTGAAACAATTTAATTCAGTACTGGATTTCTTCTCAAATTTTCGAAAACAAATTGAAAAGTCCTTGAAATAAGTAAGATATTTTCTCTTAGTTAAATTATTTACTGAAATTGTGATTTTTATTGTATATAGTAAAAATAATTATAAAAAAAAATGATTGGGGTTTAGTCCAGGGGCGGCTCTAGGGCCGGACAAACCGGACCTATGTCCGGGGCGGCAAATTTCGGGGGTGGAATTTAGACTGAATTTGAAAAATACTTTTTATCTTTGTTACGGAAAAATGAATATGAAAATATTTTCTAAAGTATTATTATTTATACTTTGGAAATCTAGCTATTTTAGATTATTAATATATGTATAAATTAAGTGTGTAATAAACAAAATCACATAAATTAATTACGATTTTAAACCAAAGGATTACTCAGTTAAAAGGAAACTACGTTATTTTAACGTCAATGAAATTATTTTGTATATATGTACCCATACTTATAGTTAAGAGTATATGAATTGTAAAATATTATTTTTGGATTAAATTGAAATATTGACGCTAAATTCTTTTTCGTAAGAGAGCTTCCATTTCCAGAACGAGACATAGCAGATCTTTCATTACGGTTCGCAGACTTTTAAGAAAAATGTGTCTGATTTGTCTTGTTAATTGTAAATTTTAGAATGTCTGAGGGAGGGCGTAGAAAACTATCTTATGCCCAATACAAAAGAAAGAGACTCGAAAAACAAGCCCATATTAAAAAACAAATTGGATGTTTACTAAACTAATTATAAGGCAATATAGAAAAAAGGAAGGCAATGTATAGAATTAGAATCTTATTTAGACTTTCATAATTAGGATGCTACAGATGAAATAAACAGAACTTATAGGGGCTCTGCTCTTGCAGGAACTCCTCCAGAGAAATCCAGAGATCCCGATAATTTAACGATGGTTTTTTTGTTCAGATCCAGGAACCTGGCCAGTTATTCAATCAGACGCCGATATATGTTGTTCGGTAAAAGAAGGACCCCCTTAGCCATTGACAGAATGATTTTCCTTATGATGATACAGGTCGAAGATTTAGCTCGAATATTATACTAGAATTTTAAAAAAAAACAGCGAAAAGGTTATTGCGTAAATGGTTAATCTACTCCATTACAAACAATTGTGTATATTGTTTTTACAGTAAATTTTTTGGCTAGATCATTAATTCCCTTTCCACCAATGCCAATTTAAGCTCATTTCGGGCCTTGGGCACAGAAGATCTACATGCCTCCTTGACACTGGAGGATCGAAATTTATAACCAGAAAATCTAGTTAAGTCCAGCTTATTTGCGCCCGTCCCAGGCACCCAGTGGATAAACTGGCACTGCTTTTCACAGAAGGTTTTAAAAGTTGAAAGCAACTCGTTTAAACTCTAAAAGAATGCGAAACATAAAAAAAAAAAAAAAAAAACATAGTCAAAGCCAAAATTCTTGGGTCGAATTAAGTCAGCAATTACAATGCTCTAAAACAATTGACATTGACTGGCGTAGTACAGCGGAGACTAATTATTAGCGTGCTTCTACGCATTGTAGCAACATTAAAATGTTTGCTTGAAATTGTTTAGCTCTTCGAGTCATTGTGACAAAGTTTACGATTACAATAATGGCAATTTTTTACAAATATTTTGATCCAATAATGGAGGAGCATGTTCGAAAAGTCCTAAAAAAGGAAGGAGCTAAAGCACATTATCTAGAGAAAATATTTAGAACGAGACAATTTCTCTTTTACATGAGAATATTAAATAACACATTGTGCGTAAAATTAAACACAAGCCAAATATTATTCGATTATTTTAGATTGCACCCCTGCTGCTAGCAAGATCGAACAAATGACATTTTAGTAAGATATGTATTGAGAAATCTAATCCTAATGAAGTTATTGTTATAACTTATGAGAGTTTTTGAGAAGCACTGGGTTAATATATTGTAACTCTCACTCTCACTTACTCACCCAGCGGCTGCATACCTTAACTTACACTACTAACTGTCTTAGTGCTTGAACATATAAGTGACTTTTTTCTAACGAAATGAAAGCTTCACCAATAATTATGATTATTGGATTTTGAATAAATATGTGTATAAACTTTTAATAATATTAATATCAAATTAAGTCATGAATTCAAATTTCAGATTCTATTAGTTTCCTACTAACAGATAGTGAGTATTTATTAACGTCGCAAAATAAAGCAACTCGATGGCTATCGGTGATGGACCGTGTAATTTTGAACCTTGGTCAAGTGATTTGAACGACAACTGAGCTGCCACCAACTGTCCTAACTTCCGCAACTCCCCAATGGAAGGGCTTTTAGATTCAACAGATTTAACAAGCAACAACTCCTCTACACAGCAGTCTTCATTGACACAGGAGCACGAACTCATAACGCTCCAGCCACGAAGACGGGACCTAACCATTAGGCTACTGTGGTCTCTTCCAGTTCAATGGAAAAGTAAATAGCTACAGAAATTTGAAATGAAATTAATATTACTAATTTTAACTTTTAAACATTAATATATTATAACTGTTAAACAAATCGTTTGTCATTCTAATAAAAGGGAAAATAATTGAAATTTAAAAAATATCCAAGGAGATTTTAATTCATATATAGATCGTAAACGTGAGATATCTAAAATAAATCTTTTAGTGAGGTTAGTGAAATAACAACTATTTATATACATATAATATAAATAAATTACATGGATTTATTTCACTATGCTGTAATTTTTATTTATTTTTTGAGTCGATTAAAATCCATTATTATCGAAATCGCCAAAGTCAAATCGGAGAAAGGTCTTTGATTTTGAGTGTAAACAAAAACGGAAGGAGCTAAAGATTTAGGAAAGAGTTCAGTTTGGTACAGCCGAACGTCGTAATAATATTTATTTAAGAATTAGAAAAGAAGTAATCTGAGCGCTAATTTTATTTGTAATATTTTAGTAATGCAAATATAATTGTTTAGATTTTTTAAAAAAATTAGTTGAGATACTGAAAATGGATCAAGGTATTCTACTATTTATTACTAATATTTAAATTTCATTTTTTTGCTCTTTTTTTTTAATGTACTAGGTTAAATCCTTATGTTAACGAAATATATATATATAATGGCGATGCAGTTTGTAATGAATTAACAGTTGTTTGAAATAGTTGTAGAATTATGTATCAATTGTAAATATGACGTTTGGTATTAAAGAAGGTAATTTTATTAATATTGAAATAATGTAATATTTTTATGTATTAGAACTTATTTATTTTAGAAGAAATATTTAATAAATTCATGACAGTGTCTAATTACTCCTGTATAATTATTAAAAGCTTGTAAAATATTGCAGTGTAATATTTGATTTATTAAGATAAAAGTAATATTTCTATAATGATAACAGTAAGCTTATGCTGTACATAGTTTTATGAATCAGTTAGTATCAATAAATGTACTGTTTATAGATCTTTTTTATTTTGTTTATTTCTTTAATTCATTTTATAATGTTACTAGCTGATTTTTTTGTTTTTTTTTTTTGAGGTTTTGTTTATGTAAACATATTTAATTAATCCTAGACAACTTTCTATTGTGATTTCTGCAATCAATATCATTTGAGAACTATACCATGGGTGTGATAGAAAAGAAAATTGAAATTTGTAACATTTAATACAGTTTCTATTGGTGATTTTTCTACATTTGCAACCTAAAGAGACACTGCTTTACTTAACCTACTTTGTCAAGTGTCGTTTTTAACCTAGTATTTGAACTGAAAAGGTAAAGCAGCACTAATTTACTATTGGTATGCCATGGACTTAAGCACCCAAAATTTGGAGAATTTTTGCCAGTTTATAGCTATAACATCACTATATTACATAAGATTGGCCACCAAAGATTTTTTTGGTATAATTTTAAAATCACTTCAAAACCGAGTAGCCTGTCAATATCAACTTAGTTTGGTGCTTATATATTATCACAACCATATTGGCAACATATGAAACAAAGCACATGATTGCCAATTCAGTGAGTACGACACATGCAAAATCTAGATTGGCAACTTGGCGAGTTATCTGGAATGTTGGCATTGTCGCGATAGTATGTACATACTAGATCCATAGAACTATTGACTCTTAAAAGGTCAAGTACAAGAAGAAGATCCATATAGGTTTCTTTTTTATCCATACAACTCAGAATGGGTTCGGTAGAAGCCTTGTGATCTTGCACTTAAAACACAGATGGTGAAAATCTGTTTGTTCTCTGAGAACAAGATGCACTTGATGTGACCACTGACAAGATGCAAGAGTATAGTCTTGGAGTCTCTGTCTCACTTGAGGGCTGGAGCCAGACCGGGTCTATTATCCATGTACCAGTGGTGAGTGGGTGGCTTCCTGTACTCCACCATATTTTGCAATTTTTTTCAGTGAATATAATTCCAGAAAGAAAAGATCAGAAGAATTAGAAGTTGAAAGATTACAACCCTCCTTTGCTAATTTGTGTGCTATTTTATTGCTTTAAAGGTTGACATGAGATGGGATCTCCTGAAAATAGATATCATGGTGTAACAATATAGGTAAGTTTCTGTGTGTGCTGGATGAAGAAACTTGTTTTGTTGCCTACAAAGAATCAATCGTTGTGGTATCAGAGGAAGTTATGGCTATTAGAAAGAATTCTAAGATCATCATAGTTCTTGCTTAGAATATTCTTGGTCCCTGAATCAACAGGAGCTGCATATTCTATCCCCATCTGAATTCTTAATATAAGTAAATACATCAAAACACAACAGTGCAAAGTGGGGAACTTTAGTGAGAAAAGTATTGATGTGTATTATAAAATAATTTTTCACTTGATAGAATTTCATACATTTTAAATATATTTATTTTACTGTAAAATCTGGCATATAACGCGCACTGCCGTATAACACACACCTATACTTTCAAGCTGCATGTTTTATTTTTTGGTATGTTCACCGTATAACGCGTTTCCTCTTTTTTGCGAAGGAATCTGAAATGTACGTTCACAATGCCTTTACTTGTATATTTTGAAGTCATTTATGTGAGGTATTATTCCAAACGTTAGAAAAAAATAGTGCACTTTTAGAACTACAACCCTTTAGGTTCATAAGAGGAATGCCATTTCTTTTAAATAAACAGTATTTTGGTCTAAGTAGAAGTCTAATTTTTTTTCTATGCTTATGTTTTTAAAATGTTTAAACTATCATTTTTATATCTGATGTATGACGCGCACCCGTGAATTTGGAACTTATTTTTTGTGTTAAAAGTGCACACAGGACAGGACGGAGTTTACAGTATTTAGAATGTTAATTACAATTGATTTTTCTGATTAAAATAGCCCATATGAATGTAACCAATTTTGTTACAATTCATTTTCTTATGTAATACATACTTATTTAAATCTAAATAAGTAAGCTTAAATATATTCAGGAAGCTGTAAATTGACATATACCTAGATGTTGGCAGAGTATTATAATTTTTTTAAAAAACAGAGTGATAAGTACAGGAATAGGTGAAATTTCAACAAGTTTACAAAATTAGCATGAGCAGTACAACTAGATGGGAAAAAAACTTTCTGAATTTCTTTTTAAGGGTACCAGGACATGTTTAAAAGAATAAAATGCCAAAAATAACTCTTTATTTATGGGACATTTATCTTTAAAAATTTCCAATAGAGGTTAGATTTTTTTTTTTTTTGGGATCTTAATAAAATTTTTAATTTTTTTTTAAAAATAATAAAAAAATTTTTTTTTTTTATTTTTTTTTTTAATAAATTTTTAATTTTTTTGTTAAAATTTTAAAATAATTTTTTATTTTAAATTTTTTTTTTTTTTTTTCTGTTTAATTTAATTTGGACATAATTTTTGAGATCTCATAATGGATGTTTATGTTTAGGTACCATTTTTTAAAAAAGTATCTCTTCAATATGTAACATATTTTTTGCACGTATATAAAACAATACACAAAATGTAGTGAACCTATTTTTTTAGTAAAATATTAAGATAGTTTCTTTAGAAAAATTATAAAACTTTGTAATTTTGAAAATTTTTATTTTTTAATCTTTTTTAAACATAAAACTACTTTTTAAAAAACTATGTACTGCTCCAACTAAAAAAAACCAGGTTCACAATATGCACAAGTATCCTGTTTAGAAGTATAAAAAATTTGGAACCCTGTAGTACAATAGTATTTTTAAAAGTGTACCTAAAAGCAAAAAATTACACTTCGGAGAAAAAGTGAAAAAAACTAAACATTTGTTTGCATTTTTGTTAATTACTTTTTTCATATTTTAAGGTTATTTTATCAACAGACATGTAAGTGTTTTACATTTTTTAGATTCAGAAAAATATGCACTATTTTTTAATACTAAAATTGAAAAATCGATTTTTTGAATGTGCATGATGCCCAGGTTCTCTGAAAAAAAACTGAGGGTTCAGGAATTAGCAAAGCTGTTATATGTAATATCTAGTTTTTTAAAATTCTAAAATCTTTTAAGTCACATTACATTCATACTAGCTTCAAATTCAATGTAGCTGGAAAGTGTTTATCATAATTTTAAGTCTAATTTTAAATGTGGTATATTGTAATTTTACTTATTTTGTGAATAGGTAGCTGCTTTATAATAAAAGGGTTTGTCATGTCTTGTTACTGCTTTTGTCTTGTCTTACCTGTTTTACAGAGAAGTATTTTTTATGCATTATATTTCCCTGAAAAATGAAAACATTCTTTAAAATGTTTAATGTACTTAATAATTCATGTGTTCCTTTGAGAGAAAAGAATTTGATTTTATTTTCATCAATGTATATATGTAATATTAAAGACTTGCTACATGCATTGTTTTGATTGCTTTAAATATATGAAAAGAAAAATTTGAGGAATTAGGAAATTCTTTATACTCTGGATTGTAATAGAATTTCAGATTAGCATTGTCCATCTGTGTCAAATTTTGTAAATAGATTTCTTTTGATCCTGTAGAAATATACTTTTTTCTTTAGGTATATATTGTTTTCTTGTAAATATGTGCTGTAACAGTTATTTAGTAGTATATTTAGTGTGAAAAGCTTAAAAACAATACATTTTATTAAAACAAAGTAGAAACTATGTGTACTTGATATATTTCCATTTTTTCTAAAAGTTTTAAGATTTTAATGTTTTTGGTTTGCTACAATTTGGTTTTTCTTTTACAGAAAATGTTGCATTTGTAACTTTAGCAACTGATGATTTTTATGGGAGTGGAGCATTGGTTCTGGCAAATTCACTAAAGTTAGTTGAAACTAAAGCAAAATTAGTAGTCCTTGTTACTACAGGAATATCTGTTAAAATTCGGTAGGTTTTCAAACTTTTTATATATTTGAATTGCAAAGATAACTTCAGATTTTACAATTGGTTCTTTTAAAATGAGTAGTATTTATTTTGATTAATATCCCAATTTTTCAAATTGATTATGTATTTCCAACTAAGTATTATGTTTGAGAAACAGTCTATGGTAGAAGTTCATAAACAGAATTAGAATAAAGAAAAGCAGACTTGTCTTTATTTTGAGTGAAAAACTAATTATTAATAACCTTGCAGTTTATTCACCTATTTTATCTGTTGGCAAATTTATTCTTTTGTAACTTTTATGAAAAATATTTTATAGATTGATGTACTTGTTCAAATTAACAACAACTTATTTTAAATTTGATAACATGTGTTTTTATGTATTATCAATTAATATCAATACACACACACAACCAAAAACTTAGATATATTACCATTAAATTATGTTAATAGTCTTGTAATTAAACTTTTCTTCAATTTTCTTCTGGTTGATATACATATCTGTAAAGTGAAAGGAAGTTAGTAATATATGAGAAGTAAGTGTTTTAATTATTAGTATAACTTGAAAATAATCCCGAGGTAGTTATGTATAGGGGATTTGTCAATTATCTAAAACTGATGTATTATAATGAAAATACAGATATATTCATATGTCAAATTAAAGATATGTTAAATTTGTATCATAAAAATTTTACTTAAGTAAAGATCAACTTTGAAAGATTTTTATATTTGGGATGGGGTATAGATTTTCTTTTTCCATGTTATATTAATATCAAATTATCATAAAAAAGAATATCTTATATATAGTAGCTAGAGTATAGAATAAGGTTTTGACCCTTGGATTTGGCAATGTTTTTTTAGATTTCTTGATACAATGATATTTTTTTAGCAAACTGTGCACATATATATACTTTGGCAACTTAAGTACAACAAAGTGCAGACTTATTCCAATGTGATGACAAATTCTCTATACCTGATTGTTGTTTGTTATTAAAATTGGCAGAGATATTTAGAAACATTTAATTTTCATAGATTAAACATTTTATTATTTTTGTTGAAAAATTATATTAAGATTTCAGCTGGGATGCTCATTGTAATTTTTATATATACGTTTGCTTTTAGTTATTTTTTCTGGATAAAATATATAGTTTTCTGCAACTAAAATATATAGTTTGCATTCCTTTTTTTAATGATTTTCGGTGTGCAAGGGGAAAATACCTGTGATGTATGGATGCATTGTTACAAGTTTAATGGGGAATTTCTTTGAAAATACACCAGGAAAGTAATGAATAAGCATCATATTAGGAGGTCTGTAAAAAAAAAGTCAAAGAAAATAAATTAGGTGTGATCCAGATTTTCTTCTTCAGCAGCACTACAGCCTTCACAGGCCAAGACTGTCTCTGTGAGTCTCCTCCATCTGACTGTTTGGAATGATAGATTGCCTATGGTTGACTCCCAGATCCCAAAGATCTCTCTCAGCAAAATCAACCCACCTGGTGTGTGGGGGGGGGGGGGGGTCTTCCTCTTTTTCGTGGGCCTTCAATTTTTGAAAGTGTCGCTAATTTCGTTGGGTTTGAATAATTTTATCTAAAAAGATGTCCTAGCCATTTAATGCGACTAGCCTTTATAACTTAGACAATATCCAGTTCTTTAAATGTGCAGTAAATTTCATAATTATATTGTATTCTATAGACATCTCATTTTGTGTAATTGCACCCAAAATCTTTTGCAGTCAATGGTGTAACGTACACCCACAATTTGTGTGTGTGGGGGGGGGGTCCAAAACCTGAGTTTGCATGTGTGCCCTAATATTCTCCGTTGGGCTACTGTTTGGAGTATTTTCAGCAGCTTACTTTTTTTAGATTTATTTAAGGGCCAGAGCTCGCTACCATGCAAAGCAATTGGTCTAATTAAGATTTTGTTTGAGTTTTGCATTGACATAAATAAATTTGGACTTACATTGGTTTCTTAACCTATAGAAACATTTGCTTGCCATAAGTAGCCTATTATTTACTCCAAGCATCATATCATTAATATTACTAATGACTGTTGCAAAGTACTTAAACTGCTGTGCACATTCAAATGTAGAATTATAAATTTTTAAAGTTGATGAGTAACTATAAATAGGGGACAAACAGCCATGATATACCTAGATATGCTGGGAAATCAAGTGCCCCCTGCAACATTGCATTTTTACCTTGATGGCTATGGATACTTCATGGACGATAATGCAACTGTACATCGGGCCAGAAGTGTTTAAAATTGGTTTGCTGAACATCAGTCTCACTCCCAACACCTTCCCTGGCCTCTGCATAGCTTGTATTGTAAGTCCATAGAAAATGTGTAGGATATGGCAGAAAAACACTTCTGACAGCTCTCTCCTCTTCCATATAAGATCTAAAAAGCTGCATAGCAAATGCATGATATTATCTGGATGTAAATGCACTCCAGAAGCATGTAGACTTCACGCCCAAAGGAATCAGAGCAATTATCCTTGCAAAAGGTGACTCAGTAAAATATTGATCTTTGGTTTCTAATTCATTGGCCAGTGTGTGTATATCTCTGTGGTAATCATTCACTGTAAAATGATTTAAATATTTCAAAAAATATTTTGTGAGTCACAAATGATAAATCAAACCTTTGGTTTAAACAAAATACAGCCTCTTCAAATACAAAATTCTCTTCCCACCCCACCCTTCCATTCTTTTATACCATACATATATTAATTCTTATTGCAAATGTTACATAATGTTTCAAAACTTCGAACAAAAAAAAATCTTTTTCCTTTGAATTAATTTTTTTTTTTAAAAAAAGTTTTTTTTTGCATTTCTTTTATAAATTCTGAGGATAATTTATTTTGAATTGCAGAAAAAGTCACATAAAAAAGAGCATTTCTCACTTCAAATCATTACTGTTTAGATTGTTTGTTTGCTTTTTAACTTCTTTGGCAACAAGTTATTTTTATTTCTCATTTGGAATCTAAATATTTATTTTCTTTGTTGAATAATTTTTTAATGTGATTTGTGTATAATTATATTTCAGGGATCAACTATGTAAAATTTTTGACCTCGTGGAAGAAGTTCATAAATTAGACAGTAATGATGGAGAAAATCTTGCATTATTACAGCGTCCAGAGCTTGGAGTGACTCTAACAAAACTTTATTGTTGGAAATTGACTCAATTTTCTAAATGTGTCTTTCTGGATGCTGATACTTTGGTAATATAAGAACTAGAAAAAAAATTATATTGTTTATAGAAGGATTTTAAGAACTTGTAGTTTATTTTTATAATGCTATGAATGAATTTTCTCTTTTGATTTATCTGATAAATTTTTCATTTTAGTTTTTGAGTTGAATATTTTATTAGTATTATTTGTTAAAATATCATTTAGGATTTTTCCAAAAGAAAAATTAATGTTCTTGAACTCTCTTTTAAGAAGAAATATTTCTCACAAGGTAAAGAAAAATATAAATATTCTTATTTTAACAAAAAATGTACTGATGTCTTTTGAATTTAAGATCTAGTAAGATGGGGGGAGGTTGTAAATTAATATATTTTAAGACAATGCTTAGTTGATACAGATTTTAATTAATATTTTACTAGATATTTCTATCCAGATCTACATCATAGTTATACACATCAATTTTTGCATACAACATTTCTTTAATGGAAAAGAAAAACAGTTTTAATAAAGCATGTTAGGGTTTTAATTTTATGAAGGAAATCAATATCTCTACCTATTTTCTTGATCTTGAAACTTGATATCTTTAACGTTTTGGAACTCCAGAACACAATATAGTATTATTATTAAATGTATAACTTTCATTTGAATTTTTGAATAGCCAATTTAAGTACCCTTTACACACACAAACATTAAAAAAAATGATTTTTTTTTTTAATTTTTAACTTCCAGATACTAATCTGTATAAATTTACAATATTCCTTGTAACAGAATGGATGTAATTCATAAAAATTATGTAAGGCTTTTGAAAAACTTATTATTCTTCATTCACAGAATGTGCTAGTTCCCCTATAACTTCTGTCTAAACTTGAGTAGCCCCCAAGCTGATCTACTTATAGCCTTTTGATACCTACTTATCGCAGTAGCCTTTTGGCAACATTGCAGATTTTATTGCTATATAATTCTTATTATATTACCTGTCAGTTAAAAGTTAAAATTAATTCTACTGTACAAAAATTTCCTAACTTTTTTCTTAAGTCAGACTTTAACTGAAATGTGTTATTTTAAATTTTTTAGAAGATATGATTGGGTCTAACAATTTTCATATCTTGTATAAGTGTCAACCAGGATCTTTAAGTGCCTAAATGAAGGTGGAAGTAGAGAAGTTTGTAGGATGTAATTTTTTAACTTCAAAGTCACATAAAACTGCAATAAATAAATTAAAAAACAATAATTAAATGTGATATTACAAAATTTTAATTGGAAGGATAGGCAGAAAAAATTAGCAAATTTATGAAGTTCAATGCATTTTATTCATTTCACTTTCTTAAATGGTTGTTTGAATTTTTTTTTTTTTATTTCAATATTATTTGGTAAGGAAACTTTTTTAAAAACTCTTTGTTGTATTTGGTTTAAGGGGACATGGTACGATTTATGTAAAAAATTTTAGTTCAAGGATTTTTAAAAAATTTTTGGTTGCCTCCTATGTATGCATACTATGTTAAACAGGTTTTGTGCTCAAAATTTCATAAAAAGCTAGCCATGTAATTTTTTAAGAAAAAAACTTAAAATTTGTGAAGGGATTTTAAAATGCTACTCCTACAAAAATGTACATACATGCAGGAAATTTGATTTACAAGTACGTCAAACTATGTATAATAAAAGTTGGTATGGGTTTTGTATTAACGTGATTGGTATTCTTACAATACTTCTTTTCATGAATGCTTATTGAAAATTCCTTAAAAAATCGGTAAATTCTGAGTTAAATTATTTTTAAAAAAATAAATATTGCTTTGATTCAAAAATGCATACCAACTTTTGTTACATGTACTATTATCTATAGGTAAAAAAAATTTCAAAGCATTAGGCGTAATAGAAAAAAAGCCTTAGCATTTTAAATGAAGACAAACTAGTTATTTTATCTTTCTGAGATAAGTCAGTTTAAAGTTTTGATTTGCCATAGAGATGTGAATAAAAACGAACGTGAAAGCTATCATAATTCTGCGTTTTTTAAGTTAAGAGCTTTCAAATTTTGTAAGGTTATTGTGAAAAGTATATAAAGAATAATTTAGGCTAAAAAATTAAATTTGATTTTTTGACCGATTTTGGTCAATTGAATCGTATTGTGTCCCCTTAATTCTATGTTTTATTGCTTTGATCTCTAAATAATTATTTTCTTTTTCATTTTTAATAATTTTCAGCAAAAGTTACTTGACACGATTTCTCTTCTTTTGCTTATTTAATTTACCTAATTTCCAAGTTGTATTTAAACTTAGTGTAATTCACAAGCCTGGAATCTGCATTTGGACTTAATTCAGCAGTTGAAAGTAACTTTGTTTAGTAATTGTTTTTATTGAAGACATTGTTATGGGATAATATAAACTTTATTGATATTAAATCTAAGTTACTTCTAAATTCTTGTTCAACACTGAAATTCAGTGAAGTTTATAATCATGTATTATCAATATTATCTGATCATGGTTTGAGGATATAGTTATCCAAAAACCATGGCAAAGTGTTAATGTTTACAGATTATCAAACTTAAGTGGTGTATATATTTTATAGGAAGCTGTATAATTTTTTTTTCAAATAAAATACACACTTAATGGGCACATATAATGAGTAATGTGATATATTCCTTTTTTACTTTTTTCATTATTTGCTTTAAAACAAGCTAAAAGGCTTCCAAAGAAATGTGGTGAAAGCAAAAAAAAATTAATTAATAAGTTATAATTTGTATTTTATTATTTTAGGTTTTAAAGAATTGTGATGAATTGTTTGAAAAGTCAGAACTTTCAGCTGTACCTGATGTTGGATGGCCCGACTGTTTTAACTCTGGTGTTTTTGTCTTTAAGCCATCAATAGAAACTTTTGAGAAATTGAAGAAATTGGCTGCTGAAGAGGGAAGCTTTGATGGTATTAATTTTATCCTTGTCTGTTAAAATTATTTAATAGGATTTTATTAGTCTTTAAATAAAATCATAATTTCATGTGTTTTAGGTGGAGATCAAGGACTATTAAATACATATTTTAGTGACTGGTCAACTTCGGATATTTCTCGTCATTTGTCATTTATATACAACATGAACATAAATATGTGTTATACCTACTTACCTGCTTATCATAAGTAGGTGTTTATATTTTAATTCTTTTTACTTCAATAATTGTAATATATTTTTCCTGCTTTTAGAATTTATTTAATTTATTTTGTTAAAATTCAAACTTTTTGGTTTTGATTAAAAACTTTTTTTGCACATTTAATTGTGCACATAAATAAATATTTGATTTTCTGTAATATATATATATATATGGAAAATATTTAGAGTAGTTATTATATTATTATTAGTGCTTTACATTTTGATTTTAAACAGTGCTGACATTTGCACTAGTTAATATCCAGAGTTTTGTTGAAATAATATGGCTTCTTTATGGGTTATATGTAATATTCAATTAGCGTACTACAAATTGGCATTTATGAAGAGGCAGCAAAAAAATAATTTTTTATATTGATGTATGCAATTCCAGACAATAATATTTATAATATAAAATAAGAATCCTTTAATTATATATCAAGAAATTTATTTTCACTTTCTTACATTATGTCTTCTTCAGTTTCTTAATAAATATGGAGACATTTTCAGATGTAGGTAGCTAAGTGTGTTACAATAAAGTTTCTAAACAGTTAGTAAAATAATTTCAATTTTTTTTTTCAAATGTACATGAATGCCTGTTTTTTATTCTGATTTCCTTCCTCCTTCTTTCTTCAACTGTTCCAAGTAACAGATATTTGAGAATTTGTTTATTCTTAAAGATTATTTTATACATGGGCTAAAAAATATTTATGCGTAAAAAAACATGCCTTTTTAAGTGTATTTATTCAAGGAATAACTTTTAATTATATTTATCATATTTACTCTAAAAGAATTTTCAATGGTTATTAACTGGACCTCATAACCAAGTTTTGTTTATGGAAATTATACTATGCCAAAAAGGCTATTTTGATTTTAAACCATCTTCTAAGGTGATTGAATCAACATTGCTTCTGTTAATCCAAATATGTTTAAAGTTAATGCCTATTTATTTCTTTTCAATTTGTTAAATTTATTTGTGTTTTTTATTTGACAATGACCAAACAATTCTGATGCAATACTATGTATGGTAATGAAATTCATAAATAAATTGTGACAATAAATTTTTATCAATTCTGGAAAATTGGTAAAATTTCAATCTTTGATACTTTTTTGCTTTATTTTCAAAAGTTTCTATCAATACAGAAGCTAGTGCATTTATCTCTTTTGTTTTATATTTTCTTTTGATTTAAACTTGCACTTTAAATGCAAAAGTAAATCTTTAATTTGATTAAAATAAAGTGATTTTCTTAGCTTTATATCATCTTAAATCTGTCTTTCTTGCAAAGCTATACAGTTTCGAATTATTGAATCGCCTTATTTTGTAGTTCTTGCTTCACTAATATTTACATTTTATAGAAAACAATTTTTAATGTGTATATGTATATGAAAGTTCGTTAAATTTTAAAGCTTTTGTGAAATTTTTACTGATTGAAAAATTATATTAGCAGTCACCATACCTTTTGCACACAATTTTGTATCTGACCATCCATGATATGTGTCCTAACAGATGTAAATTTAATCTAGTGAATGGAATTTTTTAATTAAAAAACATAATTTATATTAACTTGTTTGTAATGCTATAGAAGCTTCTAAATCTTGTATCTTTCTATGTAGATTATTTTACAATATTCCTGTAATGTATAAACAAGATTAAATTTATCTCTGTTTGCCTGTTACTTATTGCTTTGAGTTTATAAAACTGTGTTTCTGTTAATTTGTGTGCTGTAATTCTTTGTATCCTCATAATATGATTAATTAGTTATGATCAAATATATCCCCTTTTATGTTTCTAAGAATTTTTAACCTCCAAATTTATGCATGATTAATTTTTTCCTTCATAGATTTGGAGGAGATGTAAAAATAGTACATTTTCTGGGCAATCAAAAACCTTGGATGTTTCACTATAACAAAGATACTGGCTCTATAGATGCTCCTCACTCAAGTAGTGCTCCTTTGTCAGATTATCTCAAGATGTGGTGGAAAATATTTAATGAGCATGTGTCATCTAAAGAAAATGGAGTAAGTAAATTTTTTTCATGTGATTTAGGGTAAATGAAAAAATTTGATGTATTACATTTCACATTAAATGTCTATATTTATCTATCGATCTATCAATATTTGTAAGAAGAAAGTCTTATGGGTGGTTGCAGCAGAAACCACGGATGCAGGGGGCTGGAGAATATTTCCCTTCCCTCCAGTTCCATGCCTTAATTGTGGAGGGAGAGATGGTGGTGTCACCATCTATTGTGTAGAAGTCCAACCTGTCTCAGGCTCTGGCAACTTGCATTCCTTCCCTTTTGGAAGGACACGGCAACAAGAACACTAAGAGGAAAGTGACTTGCTAATTTACTTATCACAAGACCAGACCAACTAAGTTTGTTGGTCTGGTCTTGTGATAAGTAAATGGCATGAATGTTTCTTTTGTTGAGTAGAGATCTGCTGAGAATACAAGTTATTTGTTAAATTGTTAGACGCACAGATTTGAAATTGGACAAACATGTTTTTTTTGTTGAGTAGAGATCCTCTTAGGGTTTTATGGAAATTGATAACATGGTTTAAAAAATATGTATACTTCTGTTTTAGTTCTGAAGTTCAAGTCCTGTCTTTTTTTAATCAAAAGACAAGGGGTATACGAATATTTTTGGGTGTTGTTAAAAGTGTAATAGTAGAATTTAGATATCAATAACTTGAAAACAATATATAGTCATAAAACATCATGAAATAACTAATGAAGTGGGTGAGCAACTGCGAATTTCTGTATATTGCTTGTAATATTGCAATATAATTATTTTAATGGTTTGTGTGCAATCCTTTTTTTTTCAAATTAGTTAAAAAATAATTTTAAGTATAAAAAATAAGAATGAATAAAAAGTTGAAAAGAAATTGCAACCAACTGAAGAAAACAAAAAAATAAATATACTTTCTTAAATTTTAATTCATAAAAAAATAGTTGTTTTTTTTAAGTAGAAGTAACATTTCTTCAAAAAATCTTTTATTTTGGTATCTAGTATTTTAGATCAATATTGTGTGTTTAGTGACTTAGGAATAAAAGAAAACCAAATCTGGATAATATTAATGTAAATATGGTTTGAATGTTGAAATAAAATGTTAACACTTTAATGTGATGATTTAATTAATACTTTTTTTATGAAAATTGATGCATTTTGATTCAAAATTGTGTGTTGTTCTTTAGAATAACTAGAATTTCATTAACATAATCTAGTAAAACGAAAGAGAAAACCCCTGGATTCAGCAACTAATTTTTTAAAAAAAGAATCTTAGTAAAAAAAATTTCAGTTGTTTTTAAAGATAGAGTTAGGAATGGTTATTAGTTTATTTAAAATGTTCATAATTTATATTTAATATAAATTTTGTTTTGTGATTATTGTCTTTTTTAATTCACTTTGCAATTTTCTAGCTAACACAGAGACATCAGGTAGGTGTTATCAAAATGATATTCGTAGACAATGAATTTCTTATTAACATAGTTTGAAATTATTCTTTTCATTTTGAGGATGATTTTGTTTTAAGCATTTAATTGATCTCTATAATCTTCAATGTAGTTTTTTTTTTTTTTTTTTTAAAAAAATGTATTTAAATTATTAAATTTTTTTCAATTGCAAATTTTAAATTATTTAAGAAAAACTTTTTCATGACTTTATCTAATTTTTAATTTTTTTGTGTGTGTATGCATGTACATGTGTTTGAGTGCAATCTAAAAAAAATGTCAGGCCATGTCAGCAATTTTAAAATTTAATGAATATATTGAGAGAGAAATAAGTCAACATACTTTTGTTCTTGTAATCTATACTATTAAAATTTGGGTATAAACAAATACATGTCAAAAATAAAAAAATATGTTAGGAAAAAACAGCTTTCTTCTCATAAACTGCTGAATGCACCAAAAGTAAAAATAATAAATAATCCAAGAAATCCATTTAAATTCTGGAATTACAATTAATTAAAAAGTTATTAATTACTTGAACTCTTTAGTTAAAGGTTGATTAGTTTTTCTTGTAATATTGTCTATTGTACTGAGAGAGATAGGAAGTTTTAAAAATTATGCTGAAATATTTTTATGAAAATTCTTGCTATGTGATTTGTCGGTTGAACTGCATTCAGCTTTCGAGTTCGATTTGCGTGATGTAAGAAGAGTACTTTTTGTTTATTTTGCTTTTACTTGTTTTTTGTAAAGTTCTTCATTGATTTTTGACTTTCTCTATTATTTTGTAAAGCTTTTGTTTTCTCTATTATTATTTGTATCTTATCTCATGTTGTAATATCAACAAGAATCATTTTTACTGATGATTTTTTTTTTTTTTTTTGCCAGCAACTTGAGCATGGAGTAACATTATATTTTTCTGTTCTTTTTGTTAAGTTATGTGCTGGTAAATATAGATTTTTGACTGAAGTATTACTTTTGATTGTGATTTTTAATTTATTATTCATTGATTTTAAAAAGTTTGTGTTTCTTCCTTCTCAAGCTAAGACCAAAAAGGTTTTAAGCTTAAAGTTATAATTATTATTTTTGCTTTGTTTACTTTACATACTCCTTGCCTTTTCTGATGCCTAAAAGAAAAAGAGGAACTACAGGTGATAATGCTTATAGACAGCATAAAATTAGATCACATGAAAAGAGAACCGCGGAAATTGAAAAAGAAACCAACGATTATCAACCATAGCACAGTCAGAGAGCCATAGCTGGAACAGAAGAATGGAAGAAACAAAAGAATATAAAAATAGTTAACTATTAAGCATGACACAATATGTAAGAGAATACCATCTAAATGTGAGTGAAGGATGAATTCACTATCCGATTGAAACATTTTATGCTGCAAGAACTGCTCTTTACCCTCTTGTTAAAGAGCATAACTGTGCAGAAATGGAGGATCTATGGTTTAAATGTAGTGCGTTTTAGATTTCTGAGTCAAAAAGAATTTGAAAGGAGTTAATATATTTGCTGCTATAACAGAAAAATTATTGAACTGTCTTTAGTATATCCAGTGAAATTGGAAAGGATTGATGGAAGTTAGCAACTAATTATAGTTAGTCAACAAAATTAAACTTTTTTCTTGACTAAAGAAAGATGTGTGGACCTGTTAGAACTCTTTATGCTAAATTCAAATATATAATTAGTTTTTCTCCATCTCTGGTAGTTCTTTTGTGACACACATGTTAATTAAGAACAAATTTAATACATTTATATACAGGCAGGATACTGTTCCGCTTACTTAAAATGTGAAGGTATTAATTTCTGTCATTGTTTGGCTTCTGTAATATCCTACTTAAGTGTTCAGCATAGTCAGCAAGCATTTTTGCTCTCCTTTCTCTCTGATACCTCCTTTCTGTGGCAGAAATGTATTAGTGAAAAATTTCCCTGTATTTGTCTCTGATAGCACCAAGATTGTCAGGGAAGAAATCCACATGGAAATCCAAGAAATGCAATTTTATGAACATATTACACCCCATATTTTTCTATGACTATAACAGTTCACTTACAATCTTATGGCAGTACAAAATTAAGCGTAGCTAAGCTGTAGAGCCATCAACAATGCAATGACTTTTAAATTGCAACACATTGTCCAGCAAAACTTGTAATATTGAGTTTATTCTATCAGAATTTTCATGTTTCTTTCTTGTTGGTTTCAAATGCTAGGAGGACTGAAGGAAATTTGTTCTCATTGTGTAAAAGACAGCCTTTAAACTGGTTTATGAAGAGTCGATGAATAGTCTCCATTAGGTTATTTAAAGGTTCATGTTCAAGGGCATCAATGCACAAATGTTGTTACAATACATTAAATTCCTGATGGTTACATAAAAACATCCCTTAGATCTGTTGGTGGATGTAATACTGTAAATTCTCACTGTGAGGTACTGACACCTCACAGTGGACGATGAATTTTGATACTTTACTGCAGGCTTGGATTTTCTACTTATTCCTTCTAACACTTCTACTTATACATGATACAGAAATAACAGTTGGATGAATGATCTTGAGGTTCATGCCATACTGTGGTTATGACAACAATCATGAATCTAGAACCCCAAGTCTGGTCAATCAGGTAATTCACATACTGAGCAATAAATATGAGATACTCAGTTTTTATCTTAATTCTTTACTTTATAGCCAAAGTGCAGTTCATTACCTTTTTTAATTCAGATAATCAAATATTGCTGTTTTTTAAATGTAAAGTTGACACACGTAATAGTTATTTGGATGATTAACACAATTCCTTAGCATATATTAACTAACTTATGAAATATATATAGAATGGAATGCAACCTTACTACATCCATACACAGTAAATGTCATTTCAATACTGTAGCATTTATGAAGCACCACTGAGATTAAGATCAAACAACTGTCTGGTTCCTTGTTGTGATGTCATTCCAGACAAATCATCTAATCCATTCACTGCCTGTTGATAAACACATGAAGTTTGTGCCTTTATAAAATGGCATAATCTTTGAGTGACCATACTTCATACAAATAAATCATTTAAAATATTTTATGTACCTTAATTATCCCTGAATAAATCTCTAAAAATCCATGAAACAATAATTAAAAAAAAGTAATTGTACAAACACTGGGGATGATAAAAAAATTCTGATTGCAGATTTGAATTAAGCATGTAATATTACTTTAGAAACACAATACAAGTTACTGTTTTTACCATTGTTATTAAAGCATTTTAAAAATGATGTAAGGTTGTACAATAGTGCTGTATCATTTGGTTCATTGGGTGCATAGATCGTAGTGCCTATCAGCGGAGGAGCATATTGCTTTCAACTTCAAGGTCAAATTTATAATAGGACTGCACCCAGCTCAAGTAGAAGAAAAATTTACCGAGTTGTATGTTTTGGACTCTGATCTTACTACTTGTCAAAGAATGAAGCACAGAGAAAATTCTGAGTGTGATCTGGAACTGATGAGATCATTGAAGGAGTCAAGACTTTTTAGTAGATACTTCCAAGATAATGTGGGAATCGGAACAGCAGATTTTGTAGGAAGAAAACGAGGCATTTGAAAATGTTAGGACATACGTTAGAAAAGTGACTTATTTTCAGCCAATGAAGAAAAAGATATAATGCTCAAATAACAAATGAGATTGTGCTGGTGTTTAATGGCATCCCAATGAATAATCAGGATATCTGCATTTTTACATAAAATAATACAAATTGTGTAGGATTAGTATTCTCAATTAAAATTGCATCCCAAGGATATGTTTTATTTTTCCTATGTGGGGAAAAAGACATTTCATTCCCCCTCCCCTTATTTATCAAAAGTATAATTCTGAATTCTACTTCACTTTGAGTATGTGTGTGTTTTTCCTCCCCCCTCCCCTCATTTTCACTTTTCATATCCATGATAAGCCTAACAATGGTGTCATTATCAGCTTGGGGAATTTGGAAGTTTTTATTTTAAAATTTCACCCTAAAAAATAGTCAAAACTCTCATCATCCATCCCCTGGAAACAGTGAAATTTCTCCATATCTATTTAGGTGAGAATGTTTAGCATTTGTTACATGACCATTTCTCTCCCTCATGGAATGGTGCATTAATTGAAATAACCTATGAATTTTAGGGCTATACAGCCCTGAAATTCATGGGCTAGTGGCTTTTAATGGAAAAATGGTTTTATAGCATAAAATCTCTTAAAGAGTAAATTTCCTTTCTACAGAAGTTTTCTGTTCTTATGTATCATTACTCTTTTTCAATTTTTAAATGGAGAGGACTACTTTTTTTATGGGAAAAAAAGAGTTTTATTACTAAGCTGAATATAAGTACTTTTTATGTGGGTCAAATATTTTTTTGAGCACACTGACACAATTTTATTGTATAAATATTGGTGCATTTTTCCTCGAGGAGTGATTAGATAACATATTGATCATAATGCCAAAAGAGCTGTATATATATATAAAAAAAAGATCCTTCACTCCTAAAAATTAATGAACAAATCTTCAATATTAAATTTTTGTTCTTGTCTGTCTTTTTTTTTTAATTCCTACTGTTAGCTCACAATCTCTATATATTTATTTATCTTGGGGGAATTTTCAATGGTTAATAAAATACATTCTAAAGCACTCAATTGAACTGAAATTTTAAATACAGGATTGTTTTGGTTGACAATAAAATACTTTAAGGATAATTAATAAAAATTAATTACAACTTAATGTTGTGATTCTGTCATATGTATTTTATGTAATTTATATTAATTGTAACTATTTAATAAAAAGTAGCTAAAATAAAAATTTTCTTTGTTGATCTAAGTAGGTAATGAGATGTAAAAAAAAATTTTATATTACTTGTTTTTGATAAAAAAAGTAATTTCGTTTTCATTTAATGGATTAAAGTCTGTAATTTTCTGATTGGTTGCAAGTTTTTGTTGTTTTTTCAGCCATCCATTGCAGAACAGCTAGAAAGAATGACACTTTCGTCAAGACAGGCTAGTATATGTAGCCCAACAAATTTCTCTGAGTTCCTAGTGCAGGATCGTCTGTCAGAATGGGAGCAAGGAAGAATAGATTACTTGGGGCAAGATTCCTATGATAAGATAGAAAAAAAATTGGATGAAGCAATACTTGGTCCCAAAAAGTAATTCTATAGAAAAATGAAGATAGGCTTGCTTTTTGGCATGCTGAAGTAAAGCTATTAAAATTATATAGATGGTGCTGTTTGAAAAAAATGTGTGCATATTTATGAAATGAAAAATATTTTTCTTGTGAGTGCAATTTTCCAGCAAATGAAAAAAAAAAGGTATAGATATTGAATGTATTGTTGAGCCTTATTTGTTTTATATTAAAAAAATATATATTTAAATGTTTTTTTGGGGGGAGGGGGTGCTCAAATTGTATGTTATAACAAAGTATTTTCTTCTGTATTGACTGAATTTTTTAAAGTTTATAAATTGTATTTCATGTTTATTGTTGTACTTCTTTATTTTCTTGTTGTATTTATATATTTATACTAGTTACTTAGACATTCATGCAATTTTAATATGATAATGCATTTTTCAAAACAAAACTTATTTTTTAAGAATGAATGCATGTTATGTAATAAGTTTTAGTGTTCTTGGGTTATCACTTCACATACATATTAATTTTTAATTTCTCACTTCTCATAATTTTTTGCTCAAAATATTTATTAACTTTTGTTTTTTCTTCCATACTTATGTATTATTCCTTATTTTTTTTTTTTTTTTTAATTTATGACTAGAATATTGTTCCTATTTGAAACTTTTTTCCATTTTAAATAAATAAGCCAAATTTCTTAACTGTTAGGCTGTACGTTTAATTTATATATTCTTTTTAGAGGTTTACACTCTGTTCACTATTTTTATTAAATTTGCTTTAAAAAGCATGAAAAATTATTATTATAACTTTATGAGAATGAAATTACCAAGAAAGTTTTACAACCGATTATAGAAACAAAAGAATCGAAATCCTGCCTCAAGGGTTCCTTTTTTTTAAAGAAAATTGTTAATTTTTACAGATTTTGTAAGAATATATTTAAAGTCACTCATGCAATGTATGTATTTTTATTTAGAAATTTTTGTGGTTCAAATAATTTTTAGGTCATATTCAATTGATATAATTTTACTCATTAAATTTTTGTTATATTGTTAATAACTAGCATTCCACAATGTGAATATTATTTTATTTTGATACATGATATATATTTTTGAATAATTATTATTCCTATACTTGTGTTGTATGTATAAAAAAATTCTTGTTTTCCTTTTCCATTTTTTTTTTTTTTTTTAAATATTTTTAAGTAAGATAAAAGGATTTTTTTTTCACAAAATACTTAAATTTTTATATACATATAATCAAATTAATTAAAAATTAAATTTCTCAATACTTTTGTTTTAACATACTCGATAAAATTATTTTTTTAGTGAACATTTCGATTCAAATAATCATGAATAAAAAAACCATTTTTCTCAAATGTACCATTTTGAATTAAACATTTTGCCATTTTTAAAAATATTTATACATGTGTGCCATTCCTGTTAAAATATTGATTATTTGTGACTCCAGTATGTTTGACTATATTAAGAGTTATTGTGCATTTAAATTTATGTATTAAATAATTGTTTGGGACATATTATCATTGGTGTATGTGTTGCTGCATATTGCAAAGTATTAATTTATGTATATAAATAATTCTCTGGAGTTTTCCAAATTTTATGTTCAAAATGTATTAAGTAGTTTTTCTTATTTTTCGTACTGATTTAAAAAAAATAATATGCTCAAATATATATTTTAATACTTTTTATAATATTTTTTTCTCATTCCATGTTTAAAAAAAGCTTCAACTATTGGATATTTTGCATTTTAGTATTATCTCTACCTCATTTGCATAACTTAAAGTGTGTAATTATTATCTTATTTGTTAAAAGATAACAGATTTTTTCAAGATATGTATATAATCTATTTGTGATGATGTAAATTCTTATTAGTATATTTAAGCCGTTTTTAGTACTTATAAAAGTATAACATTTTGCTACTATTTTTTTTTCTTTTAGTAATACCAGTTTCTATTCTGTTCATTATTTTAAAATAATTGTTTCATAATTGAAATTTTGCTTAATTCTGTTATATAAACGTTAATTAAAAGTTTCAGTTGTGTATCCTATTTTTGATTTAGTTTTCATTAAAAACACATTAACATTTAAAATAACATAAATGATTAAAATGTTTTTGAATGTCTCAAGTAAAAATTATTTATCTTATGTGACTTTCTGCTTCATGTGATTTTTTTAAAAAATTTATTGCATTTATAAAAAGTATTTTAAAAAAAAAAATCAAAGAAATATTTCATTCAATATATTATGGATGTTTTCTACTTTAAAAAAATATCGTATTCCATTTAATATGTTAAATATATTATTCAACTGAAAGTTTTGTATTTTACCTATGATTTTTTTTTTTGCCAGTTATCATTTTTATGCAATAACAATACTTTCAAACTATTATCTTATTTATTATTTTATCTTTTTTACCCTTCATTTAGCTTTCTTGATGTTAGTCACAAAATCTACCTTCAGTTGTAGAACATAAGCTCTTTTTGAATGTGTTTATACATATATATATGTGTGTGTGTAGTTTATTTGATGTGTATCTATTTTTATGTAGAATGTAATTTTTGAAAAAAAAATTCAACCTGAGCAATAAATAAAAACAAACATTATACTATATGTTATAAATATAAATGTATGCTGCATAATATAGTTAAGCCAAATAAATTATTTTTGAAGCATATCAACTGTTTTGTTTGTTTTTAATTTATATAAATCTGTATTTAATCTCATTTGCTCAGATAATTCAAACAGAATTTAGTATCGATTATCATTAGAAAAATTATTGAAACTAATGTTCAGTATTATGGAAAAAGTGTCATAGTTTCATGGTTACATATTGTAAAAAAATATGTTATTTAAATTTTAACTAACTGATTTATATTTCAGGTTACAATTAGTTAGGCACAGTTGATTTTTTTTATTTGAATTCCAACTTCAGCTTTAATCAACTATAAATGAATGACTTTTTTTATTAATCAAATAGATATTTATTTTTAGAATTTGAATAATTGAAACATTGGGACTATGTATATAACAATATTTAAAAATAATAAATAGTTAATATATCATAATTATTTTTTTCATTTTTTGAGAGAAAAGTAAATTTAAGATTTTTATTATAAAGGAAAATTTGATATTTCTGTTTTAAAAAAAATATTTTTATTCCATTTAGTATCTTTGAAGTAAAAGTGAACTGTGTGTGTGTGAAGAATTAAATAGCATACATCTGAAAACAGTGTTAAATTTTTTTTTGATAAAAACCATGTACCATCTTTTTAAATATTTTAATGCTTTATTATTTACATCATTTTCATATTGAAGTATTTTTGATTAAATAAATAGTCAATGTGAAATATCATCGAACTCCTTTAATATCTTGTAAGCTCTACCATATTTCGACTCATTTTATGCAATGCTATGATAGCTCAGTATCTAGTAATTCTACAGTTTTTACCTTTGCCTTTTTATGAATATAATAATGATGGCCAAGAAACACCACAACACAAAAAACACAGATATTTGCTAAAAGAAGAAGACCTAAACCAGCAGCTAAACTTGAAGGTGCCATGCATACATCAGAATTGGCATCAGGTTTGCCAACATACAGTGGCTTAATCTTCTCGTTGTCTTTTGTGAAAAAGTCAAGATCTTCTATTGCTATTACTCTCAATGTCTGTTTTAAACCCAGTTGTTCTTTCTCTCCAATATCTCTTCTTCCTCGACGTCTGCCTGGTCGTCTCAATTTCGACTTGATGTAACTTTTTTGATAAGGATACCTACTTAGATATGGATGACTTTCTTCTTCTAGATGGTCAATGTTAGGATTAGACTGTGTGTAATAATATAGGGGCACACCATTGTAAAGTGTTATTGGAGGGGCAGGAGCCGGTGGAAGAAATGATTGATGTCTGTAGTGATAATTTTGTCTTGCTTCATAATTGTCAGTTGGCTTTCGTGCTTTAACTTTGTAATCCTCAAAATGAATTTCAGTATCTTTCTTCGAGAACATGTCTTCCTCGCTTAGTTTCCTATTAGAGTTAAATTCATAGTCTGTTTGACGACTTTCCACATTGGCATCATTATAATCATTTGAATCCAAAAAAATTTCGCCACTTCTGTCTGCATTTTCAAATTCAGTACTATCATTGACAATATTGTGGGACTGTAAAGCTTCCTGTTTAGGAAGGCTTTCCCCGTTTGGATCTTTTTGCTCGGAAGTATCTGTAATTTCATCTTCATTAACTTTTAAAGTGTTGCTTGTATTTGGCCTTTGTGTAGTATTTAATTCCATGTTGGCTTCAGTAGTGGATGTATGCATTCCTGTTTTAATAGCCAAAGTCGTTTCATCCAATAAACTGGGGACTGTTGACAAATGTGATTCTTCTGACATTGGAAAATCACTGCTATTAGCTATAACTCCTAAATAATCCTTTTCAGTCTTTGTTTCGTTTTGTAAATTTTGAATATACTGTGCAGCTGGGAAATTTTTCCCGTGTTCTCCCACACTACTGAATATATTAGGCAGCTGAGAATAGTAAACATCTTCATTATCATCAGCATACTTTTTGTCTGGAGGGCGGTCGTATTCATTTTTATCGTCCTGTCTATCTTCAACGAATAAATCATCAAACAAATCATAAGGATATCTGTTAACATAGAAATCATAATTCGTATTAGGACTCGTTTCTAGAGGATCCGAATTTTCTTCCTTTGTGATATTTTCTTTGTTTCCTATTATGGTACTCGACGATGTATTTAAACTTGAGGATTGATTATGTATATCGGGCTTTGATGTGATGACTGATGAGAAGGGAAACGAATCCTTATACGTTGGTACATCTTCAGAGTCTTTAGAAGGTGGTACTTGGAAGACTCCATCATTTTCTGGTGGTTGTGAATCTCGACCTTCCACACAAGTTCCTGGACAGCCATGCCGGCAAATCTCCACTGTACACTGGATTGTTACCTCTACCGTTTCTGGAAATTTAAAAGCATAAAAGTGGCTGTACGCTATAACACTTGCCGTACCTTTAGTTTCCGTCGTTTTCTGGAATGGAGTCATCATCTTGGGTCTTAAGACACAACCATCCTCATCTGTCAAATGTATCGGATGTTTCTGTCCGTCATGGGCGATGCAGGATTTGACTCTCATATCGAAATGACCTTCACTGTCCTGTATCGCTACTACCAAGGTGAGAGGACTTCCCAAAGGTACCAGTCCTTCTACCTTCGCAGACCAGGGGCCTTTGCCATCCTGTACCTCCAGCCAGCAATCGACATCGTCACCTTGAAAGTTCATCTCCACCACATCAAGGTCTGAAATGGTAATTGGCATCTTGAAGGCCGACTTTTCATATCCATCATGCCACTCGCATCTGATTTTCTTCGCCTCATCCCAAGCCTCAATGACAACGTCATCATACTGGATGACTATGGTATTCTCATAGAATTTACCATGAGGATCGGAACGTGTTCCACAGTCGTCGTACTCGATAGTGAAAGTCGCTTCTGTGATACGAGAATGTGGTGCTACATGCATGCATCTACTGGATTGTCCATTTGTCTTTGAATAGACGCTGCCATCATACGGTGCACTAAATTGGAGGTATATAGTCATTTCTTTTTTACCGCATTCTACACTTAATTTCGTAAGCTCTGGTAAGCTATCTGGAGGACCTGATCTCCAGTCGGCGCTTCCATCGCCTTGTGTAACCTGAAAGAAAATTATACTTATTTTCTGAGGACACATGACTCAATTAATGGAAAATAATCTAACGATACTCCCTGTTTAAACAATTTTTGGGAATCAATATAAAGAGTTAAATAACATTTAAAGGTATTTGCTACATCGAAAAAACGGTGTCGGGACACTAAAATAGCTGGAAACTGAACTTCAAACATATGAGTAATTTGATAATTATCATAATTATAAAATAATATATTTCCTTGTAAAACAAAGTATGATGTATTTTTCAATTCCTACTATTAGCTCACAATCTCTATGTATTTATTTATTTATATGGGTGGAATTTTCAATCGTTAATAAAATACATTTTAAAGCGCTCCATTGAGCTGAAATTTTATACACAGGTTTATTTTGGATGACAATACAGTAATTTAATTATAATTAATAAAAAATAATTGATTAAAACTAATTATTTAAAGAATTACAAGTACAGCCACGTTGGCATCATTTTTGGCGACTTGTGTCAAAACTTGAAAAGGTTTTTTTTTCTCTCGTGTTAAAGCATTCAGTTGAACTAAAATTTTATATACATGATTGTTTTGGATGACAATACGATACTTTAATGATAATTAATAAAAATTACCACTTAATGTTCTGATTCTGTCATATGTATATACATATTTATATTAATTGTAAATATTTAATAAAAAGATGCTAAAATAAAATTTTTCTTTGTTGATAAAAGTAGGAATTGACTTTAAAAAAAAAAATTATATTACTTGTTTTAAATAAAAATATGTGTTTGTATTTTTAGGATTTTTAAACTTAAAACTGCTTTATATAATGAATTATGAAGAAGAAAATACCCATTGTATATGAGGTATTTCTCTTAGTATAAAACAAAACAAAATTCTGTTTGTAATTATATGGAAAATATTCTCAATTTTTATGTTTTCATAATTCAACAACTTTGTACCATTTGCTCAAAGCTGTTATTCAAAGAAAAGGGGAGCGGGAGTCAGCAAAACTTAAAAATTACAGTAATGAGACAGTATGCATGAATTATATATATAATTGTGCCTCCTCCTCCGAAACACCCGAGGGGGCGGGGAACCCCCCTAAAAACTTGACATTTTTTTATAGTTGAAGAATTTTTCGCCAGGAAACAAGAACAAATTTCTTTATTATGCAGGTGATGGATTTTTATGAATAAGAAACCAGAAGAGTTCAAAACACTGCCCATTTCCGTTACTTCCGCCATTGGCTATCTGTGAAAGTTCAGTTGGGCGAACCTTCCATTATATGAAACTCTTCGGGCAGAAAGCGTACAAAATAGGTCCTTTGTTAACACAAAGAGACCGAAGATGAAAAGTGAAGTGCCTTCAAAAAGGCATCGGAACAAATTCCCTTCAATGCAGAATCTTTTTTTCCCCTTCCTTGTTGACGGAAATCTATTATGTAAGCATTGTAGTAGAGATTTGTGGCAATACAGAAGAACTTGTTTCAATGAGATAGAATTCTCTGATAAGTTTGAGTAAGAATCAGTTGATGGATGTTGATTGAAACTTTTATATCTTGTTCTGTTTAGATGTTAGTGTTTGTCTTATTCGTTTTTGTTCGATGAAAATCTATTTTAATTCGATGACGTTCGGAGTAGCCGAGTGTTCATAGTCGCTAACTCATAGGTTCGAGTCCTGATGCCACTGAAAACACGTCGTGTGGAAGAGCTAATGCACGTTAAATTTGTCGAGGCTCAAAATAATCACGTTTGCATTGTTTGAAGAGGGGGTGTCAGTTAGGATTTTTTTCACGGGTTCCCGGGAAATCATAAGATTTCTGTACTTTTTCTATTCCCGGGAATCGATGGTTTGATGAAAAGATGGTTTGTTTGGATACCAAAACAAGATGAAATAGTTTGTTGGCGATGCTTGAAAGATTTTTAGAAATAAGGTCAGCAATTTTAAAAGCATTAATTGACATTAAAGAAGAACGAATGATGGCCAATGTAGAGATCGAAACTGTGACTACAACTGTAGCTGTCTTAATGAAAGTAAAAATTAGCTTAGAAAAATTATGCATTTTCGAAAGGCAACTTTGTTAATTGCAGAAGGTGTATTTTCTTCCGTTATTGGAAAATTGAATGAACAAAATTCAGAATTTGCGAAAAATATGAAATATTCTATAATCTAAAGAATTACTGAGAGACGCAACTTTAATAAAATTAAGGCAATAACTGAATTTTTTTTTTTTTTTTTTTTTCTGGAAGAAAATTCAGTTACTATCGATATTTCGCGATTGCTTGGTAAAAATTGTTTGGTTAGAATAAGCCCGAATGATAGAGACGAGGCTTAAAGGAAAACCTCTGACATTGGATGAAAAATTAGACAGCAATTCACTTTAAAACAAAAGTTTTATATTGTTCAACCAAGAAGAGTACTAGTTTCAACAAAATAATGAAACAAGATATATGCAGTTGTTCGACTCAACCGAAAATCCATAACCAAGCATTATAAAACTATGAGGCTTTAAAAACAATTCCTCCAACGTCAGTTGAAGCCGAGAGAGCATTTTCTGCTGCCGGATGGTTCGTTACAAAGCTTAATACTAGCCTGAGTGATAAAAGTATAAATTGCTTATGGTTTCTGAAATCCTGTTTTAAAAATAAATAATCAATTATATATTTTTTGAATTTTTTAGCTCATTATATAAATAAGTATTGATTTTGGAATTTATATGTATCCTTATTTTACATAATTATTATTGATTTTATTTTAATTACTGATTAATTTTTTTGAAATTTTGATGTATTTCCGGGAAAGACAATTACATTCCCGGGAATGGAAAAATTCAGAAACCCTAGTGACAGTTTATGTCGTTCCTCGTCACTTGACAGCTGTTCGAAATCTCGAGGTCCATCGTCAATAGCCATCTCTTTACTTTAGAGCAGTGGTACCCACACCTCGGATCGGTGCCAGTCCGTGGATCAAATAATACCGGGTCGCGCAAGGAACATTAAATTATTTCCATTTTATTTACTGGGGTGTATTTCTCTCGGGTTTGTGCGACTTTCCACTGAAACCACTTTATATTCCATGATAAATCACTTTATGTTTACTTTTAAAGGGGACACAGTACGATTCAATTGACAAAAATCAGTCAAAAAATCAAATCTAATTTTTTTAGTCTAAATTATATACTTTTCTGTAACTTCAAAAAATTTGAAATCTCTAAACTTAAAAAATGCAGAATTATGATAGCTTTTACGCGTCGTTTTTATTCTCACATCCCTATGGCAAATCATAACTTTAAACTTAATTATCTCAGAAAGATAATTATAAGCTCTAACTTAAATCTCTAAACTTAAAAAATGCAGAATTATGATAGCTTTTACGCGTTCGTTTTTATTCTCACATCCCTATGGCAAATCATAACTTTAAACTTAATTATCTCAGAAAGATAAAGTAACTAGTTTATCTTCATTTAAAATGCCAAGGCTTTTTTTCTATTGTGCCTAAAGCTTTGAACTTTTTTTTAGCTATTGCTAGTTGTATATCTAACAAAAATTGGTATGCATTTTTGAATCAAAACAATGCTTATTTTTTTTAAAAACAATAGAACTCAGAATTTATACATTTTTTAAGGAATTTTCAATAAGCATTCATAAAAAGAAGTATTGTACGAATACCAATAATGTTATCATAAAACCCATACCAGCTTTTGTTATACGTAGTTTGATGTACTTGTAAGTCAAATTCCATGCGTGTACATAAATTTTTGTAGGAAGAGTAGCATTTTAAAGTCATATAAAAAATTTAAAGTTTTTTCCTTAAAAAATTAAATGACTAGCTTTTTATATGAAATTTTGAGCTCAAAATCTTGGTTCTTTTTACATAGTATGTATAATTGAATATAGGAGTGCAAACTGAAAAATTTTGAAAATTCATAAATTAAAATTTTTGCTTAAATCGTACCATGTCCCTTTTAATGTAACTCTCTCTTATTCTGAAGGCATTAAATTAAAATTATTAAACCAAAACAATCTAAAATATAACAATCTCCCCCACTACCTCACCAAGGTACTCGGCGGTAAAATTATCAACGCTGGACTGGACCAAGGGTGATAGAAAGGCTGGGAAACACTGCTTATAGAGTGCAACGTCAATACAAATTAAATCCGTAGTGTTAGTTTTTATGTACGTGTTCTTTCCGATCAATATATACCACTGAGATTTTGAAATGCTTTGATTGTGTGTTTATGCACGTCACACTTCAAAACTTCACATTAACTGACCTCAAGTACTTCAACTTGGGTCAAGTGTCGAGGACGCCAGCTTGTTGGCATCCTATTTTCTAAACGTCTGCACCATGCCAACGTGGTGACTTTGGACTACGATTGATTTAACGTCCATCAGCTCCCGTGCACGGCGGGTTTTCAGTGGCATTGGAACTCGAACGCGCCGGCCACGAGTTCGTGACTATAACCACTCAGTTACTGCGGTTTCAATTTTAGCATGGGCAGAGTGGGATTGTAACATCAGTTTAAAATATTAATTTTTAGGAAATACGTCAATAAAATATCGGATATAGCTACCAATTAATCCTCCAAGCGGTCTGCACGTAAAATCCCGCCATTCAGAGATGTTTTTCGTTTCAAGCAGCCTCTGAAGCGGCCGAGCCGCATTCTTAAAAATACGGCTCAACCGCTTTTGAGAATCTCACCTGAAAGCAAAAAAATATGTGCGGTGTATTTTTGAAGAATCTCCAGAATGGCAAGACTTTAATTGCAGACCGCTTAGAGGGTTAAATTAACCTTTTGCATACTGTTTTCCATTTTTAAAATTATTGTCTCATTGTATCTCTCCTCTAGATTTACGGAGCCTGTTCCACATAGATCTAGTCATCAAATAGGCTCAAAAATCTTAAATAAAAAAGTGTTGATAGTGTAAAGAACAACTAATATACATATATATGTAATAATTCCCTCTAGTATCCTTTTTATTAATTCTTTATACTAATGTTTAAAATAACTTTAATTCTTTAGTTTAAAAATAACATTGTAAATCTTTAATCATTATCGGCTAGTCCGAAATCCTGTCCTGCCCCCTTCTATCCAATCAGAACTACTTATATATTACGTAATAGGTCACACGCTTCTTACACTGCTGGTATAAAAGCAACATCTGGTGTACCGCTCTCTTTTGTCTGTTTGCCTCTCATCATAATTCAGCCACTGCTCCCGTGTTTCTTGTCTGTGTTGTGTCGTCCATGTGCTCAATGTAATTATTATGCCTAGATGTTTCAAGATATCTAATAAATTGATTTACTAATTTACAAGACTTACTCATAATCCTACCAGAGAAAAATGCATCAATATATTAAGAATCATACACCACTGGCTACGCCCTAGCCTTTGTTCGCTGGCACACACAATATCCACTCGCCATGTCTTAAAATTATATTTTTACCACCTACCAGAAATGTGCTGTATAGGAAATATTTCGCATATATACACTGGTAAAACTTAAACAACGTACCCTAAAAGTATGGTACCGCAAGGAAGTTCCTAAAGACCAAACATGCAAGTCGTGAAAGTTATGCAGCGTGATACCAACAGTGGTAATGACAGTATTTTTACCCAAATATACCGTTTTTGCCTGTGGTAGAAGGGCGTGGCGGTGGAAGGAAAATCACCTGAACGACTTCACACGTGGAAGAATGATCGGAAAGCTGGAGGAGAATGCACAATTCAGGAAGGCAGCAGAGTTCGGAATCAACAAAGTGTCGTTTCCGCGCGCTTGAAAAGCGTCTCCAAGCCACTGCCGGTATTGAAGCAGCTAGAAAAGGGGTTGGCGGTAGCCGCCCTCGGAGGACGACTGAACCGCAGGGATGACTGATATATCATCCTGCGGGCGAAAAGAGGTCGACTGGAAAGTAGCCTCAAAGCAAGCGCTACTGCTCAGAAACCTGTACAGCAACGGTTGACAAGTGGTGGCCAGACGCCTTCACAAAGAGAGCCTGTTCACCCGCCGTCCTGAACGCTGCCTCCCGTTGAGTTGGCCACCGCTTATGCAGGGCCAGAGAGCACAAAAACTGACAACTGATCGATGGAGTCATGTCTCCCTTTACGGATGAGAGTCGGTTCAGTACCTTCACAGCGCTATTCTGCAACTTGCCTTTGATTTGGAGAGAGATCGGGACCCAGCTTTATCCCAGCATCAAGGAAAGACACCCGTTACGGTGGTCCTGGGAGTTCCCTGCCCTGGGGAGGCATTTATGCTGAACGGCGAACTGAGCTTCAAGATTTCGACAGAGGGTCTGTAACCGGGGATCGCTATTGTGGGAGGGAGGTACTTCTTCCCATGTACGTCTTCTCCGAGGTGCCATTGGCCCAGACTTCATTTTTATGGATGACAATGCACAGCCACATCGCACTCTTTGCTGTTGAGGAGCTGCTGAAAAGTGAAGATATCACTCGAATGGATTGGGAAGCGTGCTCCCGGATTTAAATCCCATAGAACATGTGTGGGATGCTTTTGGGAGTACGGCTGCCACACGCTTACATCATCCGAGAACAACCAACAACTCCAAACAGATGTTGATTGAGAATGGGCACTTACCTCAAGAAATGCTTCACCAAACCAGCTGGTTCTGAGTATGCGTGGAGACGGTGCGAAGCAAACCATTGCAGTAAGGGAAGGGAGCATACCATATTAAGGAAATTGATCTTCGTTTCTTGTTGTTCTTCCTAAGCTGGATAGACAATCATAAGTCACGATATGCGTTCACTAAAGCTCTCTTGTTTTTGCTCTTTTGATTAAATTACTCGTATGGGTGTTGTATTCCTTTTTCACCACCGATGCTTTCGTCATCCTTAAGTACATAATACCTCTCCCTCATTTCAGAACTTCATGTCTCTGATTATTCTTCGAAGGCACAACCTCTTGCTTAAAGTTTTGTACACCAGTGTATAAAAATTTAAAAGCTCAACCCTTACTTTAGGTCAACAAAGAAAAAATTTTATTTTAGTTACTTTTTATTAAACAATTACAAATTTCATTATAAATATGTATATACATATGACAATCAAATATTAAGTGGCAAAACACCTTTTAAAATAGCCATTAAAACACATTTGAACCACATTAAATTTTGTAATTACATTTTATAAAAGTTGAAAAAATAGTAACAAATTTATCTTAAAACCACGCAAAGAATGCCAAGTGTCTAACTAGCATGCCATGATTATTCAGGTTAAGTTAAATCTTCATCACAAATTTAACAAAAGCTATTTTAAATCCAGTGGTGCTGCTGCCACCTAGAGGAATGTATTCTGACTGAAATATTTCTCTTAAACTATAATTAGTTAATTAAATTAAAATCATTAATTAATATTTGAAAAAACTGTATTAACATCAAGTGCCATCCACTACAAGTTTAAAAAATGCATTTTGAACTAGAGGGGATGAATGAAAAGTATTTTATTAACGATTGAAAATTTGAATAAGATATATAAATAAATATGTATGGGGACAGTGTGAACCAGTGGCGTAACGTACATCTCAATATTGCGGGGGCCCCAAATCCTAACTGACACCAAGTTGCAATCTTTTGTCAGATCCGACTAGGGCCCAAAGCCTGACTTTGTAGGGAGGTGGGGGGGGGCTAATATTCTCCGTTACGCCACTGGTGTGAACTAATAGTAGGAATTGAAAAAAGCGTTCAGAGTTTGAAATTATATTTTTTATGATGTGTAAGCAACAATAATAGAAAATAAGGCAATTTACAATTAAAATTTTTTGATAAAGTTTCGTTATATATAGTGAAACACAGAAAACGAAATTTTTATTATTGTTTCAAATTGCGCTTAGAAATATAACTGTCTTTATTCAAAGGATAATTAATGCACAGAAATGCTAAAATTGGGCTATCGAATGAAACCACGAGTCATCGAAATTTTAAATATAATTATTAATTTTTTCTTGCAATGAAGAAAAGAAAATATCTTTATTATACATTCTATAACAATAAACAAAAGTAATAAAAATATAATATATTCGTGTTTTTCCTTCATTTTTTCCCCAATGAGTACTATAGGTTATTGAAATTCTTAGCACTACAGAAAAAGGAGGGGGAGGGGTTGAATACCAAAATGTATTCGTTTTCAAATATAAGCAATGAACTATAATGCAATTCTTCCCTCCCCTGCATATCTTTGAGTATCTATACTAATTTTTGAAACAAATTAAATTATCCCCCTTTTTTAAATCGAAACCATTTGGTCAAACTTGTACATTCTATAACAATAAACAAAAGTAATGAGATATATATATATATATGTTCATGTTTTTCCTTCATTTTTTTTCAATTAGTAGTACAGGTTATTGAAATTCTTAGCACTACAGAAAGAGCAGAGGAGGGGGGATCAAAATTTATTCGTTTTCAAATGTAAGCAAGGAACTATAATGCAATTCTTCCCTCCCCTGCATATCTTTGAGTATCTATACTAATTTTTGAAACAAATTAAAATTCTCCTCCTTTTTTTTAAATCCAAACTATTTTATCAGAATGATAAGTTTTTTTTCCCAATAGGTGTTTATTAATTAAATACACTGGTCCTCAAAATTAAAGGATAATGCCCACTGGCATAGCTAGCTCTGAAAGGGCCCTGTATCAAAATTCCTTCGGGGCCATTTCTTAGATATGGGAGCCCTGTTAGTGGAACTGTAGTTACACATATTGGGCCCTTGTAGCTTGAGGGCCCCATATATTGATACGTCGGTAGTTACGCCCCTGATAATGACAGAAATAGAACTTAAGGAAAAATTAACAGAAATCTGTACAAACAATAGTTACCACAAATTACGATGTTTGGCAGTTGATTATTCACATAATATTGAAATTAGAACCAAATTTATGGAAATTGGAAAATGATGGAAGAGTTAAGTCAACTTTAGTGAAAAAATTTTGTCTTTAACTTGGCGTATGGTGAACTCGAACAGATATGCATACCTCACATCGTGATTTCATAGACTTTTACCAAAGTGTTGATTAAGTCTAGTGAAATTGCACCCTACTCTATTAAAAGCGCACTTTCCAGTCTCTAGAGCGTCCAGGGAGGAATTTAGTTCTTTGGAATTCGACGCCTTAAAGCATCCCTTGCATGCTCAATCGGGTTCAAGTCGGATGAGTAAGTTGATTCGAGGGATATCATCTGTTTGTAAGAGTTCAGATTCTTCCTATGCTTCATATGACTGAGCCAGTGCCGATTTAAGCTCATTTCGATCCATGGGTACAGACAATAGCATACACAGGAATTTTTCAAGGGGGTCCGGGGTTGAAAGTTCACCATTCTCGTATCATGCTATTTTTGATTTTGTCAATTTTCAGGAACAAAACACAGTAAAAAACTACTTATTGAATTAATAATTAGAATTAATTAACAAAATTAATCATTAATAACAAATATTTAATTAAATTTTACGTATTATATACTTAGAATTATAACCAATCGGAAAAAAATCAAGGACATTGGGGGGATCCGGATCCCCAGGTCCTCCCCCTTGTGTGCGCCACTGAGTACAGAAGATCTACAGGCCCCCTTGGCACTGGAGGATTGAAATTTATAACCAGAAAATCTGATTGAGCCCAGCTTATCCAGGCCCTTCTGGACCCCTCTGGGCGCCAGCCACAAGCGCCTAATGAATAAACTGGCACTGGGCCGAGCATTGTCATCCATTAAGAAAAACATGAACCTATTGAATCCCTAAGCAGTCTAATTTGGGGTTCCATTAACTTGTCCACGTATTTGCAAGTGGTTACAGAGCCTGTTCGATAAATGTGCAGCTGGGTGCGTCTATTTGTTATGATTCCTTCCCAAGCCATTAAACCACGATTGCGGAAACGGGATGTTTTACTGATTAGGGAAGGCAAGTTGCGTGGTCCTTCCTGTCTCCAGGACTATATCTGGATTCGTCAGTAAGCAATACTCGGGCCTAGTGACCTTGACTCCATTGAACATTACAATGGCCCCAATTTAAACAAGCCCCTCTGACAGCTGGAGAAAGTGGGACACAAACTAATGGTTTTCTCGCATACAGTTCAACCTTGTTAAGCCTTCATGCAGCTGTAGAATGGCTGATTCCAGTCTCTGTGGCACAGCTTGAAGCTCTAAAACCAAATCTCTTGTAGTCGTTTCGTGATTTCTTCTAGTCGACAATGATATGGTCTTCGGATGCAGTTGTTTCTCTCTTGACCACGCTGTCTATCAACTGATCCAGTGCTTAATAAACGGCTCCAATCTCTTGATATGACTTTTTGAGGGATATTCAAGTCTTGGCTGACCTCTATTTGTGTTTGACCTCTCACGATTCTACTAATTATTTGCCTTTTTTATCTTTCCTTAAATTATGCTTCTGAGCCATAACTAATAAACACTTATCACTTTCAGAAACACATTCATCGGATAGACCGGTCCCAGAAACACTACAGACCGGAATTCCAACATGCGTCCATTGTGCACCACATTATCAATTATAGAATTAGCATATTTCCGTCGCTAATGTATGCGTGAAAGTGCAATTTTGAATTCTATTATATATATTAATATAAATTATTGCAGCATATGATACTGGTTACAACAATAACTTAGTGAGGATATTTTTCCTCATTATCCTTAAATTTTGATGATCAGAGTATTATATTAGCTACCTATTTCTATTTGTCTCACTTATCTGCTTAGACAGTCGTTCTTGAGATTTGAGTGTAATTAGATGAACCTGGATTTGTGTGGGAATAAAAATTGAGATATTTTTCTCTTTAGCCACACGTTACTTTACAAATGAAATCTCAATAAAAAGATTATGTAAGTATGAACTGCTTCTAACTATTATTCAATATGTTCTACGTCACAGCGAAAACTCCTAGAAGTGGCCAGAAAGTAAGCAAATTCGACAGACATCAACGAACAATTAATGATTTCAATTTTGAAACGATACTCATAAAACAGAGCGAGAACAATGTCAGCCCAACAGGTTGTAACTATACAAAAGGAGCAACAATTCTAGCGCAACAAACGCATCAATGAAATTACGGATGAAGATATAAGGGATGGTTCTTCAATCTGGTTTGTCTTCAGTTTGTCTTCTGAACTTAGTGGTGGGCTGCGCAAGCCTGGTGGTCAAGGTATCGGATCATGGCAGGCATGTCATGAGTTCGAGCCTAGTACCACTAAGGACCCGCCATGTAGGGCAGCGATGCACGTTAAATCTGTCGAGAGTTGAAACGTCCTCCCGTTGGTGTAGTGTGAAGTTAGGAGAGGAGGGGGAGTTCCAGCTCAGGTGCCATCCACGTCACTTGACCATGGTTCAAAATAATGTGGTCCGTCACCAAAAGCCCTCGCGTAGCTAAACAATACGACGTTAATATTCACTCCCTCACTCACTGAACTCAGTGGTGGCAGGGTAAATGGTGTCAAATCTCGTTATGGTTGGTGAGGGACCAAGGGAGAATTGAAACTAGAGGAAAGCGTATGAATAACTTACAAAACACGGTGTCCGGTGTGTGCAGTCACACGTTGTCTTACGAATAATGAGCATTACCCTTCCCTCTCGAAGTAAAGTGAGCGTTACCTGCAACAGCACATAATCTACGTAGCGTTAGGTCGTCGTAATGCCCTGAATACTGACCAGAACTAACCAGTTATCGTACACATTGGCTTTCGAAAGCATGATGGTGCAACCAAATAAGACCTGTCGATACAATACTGCATGATAATCATTAGACAAATGGAGGAGTGAAATTTCTCGACAGATATATTTAAATGATAAAGATATTTAATGTATCTGTCAAGACAAAATACAACAGAAATACATAAAGTATAGCTCCAGAATGTTAACCAGCTGAACAATGAAGAAAAATATGTTTCAAGAATAATGATATCTAACTTTCCAAAGAAATATAATGTAATGATTGAAAAATAGTTATACAGTTCACACAACATATTTCATTTTGAAATTATTTTTTGATTACATAAATGGATTACATACTAGAGGAAATGAAATTGAATGAAAAGTGATTTTTTAAATGCGCTGAGATCGCGTGCTCTTGAAAAAAAAAAAATCTCACTTTCTTCCCTTATTAAAAAAACAACTAAAATGTTTTTGTAATAAAGTTCATTATACAGATAATTTTGGGTTTATATTTTTCACAATGTTACTGATATTCTACACATAATTTCTAACAATTCATTCGAAAATGTTTTAATTTTTGAAAATCAAGTAGAAGTCATACATTTATTCAATTCCACTTCTCTTGTTTTTTTTTTTCTTATTGATTGCATATTGGCAACTAAGACTTTGCAGACGCGGCAGATCTCCAAAAGTGAGAACCATTTCATGGTAGCACCATCTAGTGGCGGCTCTCGCTACCAAATTTTGACGTTTGAATTCATTTTAATTCAAGCTCTCCTCAGATGCTAACTGTTGTCATGATTTAATTTTGCTGAGAGTACCAAAGCCAAATTGATACTCTTGATACTAATCATATGACATGCGTGACTACGTTTTCGCATCCCAAAGATCTATCGACTCTAGCCGGCATCGAACTCGCAACCTTAGGCTTATGGAAGCAAGCATGCTACCTTTAAGCCACTGAGCTAGCACTTCTCTTGTGTACCATGATTAATTTTATATGACCGATATTTAAAACAAATAATATTAAAAAAAAATTAAGTCAATTCCTACTTTGAATTAATGAATAGAATGTATTTAATAACGATTGTATAAAATTTGAATAAGTAATATATGTGCATAAATATATATGTAGGGGGAGAGAGTGAAAACTAATAGTAGGAATTGAAAAAAGAGCATGATTTGTCTTCATTGTTGTAACAAAGCAAACCCGATTTGGCTAGTTTGGCTGAAAAACAGGTTTTCGACGCCAATTTTTGTCTTTGTTTTAACAGTTAATCTAAGAGGGCATCAGAAACCGGTAAAAAGGAAACCAACATGGCTGTATCTGTAATTTTTTGAATAATTAGTTTCAGTCAATTTTAATTAATTATAATTCAATTATCGCATTTTTACCCAAAACGACAGCGTGTATAGAATATTTCAGAGGAAAAACCTTTTCAAATTTTGACACAAGTCGCCAAAAGGGTCGCTAAGTCGCCAAAAATGATGCCAAGGTGGCTGTATTTGCAATTCTTTGAATAATTAGTTTTAATCAATTAATTTTTATTCATTATAATTAAATTATTGTATTGTCACCCAAACGATTGAAAAATTCCACCAAGATAAATAAATAAATATATAGAGAGTGTGACCTAATAGTAAGAGAAATGAAAAAGCTTGGAATATATATACTCTGAAAAACGTTTACTGTTCATTCTGGATTTCTTTTCCATCAAATGACCCTAAGTTCTATTCATTTAGACGTGTCTTCTCGGTATTAAAAGTCTTAATAAAGGTAATAAAACATGATAAATGAATCCTTAACTGGGTCAAATTTTTTTGTGAGTTTTGACAACTCCTTATCTTGTTGACTTTGTTATGAGATGTTATCGCCTAAATTGCAGTACAAGCAATGCTGCTTCAGTATCTTTCGATTTAAGTGGAATCCTGATAAAATGCATGTACAAGCCATAAGATATGACGATTTTCCATTTTGGGTGGGGCGGATACGTTTATTGCCCCGGCAACGCCCTGTTGGACATCACCCTTTTGTGTTGTTTGGCCAAACAGTGGGTCTGATCACACGACCGTGACTATTAAAATGTTCAATGGGAGACCTGAAGCGTTCAGACGTAGTTTAAGTACTTATTCGAAAGAAAAAAAAGTCTTGAAGAACGGATTCTTTTATGAAATTTACAATCACATCATGCGATCTTTTTTAATATAAAAATTCATCCTATTCAATGAATATAACTCGAAGAAGTTGTGGATACTTCATATTTTATAAGTCATTATGGCTTTATTATTTTTTTTCATAAAATATAGATATTGTTTGCTTCATAATAACTAAAATTCTTCTTAAGTTGATATCTAATTTATTTAGTTATTACACAGTCACATGAAGAATCGAAAGTGTTTGTTTATTATACATTACTTCAGATTTGCTTTTTCAAAAATACTGATTAGCCAATTTCTCTTTAAAATACGCATAAAGCATATTCAAATATTACATTGGATTTGCTTAATTAATGATTAAATTAGATATTTATTATTCATTAAATGAATTCTCGATTTACACAGGCATGTGGCATTTTTTTTCAATTCCTACTATTAGCTCCCTCTCTCTATATATCTATTTATTTATATATTTATCCTGTTCAAATTTTCAGTCGTTAATAAAATACTTTCTACTCATCCAATCAAGTTCAAATAAATTTGTTTAAACTTGTAGTGGATCCCCACTTATTTTTAATACTTTTTTTTAAAATATTAATTAATTATTAAAAAATTAAAAATTAAAATTTAAATTAACCGTTTTTTGGGACGCCTCCCCTTAGAGTAAATCTCTATCGTTGTTTAAACCCTATTAACTGTTAAAAAAAAAGAAAAAATTGGCGCCCAAAACCTTTTTTTCCAGCCAAATCGGGTGTGCATTTTTACAACAATGCAGACAAATCATGCTCTTCTTTCAATTCCTACTATTATTTTCATCTCCCCCTATATATATATATTTATTTCCAAATTTTCAATCGTAAAAAAATATTTTTCCTATTCATCTATTAAAAAGTAGAAATTACCTAAAAATTTTTTTTTTTTATTTTTATTGGTTTCTTTTTCAGTTACAGGTACCATGGTCCAATTGCAGGATGATCTCTAATATATTTAGAGTTTAAAATTTATTTATTTAGGTTTACACAAATTTATTGTGTATATTTGAAATGTAATTAATTCAATTCATTTTCAGTGAATAATTTAAGTCGTTTATTTAATTACGACTTTATAATTAAATAAATTCAACATTTGGGAAATTTTAAAAAAAAATGGAAAAACCCTTTTCCCCCTTTTTATTTTCCATATGCATATTATTCCCAGTCCACCGATCTATGTAATCCCGCCGTATAGATGGCTTGGGTGCATTTAAAAAAATTCCCAAAGGGTTTAAGTTCTTTAAATTTACGCGGGGGTAGTAGTTTGAAGGGGGGGGGGCCCAAAGGGCGTAGCGTGGGGGGGGGGCCTTTGGGCCCCGGGGAGCATACGAAAAAAACGGCGGCAAAAAACCACGATATTTAAAATTTTAAAAAAATTTTTTCCTAGGGGTCCCAAAAAAGTGGGCCCCGCGACGAAAAATGACTTACCGAAATTTTAACCAAAAAATTTTGTTTTAAAAAGGGCCCCCGTGAAAAAAATTTTATGTAAATAACCCCCTTCGATAAAATTTTTGATCCTCTGAAAAACCCCAAATATTTATTTAAATTTAAACCCGGGACATATTTACAATAAAACATATTTCAGAATAAAATGAATCTTATTTTAGTTCATTACTTCAGGGTCAAACGTGCAAAATTGTTTGGGTATCTATTTTTTGGGAAAAAAGTTTATGTTTTTTGGTGAACGACAATTTTTTGTAATAGCAAAAGAATAGAATTTTAAAAAATTGGAGTCAAAATTTTGAGTAGTAAGCTCGTATTTTTTACCCAAGAAAACCAACAATTAATAATATTTAAAGAGGAGAAACGACTGAATGAAACACAAAATTCAGATAGTCTCAAGATGTATGATAGATAGATGGTAAATGTTTCAGTATTAAATTTGCTTCTATAAATAAACATAAATAATAGCGTAATGAACAATATTATATGTTTAACACATAGTTTAATAAATTATAGTTAAAAACCCAAAAAACGGTTTTATGTTAGTCGGGCAAAAGAAAAAAAACAATCTTTTAGTGGGCCCAAATCGGGAAAAAGGGGATATGGAATTAGCCCGCCAAATCGGGAAAGGGGGAAATCGTTAGTCCTGATGATTCTGATCGGGACGATGAAAAAAAAATAATTAAACTATTTTCCGTCATCGATCCAAAATTGCAAAATTTCGAATTAATCTGCCCTTTTTTTAAAGAGGGAAAAAATCGAGTTCAAAGATTCCTTTAAACCGGGGGGGGCCCTAATAAAAGCGTGGTAAAAGGGAGCAAAATATACCTTCGTAAAAATTTTGGAAGCTCTGTGACTTGTAAATATAGCTATGATTTCGAACAAATTTGTATTTCTTAGCTGTGAAGTGTATTTCTAAAATTTTTTTAAAAGGTCGGGGTTATTAATTCAAAACCCAAGTATCTAATTTCTTAACTTCATTTAAGCACTTCATTTTGGGATTCATTGTTCCCTTTTTTTAAGTGAAAAAATATTTACAGGTGTAAGCATTAAATTTTATTTTAGGGGAAAAAATAAACTAACTTCATTTTACTTATTTAACAGAATAATATTAAGTTACTTAAGTTTTAAAGTTGTTTAATTTCTCCCTTATTTTTCTAAAATAATAATAAAAAAAACGAGCATACGAGTAATTCTTAGTCTCTTGTATCTTTATATGTTAACATTAAAATGTAAAATCCTCTGTTTTACGAAATGTCTTACTTTTTCACAAGAAATAAGGGATAACATCGAAGTGTAAAGCTTACATAACCACATTTCATAGATTATATAACGAAATATATTCCGTTAAAGCATGGAATAAAAAATAAAATTCATTTGTAAGGAATGCATGAAAATTCAACCTAAGAAAATAAAATTAAAGTAAGATTAATCTTAATCTGATATCTACAGTTCATAACCACAGGTAGAGAAAAAATCCTAGTTTCATTTTAAATTTTATTACAATTTTTTTTTTTAAGAATGGGGAAATAAGAAACATTGCATAAATTGGTTATATCCTCCCCCGTTTGGTACGGAAAAAAAAAATGGGGAAACTCATGTAAATTTATAAAAAAACGTTTTCCACCCTGATCAATGGGTTAAATTCATATGATGATATAGTCACATGATGAGTTAACTGGCGTCAAGTCATATGATAGTAAACCCCCGTGTTTTAGCCAATCAATTAAAAAACTCATGTGACGTTATCACACGAAAAAACTTTGTTTCCGCAATCTTTCCCGCGCTCCGGTGTTGCCAAGTTTTGCTTTTTCAGAAACTTTCTTTTAAAAAAGTACATATGTAACAAAATACATTTGATTTAAAAGTATAAGCAAAAAATGATTTTTTTTAAAAAAAAATCTTTTTAAATTTTTTTTTTTACCCAAATATGAAATATAAAATTTTTTATCTGAGTTTTACAAATAGAAAACAAGTACAATTGTTAATGTTTTTTTTTGAATTCAAGGGAAAAACCCGTGTTTTTTTTATCACGTGATTTATGAATTGACCCCATTATGTTTTTTCTTTTAATCAGTTCGATCGTTTCACTGTTGCCATCTTTTGAGTTTTCAAAATTTTTTTAAAAAGTAAAATTTTCTTTAAAAAAAAGCTCACAGGTAAATAAATTCTTGGTTTAAAAAATGAAACAAAAAATTTTTTATTTTGAAGAACATATGGAAGAACCTTAATACTTAAACATGTTTACCTAGTCATCAAATTTGAAATTGAATCCAGTTTTTTTAAGTACGAGAAAATGTACGTCCAAGGTCAACTCAGAATTCAATGGAAAACACTTGATTCCATTTTTCACTGTTGCCAACTTTTGTTTTCACACAAACTTTCTTTTGAAAAGTACGTATTTGTTAAGAATTATAATGTACTTAGATAAACGCGCGAAAAGTTCTTGAATTATAAGTACATATAAATACATGGTTTTTTAATATAATACTTTACCTACAGACTTTACACAATATTCTATTAGATAATTGCTTGTTAACAATATTGCTCCTGTCAGTAACACATTAAGATTCCTTTAAATAAAAACTTTAAAAAATCAATTCCATTTGCGTAGGAGTTGTTGTGAGTGAGGATATTAACGTGCCACAAAGAGCCACGAGATCCTGGCGACGGACCTCATCGTTTTTTAACCACGGTCAAAATAGGAAAAACCCCTTGAGCTCTGGCAACCTTCACCCTCTCCCCCACCAAGGAAGGACTTTAAGCTTCGACATATTTAACGTGCATCGTCCCCTTACATACGGTAGGTCTTCCCGCGGTACTGCTCGGGCAAGGTTTTGGAAATCCATACCCCTACGTTTAAGATGACTTTTTTTAAGAGCATGGGAGAAGAAATTCCTTTCGAAGCCATGTGAGACTTGGACTCGACGAGCAGAGAAGCAGAATGGTTTTTGGAGAGTCGCGCCTGGTAAGTGAGAGAAGAACGGTGACTGGTGTAAGATGGTGGATTGGCATGCTTTTGTAAATAAAGTTTGAATGTATAATTCTGGCCTGACTGTGTTCATGTGTTTTCGTTTCCAATACGCCTCAGCCTAGACCTGGGGACAACGGTCATCTCCTAATAATGCATTGCTACAGTTGCCTGTTGAGTTGTAGTTTGAAATTCCCAGTATTTCGGAGAATGTGTACGGAATAACGTTCAACCATTGAAGTTATTTAAATTATGATCTTATTGAGGTTGAGTCAGAAACTGAACGAGACCCCCACCTGAGCCCAGGCCTAGTTGGCTCATGCCTTAAGACGTCCCTGAATCCTATGATTAGAATCCATGTACACCAAGGGTATCAAACTTAAAGGGGAATTTGGGCCAAGCACAAACAAGGTTTAACTTTAAGTGGGCCGCAAAAAAAAAAAAATAATCATTATTCATAAAACGTAAGTTTATTTCGAATAATACATCATAATAAACATAAATAAAAGAACAAGAAAAATTTAATGTTTACGTCCTGACACGTGACATCTCGTCTCTGCTACTATCTTTCCCTTTTCGGGAAAAAAATTGTGACATTTTATTATGTATTAATGTGTGCCAATATACTGGCGGGTGGCAAAAATGTTCGTCCATGGCTACATGTGTCCCACGGGCCGCAAGTTTGACACCCCTAATGTACGCGAATTCGTGGCCAATGTTTTCGAGTCGCGGTTTCGAAACCAAGTCCACTGAAAACCTTCCTTGTAAAAAGGTTGATGTACGCTAAATCTATCGAGGCTCAAAGTCCTACCTTCGATGTGGTGTGGAAGTTTGGAGAACGGTGTCGTCTTAGTCACTTGACAGTAGTTAAAGCATTTCTATGTCCATCATTAATAAAACCCTCGTGGTTTCACAGTGCGACGTAAATTAAAATAAAATCCAATCAGAATCAATGTATAACTAAACAAATAACCGACAGAAAAATGACAAACGACTTGTATTAATACAAATAAAAGATGAAATTTTCAAAGCAATATTAAGTGTCTGAAATCAGTATTTGGTGTAGCCACCACGCGCTGCAATAAGTGCTGCTATACGACGTGGCACGGATTCAAACAGATTTTGAATGTCTGCTTGTGAAAGAGAATTCCGTATTGCTTATATGCGCAGCAAAAGTTCGTCATTTGAAGCTGCAGGACGCCGACCAACCAAATCCCACACGTGCTCAATAGGCGACATATCAAGTGAATAAGTAAGACAGGAAAAAAGTTGCATGTGTTAGGCGGAACAGAAGTCTCGAACAGTCTTTGCAACATGTGGGCGTGCATTATCCTGCTGAAAGATAGCTCCAGGGATGCCTTGAAGGAAGGGAACGACTTCGGGCTGTAGCACTTTACGCGGACGTACTTGTTGATATTGAGATTACCCTCAATTCGTACAAATTGGATCGTCCATGATACGAAATCGCACCCCAAACCATAACTTCAGGTGTTAGGTCATTATAACTTTCGATAACGCACTCTAGAAGCCAGCGTTCACCGGCATAGCATTCTAACACAAATGCGGCCATCATAGTCCCACAAATTGAAGCGTGATTCATCTGAAAAGACAGCTTGGTGCAAATCAGCTTCCCAGGCTCTGCGCTCATGAGCTAATTGCAGACTCAGCCGTCGATGGTTGGGTATAAAGGCACCATTGCCACCCAATCCACGGTGCAGCAGACTTCGACGAATTGACGAAGTCGACATTAGTACACCTGTAGCAGTTGATCAACGAGCTGCCGACTGCCTGGAGGAAGCTGTCGGTCTTTCCACCATGCGGAGCAGGTGTTGATCGTCGCGTGTTGACGTCACCTTCCGTCATCCACTGCCAAGTTTTTGAGTTGTTCCCCCGTTAAATCACTATTAAATTTCCCTCCCCGATCCATTTCCATAAAAAATTCCCCCGAAGGGGAAAGACCCCGTTAAACCCTTTAAGGGGGAATTTTCCCAAAAGTTAAAAAAATTTTTTAAAAGTTGCCCCCTCAAAAAATCTTCTTTTCAAAGTGCACGCCCCATTTAAGCTTTTGCTCCTTGAAGGGTCCATAAAAATGCGCGGGGTCGAAATGACTTTTTTTTTTTTTTTTTTTTTTTTTTTTTTTTTTTTTTTTTTTTTTTTTTTTTTTTGAGGACGGTAAAAATTTTTTAATAACAAAAGGGAAAAGAAAGGAAAATTCAGTTAGGCCAAAATCCCTTAAAGTTTGGAATAAAAGAAGATGCTCATACTTCCACTTTTTTTTGGGAAGGAAACTCCCTTTAAACCATATTTTTTATTAATTATTTTTTAAAAATTTTTTAAAAGCAAAACCCTTTTAGGGGTTTGATATTAATAACTTTTAAAGTTTAAAATTAAAATTTATAAAAATATATTAAATTAACTATTATCCAAAACTTTTGTTGCAAACATATTAGTTGGTCATTACCAATAATTAACCTTTTTCTTTTGAGGGGAATTATAAAACATTGAGAGTTAAAAAAGTAATTGAGGTTAATTGAATTTAATAATCCAGAAACCCCCATTTGTTTGAATAGAATCACATTTTTTATTTGAGAAACCCCTTTTTTTTTTTTGCCTATATATGTAAGTTGCAAAAAAAAACTATCATTTTAATTAATTGTTTTTAATTTTGTGTTTGTTTCTATTTAGAGAAATGGCTCTTAACTTGTGGTGCACCCTTAGGAATGAGAAAAATTTCAAAATGAATGAATCAAATTCCAATCAAAGGACTCGCTCTTATGTAATGATCTGAGATTAACGGAAATTGAAATTAATAGAATGCATTAAGGAAAAGACGAGTATAGGAAAACTCAAGCGATTTGATTTAGTCTCTTAGATATGATTAAAATAAATCATCCTGTGATGGAAAGACACAAAAAGTGTTCCGATTCCCAAAGGCGTTGGAGACAAATATGTATATTACCGTTTTGAATTATTACACATACATACTGTAAAATTCGGCGTACAACGCGCACCCACCACCTATACTTTTCAAGGCCCCCGGCCCCAAAAAATTTTTGAGTTCTTTTGGGTATATTCGCCGCATAACGCGCACTTCCTTTTTTACGAAAAAACCTGAAATTTTCATGCGCAATACTCATATGTTGTTGTTGTTACTAAGGCCAGATCAAGACCCAACGAAATTCATCATGGTAAAGGGCTAAGTGACGCCTGTCATTAGCCGTAGCTTTGAGCACCAACAGGTGACAAAAGGATTTAGCTTGGTGTTTAGATCCTTCGATAGTACTAATTAAGTAAAGAACTCATACTCAATGAAGCACGCAGTGGACTGTAGATTTTTCTCATTTTGTTTATTCTGGAGGCTCATAGCCAACTCGTTACATTCACTCACTCTTAACGTGGGCACGGCCCCTCGTAATCCTCTTCACTTCGCCACATTTGCGAAACGATGAAAACCCAACAAATGGCGAGGCACACAACACTCGGTTTCACCCCAGTTTTAAGGAAGAATACCTTGGGGGGTGGTCAGGGGCCTCCCACCTCTCTTCCCCTTCCATCAATCTCACGGGGAGGTCTTGCGGGTGACGGTTTTTTAAAGTACCCCGCCCGAAGGGACTATACATTTACAAACATCCATTTTCTCGGGATTCGAACCCAGGCCCAACAGCACAGTAGTCACTATACCGGATGGGTGACTATATACTCATATGTTTTGAAGTCATTTATTCGAGGTATTAATCTAAGCTTTAGAAAAAATAGAACACTTCTAGAATTACGACCTTTTAAAGTTCATATAGAATATCATTTCATTTAAAGAAGCAGTGTTTGATACATGTAGAAGTCTAATTTTTTTTCTATGCTCTCTTATCTTTTTTTTTTTTTTTTTTAATTTTCAACATTCTTCTTTTTATACCCGGCAATATAACGCGCACCCATATATTTCGATCTTATTTTTTTTTTGAGTTAAATGTGCGTGTTATAAGCCGGATTTTACGGTACTTGAAATTTGGCACGCATGTTTCTATTGTGGAATAGAAACCCACTAATCGATGGGTTAATGGGATTATGGGGTTCTTGACCTTTTCTGATCAAAGAGTGGGAGCTACAAATTTGCTTTTGAATACAATCGAAACCCTAGATCAGGGGTGGCGAAACTTTCTGGATCAACGTGCCATTTTTTCTGAAGAAATGTTTAATGAGGTATAGACGTGCCGTCAAATAATTTTGACTTGTGATTATTGGGAAAATAACAAAACTAAATACCAACAACTCAAAACTCTTTATTCACTACAAAAAATACATTTTACACTGCATAGTAGGAAGTGTTTTAGTTATGCGTGTAATTCAATTTAAAGGAACGTTAGTGTGGCTTCGGTGCAGATTAGATGACAAATAACTTATAATAGGATTGTAAGATGCTACTTTTAGCAGAATGCAAGCTGAATTGCAGTCATCTGACAAGCGGTTTCTAAGTGTGAGTCTGTAATGTTATTCATCTTTGAAAAGAATGATTCGCAGACATTGGTAGATGAAAATATTGTTAAAATAGCATGAGCCAGCTTCTTCAAACAGTGAAATGTGTCTCTAATCCGTTTTACAGACTATGTTCAACCTACAACTGATCCAGATCATAAAACGCACACCGCTTAATAGCCTTTACTAATCATGCAATATTTCTCGGACCACCACGTTTAGAATTCTCTGTTACATTTACTATCTTATTGTTTTTTTGCTAAACTAGTCATGTTAAATAACGGCAAACAATCATAAATATAACATAAATAAACTTTAAAATACAGATGTGTCAGAGAAATTTATTATTCTATGCATAGACAAACTTCGTATCATTAGCAGTTGTTGTCCACAACATCACTGAGGAAAGACAATAACAAATGAGTGTGCTTCCCGCCACACCGCGACCTATCACTCGCATTTGATCGTAATACTTCATAGTGGACTTTGTTATTTTGAACTAAAATGGAAACCCTTTTGATCGGTGGCGTGCCCAAAATATTGCGTCACGTGCCATCCCTGCCCTAGATAGTTGATTTGATTTTTCATTAATGTCGAACTCGAAAGCAACATGAGGGCTACTGGTGACAGATCTCATAATTTTGAGCCTCGGAAAAGTGTTGAGGATGACAACAGAGCAAGCATTCTACTCTCCAAATTTCCAAACCGTGCTAACGGGAGGACTTAAGCCATGGCATTTTTAACGTGTATTAGCCTCTCTATATAGAGGATCTTCAACAACACCAAGAGTCGAACAGGCAGCGTTCGGGTCATCACTCGGCTACCGGACTTAAGGCCGTATCCGCACGTATATTTTTCATTACATTTTCGTCAATTTTTGGCCGAATCTGAGGGAAGAAGGGTTGCCGTAAAACAAAACGTGACACACGCTCTGACGTCGGCCGCGCTCTATCTCCACATTGAGAAAAATTACTCGCCGATTTTTCTGCTTCGGAAAATGAACTTTAAAATTGACTACTTTCATTTCGCTTTTAATTGTTGATGGGTGTAAACTAAAAAATAGAGAGCACCATTCTATTTAAAATATTATACGCGAATTCAAAATATTATACACCATTAAATATTATACACAGCATATCTGAAGTGTTAAGACGAAACCGGAGCCGCCATTTTGCTTATGACGTAGGGCGCCGAAGAACCGGTGGCTGGAATTTCAAGCAATTTTATTTGGAACACAACTTTTTACTGAGCTCGCTAGCAAAAAATTGTTCTAAAACTATTCTTACTTGAGAACTGGTAAAATTGCACGAATTGAACGAAAAATTGCTTGAAACGTGTACGTGTGATACGGCCTTTAGATATATCTATCTCAAAAGTTTAAGACTAATATATGGTTATACAACATCATTAAATAACTAGTGAAATGGGATTGTAACTGCTAAAATGTTGCATGCATAGAATTAATAATTTAGAAAAATGCTCATATGATAAAGCGGGTACGAGATCATACATTGTAAGATTTAAAGCAGGGGAGGAGGAACATCTTCGAAAAAAGTTTAAGATGAATTATTGAAAGGAAACTAACCCTTAAATTATATAAAGATGAACATTTAAAGATCCTTTCCTGAAATACCAGACATGTGATAATTTTTACTTCAGTTATTCTTCTTTTCAAATTTTAAAATTCTTGAATGAAAAATAATTTTTTTACTGGAAAAAAGTCTAAAAAATTTTAAAAAAGATGTTCATTACTGAAAGTAATATGAATAACGAAAAAAAAGAATTGTAAGTATTCAAGAATACTTAAAAAAAATAGCGAAATTTCTCGAAATCTTTCCAAAATCTAAGTAGCGAGCTCTCTTGAATATAATATGTACTTGACAATCAGGTTAATCAGTATCATGTCATTCGAGTGGGTATTAACGTCGCACTATTCAACTACACGAGGGCTTTTGGCGACGGACTTCGTAATTTTGAACCATGGTCAAGTGACGATGACGACACCCCCTCTCCTAACTATCACACTAAGCCAACGGGCTCATGCCATTCTAAGCTAAAGGTAAAAAAATTAAGAAATTTTTATGGTTTATCAGCTACAATTGTTACGAAATCACTGCTCCTTACTGATATCAATATATTCATTCCTTAAATTGCAATCGTATCTTTTTAGATTAGAATTGTATAATACATATTTAAAACTAGAGAAAAAACTTCAGCTTTCGATAAGTTGGTTCCGCTTTAAACTTTCCAAATTAACCTTACCTCAAAAGTGAGCCCTTGAGGATACAATTAAAATATGAAGAATGAGACACCAACTCAAATATCGTAAATGTAAAAAAATAATTCGTAATTAATATCGTAATTTTAAAATTAAATGTTATATGATACATTTACTATTTACATTTTTGGGAACTATGTCTTTTTTTGTTTAAAAGGAACTTTATATAATTTTTTTTATCTTAAAATAAAAATACACTATCGGCTTTCATAACAAAAAAATAATGTGGAATACATTTTAATCAAGGAAAAATAATGGTGTGAATAACAATCAAAGTTTATTCTCCCCGACCACTTGTATTCTTTTTATTCTCTTTTCACTCAAACGATCAAAAGGATTTCCGCATGAATATAAATATCTCGAAAGATGCAAAAATTAAATACTTATTAACCATCGATTCAGCATCGATTATGCATTGCAATTACTTTTTCTTCAATTGAAAAAATACATTTAGAATAATTACAAAAGATGCCAACTTAAGCAACATAACTTTAACAACAGACTATTATATATTAGCAAATAAATTAAGAAATCAGAGAAATTAGATTTGCGTGAATTATTGAAATAAGTAATCCATATAATAATATGGAAAGCAATTTTTAACTATACACCTACTGTACATTGTACATAGTGAATTAAAAATTGGCTCAAAAAATATGTATGAAAAAGAAATTAAAACAGAACTAAATATTTTACAATACTGAAACAATGGGTTCGTTTAAAAATAAATGAATGTCTTAATAAAATGTTATACTTTTTATTTAATAAAATCAAAATATATTAAGTTTTGGATATTTTTTCAATTTAAAAGAGATGTTTCAGTTCTGGAGAGATGTCTTATTTAAATCAAGATATAGTTAAAAGATTCTTTCTGTTCATCAGAGACGAGCCATTTGAAAACGTCAGTATAAATAACTATTTTTTAAATTTTGTTCTAAAAATAGTTAAGTTTTAGAAATTACTTCAATATATGTATGATGTATGTATGTATATATATAATATACATACGTACGTACTACAAGTTTATCGTGTTTCATTCTGATTTCGGAGTCATTTTGGCATTTGAACTTCAGTTGAACTTGAAATATCAAAATAAATTTCAAAAACAACCCAAAAAACTTTAGAATAACTAAAAACAAGTCATATAAAAAAATTTTTGTAAGTCAATTCCTACTTTGAATGGATGAATAGAAAGTATTTTATTACGATTGAAAATTTGAATAAAATACATATAAATACACACATATATATATAGGGAGAGAATGAATTAATAGTAGGAATTGAAAAAAGAGCCTGATTTGTCTGCATTGTTGTAACAAGATACACCCGGTTTGGCTAGTTTGGCTGAAAAACAGGTTTTCGACGCCAATTTTTGTCTTTGTTTCAACAGTTACATTGTTACAACAATAGAGACGAATCTAAGTTGGCGTCAAAAAGCGGTAATTAATTTAATTTAATTTAATAATTAATTAATATTTGAAAAAACTGTTTTAACATCGTGTCATCCCCTACAAGTTTAAAAAAAAATTATTTGAACTTGATTGGATGAATAGAATACTAATAAAAATTATTATATTGTAATTGTAATTTTTTTATGATATCTGTAATTTGTTCTTAATGGATTGACATAATTAATTTTTTAAAAATAGTTTAACTATTTTTTTAAAAAAATTAATAATCAAAAAGCTACTAAAAATCACGCCACAAAAGGCTTCGTACACTTAACAAAAACTCAACTTAGCTTTAAATATTGTATTTCTTTCTTAATTTAGAACTTAGTAGGATATCTTATAGTGTCCACAACAACTTTTAAGCTTCTTGGTATAGTTTTAATCAGTTTTTTGTAATTTCTGCATCGATTTTCCTCCATTTTTCTGTGATCATTGTTTCTACTAAATATTTTGTGTTTATTTGTCATGTTTTCTTTTTTTTTACATCGAAATCTCCCCAAATATGTTCTACTGGGCTAAATAAAGAGTTTGAGGAGATGTTTTCAAAATTTGGGGACAGTTATAGAGACACCAATGGCGTACATTGAGAGCAGTCGCGGCGTCATTACCTGTTAAAAAATTAAGTGTTAATATCAAATTTCTTGCGGATAATTAAAAATTTTTCTTTAAAATATTTAAATAAAGCTAACGATTCACAATACCATAAAAAAATACCAAATCACCTAATTCTGTGGCCGATTTACACCCCCACGCAAGAACACTTCCACCTCCATATTTTAGTGATCCAACTAGATTCTTGAGATTAAGTTTCAGAAAATTCAAAATTGACAGCAAATTGATTGAGATGGCAGATAATTCAACATTTCAGGTTCCGATGGGCCAATAAAATAACTTGTAAATGAAAAAAAAGGAGTTTAATCCCATGAATTTATGTGGATCAAGAACTCATCCGCCTCAATGCTTCAGCATTGAAGTGAAGATGTTCTGGCGTGGGTGTGTAAATTGGCCTCAGAATTGGGTAATTTAGTACTTTTTGATAATATTGGCGAAAGGGAATCATGAGAGCGCTATTTAAATATTTTAAAAAAATTATTATCCGCCCAGCGGATATTGAAAACGGCTTAACAACAGGCTGTGTAATAACAACTGCTCTCAATATTGCATAATGGTGTCTCTATAACTGTCCCCAGATTCAGAGAGCGCATCACTCAGGCTCTTTATTTGCCAGTAGAGGTATGACTGGTCGTTCAATGTAAAAGAGAAGAACGCGACAGATAAACGCCACAAATGAATTAAAATTGTGATCGCAGTGGAGGAGATCGATACAAAAAAGAGCGATTAGTGTGTGCCGGAAACTAAAAGCGTTGTGAACATAGGTATCACACTAAGGATTCTAAATTAGAAAGAAAACTACACACATGTTAAAAGCTGGGGTTGAATTTTGTTGAGATTAACGTAGCACGATTATTGAGCAAAAAATGGTTACAACTATTTTAAGAAGTATTATCTTGTCCAGTAAGAACAAGTTGTGGAAACTATCATAAAAAAATTACAATTAATATATTCAACCTGACCAGTCGAAAACGTAAATTTCACTAGAAATTGCAAGTGTACGAACACTTTTGTGGCTATTTTCAATATATAAATAATATATATATATATATCTTATTGATATACTCTCTCTATATAAATATATATATATATATATATATATATATATATATATATATATATATATATATATATATATATATATATATATATATATATATATATATATATATATAAAGAAATAGAGTGCGTGAGCTAATACTTGAGGAATTAAAAAAGGGTATTAGATATACACATAAGCTAATACGCTGCCAATATAATTGAGCAATTCACAATAAATTATCATCCTTTTCTGCTCTTAATAAATCAAATGGCTCTCTAAAGGTATATATGACTCTTGAAATAAAAATAAAATAGTTGAATTGTGGGTTTAATAAATGAGATTCCCCGGTTCAATATTCTGAAGAAAAACTAAATGTAACCGAGTATTTTTAAAAGCTCAAGAACGGCTAAATTTCTTTTAAAATTAGTAAAAGAAACTATTGCATTGCATAATTTTTTTAAAACATGGCAGAAAATGACAAAAGGGGAAAACTTTACAAGCATGCTACGTGTGTGTATAATAATGAATAATACATAAGAAATTAAATCGAAATCTAATAACCTTTATTTATAATCATATTTTAGGCAACTATATCACACAAAAATGCATATGAATCAGTATTCTGTTAGTTTTAATGATTAACATAATAATTGTTCTATATGTTTCGCGCGGATGACCGTTTCTTTCCTTGACCTACTCGCACTTCAATAAAATACTAGTAATACTTCACCCAAATTAAAAAAAATATCAAGTTTCAAAAACCATTGTTTTAAAAAACCAAAACTGTTAAAGAGAGTCCATTCTAATAATAATTCTTACATCTGTATTTAATGCAATCGCTCGAAAGGAGAACTGGATAACACACACTCCTTTATATTAATAATTACCACAAAAAGAAGAAAAAAGAAAGTATATTATAGCTTTAATGTTTTAGAATGAGGAATATTACTACATACCTGCTGTTATGGCAAGAAAACATGATATGAGTAAAAGAAACCGTGAAGCTTCATTCCCCGCGACCTAGATAAAGAAAATAATGGATGTACAAGGAGGTTTCAACATGTGGTATAAAAATACATCCGCTTTTCTGAATGAAAATCACTGTAGAAAGTATGAAAATCAACATCAAATTACTTAAGACAGTGCTTCTTAAGCTTTCAATATTGGGACTGGTGCAATCATAACTTTCATCGCCCCCTCCCCTCCTCCTCTACAACAACAATGTATTGAATGCATTTACTAATAGCTTTTGGCATTAAGCTACAATAAAACCTTAATTATAAACCGTACAAATTATCAAGATAAAATTAGATTTAGTAGTAGATATTTTAAGTAAGTTGCACAGTAAATAAGTTAAGTATTAGGTTACTTTTCCTTTCAATTTTTTAGTGGAATAGATAGCATAAATTTTTTTAATTAATTAAATATTTATTTCCCCAAAAATAAAATATAGATCTCATCTATAAATATAGAAAAGAACTCAGAGTGTTCATTTTCATAATAATAAAATTTCTTTTAGCTTCGCGCTCTTCCAAACAATCTCATGGTAGTCACTTGTAATTATTAAAATTGTTCTTAATTTTAGTATTGATAAATTAATTATCAATTACACTGTAGAAATACTGATACATTTTTTTTGTATACGGTCGAACCTCTATATAACGAGCCTCTTATATTTGCGAATTTTTCTATATGTGAACTTTTTCCTGGAACCTTGAACATTTAACTACTTCCTTCGTAAAAATATCTCTATAGCAAAAGTGCATTTTCTATATAACGAACTTTCTTCTTTTGTGATTCAATTTTTTGTTTCTCCTTTTTTTTTTTTTTAAGTATTTCTGAAAAAAATTTCAAGTTATTCTCTCTTTAACACATTTTAAGTGGTCATAAATCTTGAACTGGTTTTATTAGATCCTAACTCGCCGAGAGCAAGATCTCTAGACGTTTCATCCAAGAAGTGCAGCCCTTAACCCCCATTGCCCAGTTCACTAGCAAAACATCTTCGATATCCTCTTTCACCCTCAGAAGAGTTGTCCCGTGTACCCGTGTTCTAATTAAAAAATTATGTTTAATATTACTTGTATGCTTTAAATTATAAAATGTCCTTAAAATTCATTAATTTTAGAATAAAATTATTTTCTTAATATTGAAAGTAGCCGCCTATCCAGTATAATGGTTAGTGATGCTGACTGCGGTGCCGTAGCGTCTGTGAGTTCGAATCCCGAGTAAGACATGGATGTTTGTGTTGTAATCCTGCTTCGTGATGTGTGCATCACGCTTACTTCTATGTAAGCCCTAGTGTGATACTTTGTGGTACACGGGGTTATAAATGTTCTCAATAAAAAAAAGAAAGTATTGAAAGTACAGAGTGAATTCTTCGACTTTTTTCTTTTTTGATGGGGTATAAGATATATAAAATAAACATATATTAATTTAAAAAAAAGGGTGAATAATTACTTCTTTTAATATATAGTGTTTATGAATTTAAAATTTGTTTTATGTGGTTCATAAAGTATAATTAAAGATGAACTTCTATATAACGAATTTTCCATAAAACGAACTTTTTCCCGGGATTTAGCGACTTCGTTATATAGAGATCCAACTGCATTACATTAGTGTAAATGTATATTTTATTTTTTTTATTATGTCAATGTTTTTTTGTTTCCTCTTCTTCCGGCAGATTAATAATTAATTTAAATAATCTTTTATTTTCGACTTTTCGATATGTTCGGTTCTCCCACTCAGAATTAATTATCACGCCTCTCTCTCTCCTTGGAGATGCTCCCTACAGTTTGAGAAACGCTGACTTAAGGTAACCGACTACGTTCGGAATCGTGATTTTAAAAAGCCGCATAAATGGATAATTTTCAAAATATTTAGTGTCACTTAGATTAGAATACATGTATAAAATTGTTTTAAGGACATTTTGACAAAAAAAAATTATTTAAATACAATATTTCGGCAAAAAAATTAACACAAACGGCTTTTAAATGTTCTCCTTTGTGGAAAATGCTTCTATTATAATAATATTTTGCCTGTATATAGCTCAGACCTCTGTACAGAGGCTCAACCATGATTTTGAAAAATTCACATTATTTTCAGAGTTACAACCATTTGAAATATATAATTATTGGCATTTTTTTCTTAAAATTTCTCCCCTCTTTTGTCGTAAAACATGGATAAACCCACTTCTAAGTTATATATTTCAAAAATTCTAATTGAGCCTCTGTACAGAGGTCGAGCTACATATACAGGCAAAACATTGTGGGAGCCGAGCATTTTTCACAAGGAGAACGTCCAGAAAAATGGAGTCATTCTAAGTTAATTTTTTGCCTATCTTCTTCAACTAAATATTTTGTAAAATGTCGGCAGAGCAGGCGTTTTACATGTATTCTAAAGTGACACTAAATATCATAAATATCCATTTTATACGCTTTACTGGTTCCGTGCCAAGTCGGATTCTATAAATTGACTGTCATACTTGACCTCTCTCTGATAGCTTTGGCAATAATTTTATAAGCACTTGCTTGTCACTAGGAAATGTATTACAAATAAAAGCAGTTCTTAATGTCGGGAGGGGAGGGGGGATTTGGCATTTCCATATAAAATTAAATTTTTTTTTTAAGATTTTCTAAACATGTTTTTTAAAAATCATTTTATTCTACAATAAACAGATTTAAATGAAACATTTATTTAGCGTAATGTTTACTTTAAACATTTAATGTTAAAAAAGTATACCACGTAATGGAGTAAAAATTCAATGGGTTAAATTACAATGACGTCATAGTCACGTGATAATGACAACCACGTGTTTCTAACAAATTAGCTCAAAAACTTACTTGACGTCATAGGCATATGACACCTACAATCACGGCTTTCCAGCTAATCAGTTCATGCACTTTATTGTTGCCAAGTTTTGCTTTTTACAGAAACTTTCCTTTAATAAGTACACATTTGTCACAACAATAATAAGGCACATAGATAAACAAAAAACACTTTATTTAAAAGTACACATATAGTAAAATATTTTTTCTTTTTTAAAAATTTTTTGAGAGAAAAGGGGGGGATTTAATACTTGGAACATCTTTTTAAATTATAAATTATCAAATTTGTAATGTTATCAAAAATTTTATAAGAAAAACTAAAAGTATGTCAAAACAGCTATAAATTCAATATAGATCCCGGATTGTTTATTATTTTTCATAATTTTTCATTAAAAAAATATCAAAATGTAGGCGTTCCTCTTTGCAAGCCTCCCCTTATGCCATTTGAATTAATGAAAGAAACCCGCACCCTAAGGAATTTCTATACTTTCCTTTTTGACAATTGAATATCTTAGAGCAGGATAAAATGTGCCATTTTTAAAGTGTTAAAAAAAAGGGGGAAAATTTTTGTCAAAGTGCATTTTTTCAATTTTTCACCAAAATATTTTAGGTTTTTTTTTTTTCAATTTTTTACCAAAAAATTTAGGTTTTTTTTTTTTCAAATTTTTTGATTTTTGGTTTTTTTTCCCCTTTAATTTTTTTACCAAAGTAATTTAGGTTTTTTTTTTTTAATTTTTCACCAAAAATATTTTTTAGGGGTTTTTTTAAAGTTCTTTTTCGTAAAAAAATTTTTTTCATAAATATGAAGGGGAAAAATATAAGCTGAAAAAGCTTATATTGCTTTGCTTTCTAATTTCTCTGAAATTTAATTATAGAGCTACTTTCGAATAAACACAGTAGTTTATTTTTAAGAAAGTAGTTAGAAATTACATTCAATAAACCTTATATTCATGAATTCAAAATGATTTGTAGATGGCTTTTAGATCCCTTGGTATCCGACTACGTTCGGAACCGTCATTTTAAAAAAAGGGGCATAAATGGGTAATTTTCATGATATTTAGTGTCACTTAGATTAAAATAATTTTAAAATTGTTTTAAAATTTTTGGAAAAAAAAATTTTTTAAATACCATATTTCGGAAAAAAATTCTTAAATCCTTTTTTCAAAAATGTTCTCCTTTTATAAAAAAAGCTTTTAAAAAAAAATATTTTGTTATTAATTTTTTCCGATAGTCTTTAACTTTTTTTTTAAAAATTCACATTACAAAATTCCCCAAATTAAAAAAATTATCGGCGTTATCCCCCGGGTTTTCGTAAAATATGGATAAACCCACTTTTAAATTATATTTAAAATTTAGTTCGCCTGTACAGAGGTCGAGTTAAAACAAAAATATTGTTATAATAAATCATTTTTCACACAAGGAGAATATTTTGAAAATGGGTCATTTATGTTCATATTTTGTCAAAATATGGTACTTAAATAATCTTTTATTGCAATAATATTCTTAAAACAATTTTATATACATTTTATAATCTTAAGTGACACTAAATATCATAAATATTATCCATTTATACGCTTTTGCAAAATCACGGTTCCGAACGTATTCGGATACCTTAAAAAAAAACATTTCAAATACTTGGAAATCGCGTGGCAGAAATAGAGTGAATGTTTATTAACGTCGCTTTATTCAACAATACAAGGGATATTGACGATGGACTTCGTACATTTGAACCACGATCAAGTAATGACTTCTGAGCTGGCATCCAATATCCAAACTTCCACACCACACGAACGGGCCCTTTGCGCTGCAGGTCTACAGAGGCACTAGGGCTCGAACTCCCCGACCGTGAGTTCTTCATGATGTCCCGCTCTAGTGGTTATGGTTTCCCGATATGACAAATGTCTGAAAAATGGTGATAACTCTGAAGAAGAAGAATTTCTGACATGCTCTTTCATGTAAAAATAAATTTTGTTTTGAAAAAAAGATTTCTTTTGCGAGTTTTTCCAAAAAGATACTTAGTTTTCAGACACGTCTTGCACATTGATTATACATTAGCTGCGTAATTCCCAATTTTAAAAAAATTTACATAGTCCAACATTTTTTCAAAAATAGTACTTAAAAATAAAAACTGTTGTTCCGTTCCGGCTGAAAAATAACCTCTAACTGCTGAAGTTTCGAGCAACATAATCGGCTTAGATCATAGGTTGCCAAACATTTTGAGATCACCTAATATGTACATGACAAAAAATTTTCATGCTTTTCCCCATTATATATCAGGTTTTCACATTTAATAATTTTGTAGCAAATAGTCACTAGTGATACATTAAGGTATCCGACTACGTTCGGAACCATAATTTTGCAAAAGCGTATAAATGGATAATATTTATGATGTTTAGTGTCACTTAGATTAGAAAATGTATATAAAATTTTTTAAGAATAGTATTACAATAAAAAAATTTTTTCAGTACATTTTGATAAAAATGAACATAGAATGATCCATTTTCAAAATATTCTTTTCTCAAAAATGTTTCTATTATAATAATATTTTTGCCTGTTTTGCAGACCTGTACAGATATTCAACAGAATTTTTGAAATATATAACTTAGTCGTGGGTGTATCCATGTTTTACGACAACAGAGGGGAGAAATTTTAAGAAAAAAACGCCGATAAGTATTTCAATGGGTCTTAACTCTGAAAATAATGTTAATTTTTCAAAAACCATAGTTGAGCTTCTGTAGAGAGGTCTGAGCTATATATAGGCAAAATATTATTATAATAGAAGCATTTTTCACAAAAGGAGGATTTGGAAAAAAGGTTATTCTAAGTTAATTTTTTGCCGAAATATTGTATTTAAATAATTTTTTTTTTGTTAAAATGTCCTTAAAACAATTTTATACATGTATTCTAATCTAACACTTAAAATCTAAATGTGTCACTAAATATCATGAAAAATATTCATTTATGCGCTTTTTTAAAATCACGGTTCCGAACGTAGTCGGATACCTTAATGCCATTAAATTATTTCCAAAATCAAAGCTAGTTTCGAATTTGACAAAAAAAATTCCTGTTATACCAATTTTAATAAAGCGTGAAACCTATATGTATAAAGATTGTAAATTATATGATTGGATAATGTAAATTCAGTTTCATCCAAACCCTTAAATATGAAAATTGGAAATAGAATAAATAGTCTCAGTGACTGTGTAAAGATCTGATTGTGATAAATAAACATAATCATTTGTACTATTAAATTGTTTGTTTTTTTTGGAACATTGAAATATAATTGAAAGCTAAATTTTAAAACTAATGTGAGGAAGGAGACTAGTAACACAATGGGATATTTCTGAAATACTCATTTTTTATAGACTTGAAATCAGTAGGGCACACAGGAAGAATTTGTCGAGGGGTGAGGGGTTCAGTTTCAAAAGTCCACTATTCTCGTATCATGCCCCAATACCTTGCCCAACATATTCTTTTGATTTTGTCGATTTTCGTGAACAAAAAACAGTAAAGAATTAATTATTAAATGAATAATTAGAATTCATTAATAAAATTAATTATTAATAATAAATTATTAAATTTTACCTACTATATACACAGAATTATCATTAATCGAAAAAAAATCAAGGTCTGGGGGAGGCAAACCCTAGTAACCCCTCCCACACACATATACTACTTGAAATCCATCCCACATCGATTTGCATCTATTCATTAGCTTCTAATCATTGTACTCTTGCACTGAACAAATCATAAATCTTTTCAAACGCACTGAGCTGCTGAATGGGTTAAATTCAAGACGGTCACATGATAAATGTAATCACATGTTGTCCATTAAATTCAAAACGGACATTAGACTTGTTGTATTTGTAAAACCAGATACAAATTCCTATTTGTTAATTAGATAAAGATATCGAAGTATTAAGATTCTTCAAAAACTTTTATATTATACGAGTAATTTTTAACTTATGCGTGTTATTACTAACAAATATATACTTTTTTAAAAAAAAATTCTACATAAAACAAAAATTGGCAACAGTAGGACACAGGAAAGGATTGGCTGGAAACACGTGATTGCTTTTATCACGTGATTATGACATCACACGAATTTAGACCATTGTTTGGTTATATCACACGGATTCTTCATATTTGTGAGGAAAAGGCCAAATCAATTCAATCATCCTCAATGTATATTTCAGAAACATACTTTGTTCAATTAATTTTTACTTTGAAAAGATTGGTTAATTATTGAATTACTGTAGCATTCAGAGGCAACCTAACGGCTATTGCAGTGAACTTTGTAATTCTGAGCCACGATCAAGTGAAAAGGACGACATATGAGATGGTACACCACTCTCTAAACTTTTACATCAAACCTGCATGGAGAATTTGAGCCCAGACGAAATTAGCGTATTCTAAATAGGGGGTGCTTAGTGAAAATTCAAACTGGAGTCCATGACTCAATAGCAAGAACTCACTCACGAACTCAAGATTATGAAAACTCGATTACTGTTGGCCACATTAACTTAGAAAAGAAAAACATACAGTACAATAAAATTTACAGATGGCTGTTTTTTTTGTGTTTTTTTTTCTTTTGCGCAGTATAATCCTTAATAATATTATAAACGTGAAAGTTTGTATGGATGTTTGGTACTCTTTCACGCAAAAAAGACTGAATGGATTTTAATGAAACTATGCAATAATATAGCTTATACATCAGAATAACATATAGGCTATAATTTATAAAGATATTGTGTGAAGTGTCTAAAATATAACGATAATTGTCAAGAAAGTAGAAAAAAATTCGGCCATCTGCAAAAAAAGCCTACGATAGCATATATCTATCTTTTATGTGTGAAGCAAAACTTTGCATTTTGTTTTATCTAAGCCAGGCGCCAGAACTGCGAAAGCTTGAACAGGCGGAATGTGAGGCGGATTACAATTTTAACATAAAATAAATACAACAAAAAGTAATATTAACGTATTACACTTCCAGATATAAATTGTTTATACTATTTTAAGCGTTCATTACACTAAATTTGTAACAATGTGCAACTTTTGCTGAGCAGAGATCAGCTTAGAAAGGTGTTTTCAAAAATTGACCCACAAGAGAGTTACGAGGAGTTATCGATAAAAAAAAAAATCCCTTTTATCAGCTATTAGATCTACAGACTTAAAATTTAACAAACAGTATTTTTTTTGTTCAGCTAAGATATGCAAAAAGCTTTCTTTTTTCTTTTTTTTTGTTTGTTTAATTCGCAATTCACGTAAAATTAACTCATTAAAAACTTCTTTATCCTTCAATCTGTATTGTTTAATTCTTCAATTCACACCACGCGAAGAACGGGTATAACAGCTAGTTTAGAATAAATGCGTGGGGAAAACTTTGATTGTTTAATTTTTTTTCGGCCTAATGTATTGTGATAGCCCCCCACCTGGGGAAGCCATCTCTTCATCTACTCGACCTAAATTTGTGGGAAGTAAGGATTGATGTTAAGCTATATAATAAAACCACATTTTATTATTATCAGTATTATTATCAAATATATTTATTATTATCAAGAATATTTATTATCAAATATATTTATTATTATCAAATATATATTATTATCAATTTCTTATTATCAATAATCAAAGACAATCTTACTCTAGGGAGGAAATCAAGATTTTATTATTATCAAGTATTGTTATCAAATATATTTATTATTATCAAATATATATATATTATTATCAATTTATTATTAACAATAATCAAAGACAATCTTACTCTAGGGAGGAAATCAAGATTTTATTATTATCAAGTATTATTATCAAATATATTTATTATTATCAAATATATATTATTATCAAATATATATTATTATCAATTTATTATTATCAATAATCAAAGACAATCTTACTCTAGGGAGGAAATCAAGAATGATATATCGCAGCTCTAAATGTTATGTGAATAAGCGCCTAAAATTCTAACCGCTTAACTTTAAGTAAAGTTATCCTATGAATCCTAACTTCCTTAATTTATTTGATTAGCTAAAGCCCGTTCTATAATTACTCGTCTAAGTTCAAATCCTTACCATAACCACACTGCGTTCAGTAACTCAGCTTCCTTTCCTCCTTCTTTCTCGATTACTAAACCTCCACTACATATCTAATAACTAATCTGCATATCAAGGTTTCTTCTTGAGAGGGTTAGCTGTGAAATAACTCAATTGATGGCCCCAAAAAGATTGTAAGAGGATTGGCGAAAAAACTCAAATAAAACCGTCACAGTATATTCCAATATGAGCTAGAATTCAAGGGCTGCATTTCACATGTTTTACTCCATTGAATTCAAAACTGACATTAGACTTATTCTACTTGCAAAATTTAGATACAATTTCGAATTTATAATTTGGGAAAGATGTCCAGAAATATTAAAAGATTCTTCAAAAGTTTTTAAATTAAAAAGAAATTTTATATTATACATGTATGTTTTAAATCAAGTTTATTTTGTTTACTTAGGTGCGTAATTATTATTGTTCAACAAATATGTACTTTTAAAGAAAATTTCTAAAAGTAAAGTTGGCAACCACGAAACACATGAACTGGTTGTCTGGAAGTCAGGATTGTAGTTATTACGTGACTATGACATTACATGAGCTTAGCCTATTTTTCCTCCAAAAATCTTACGATAATATTTATACGTAAAAATAAATATTAAATTCTTCATGAGCTTGATATTTGCCTTGTTTATTGTCATTTTGGCACATTATTCAATTTTCTTACTATTATTATCCCTCTTCCTCTTAATTTCTCTCTTCGTTCAAACTTTTCATTTCTTAATGTAACTCTAGGTGTTTCAGAACCTAATGATGATATAGAATTTATTATGATTCTTTTATATATATAATTTCCTCGTTTACATATGAATCGATCTCATTAACTTCACAAAATTAATTAGAATTAAATTTATTTATTTATTTATTAGTCCTCAGGTAACATTACGTCGTGTGCTCATCAGTACTATATCGGCAAATGAGCAGTTTATCTCTGCGGAGAATCCATTGGCTAACAAATTACAGCAGTCCTTTAATAAAAATAGAAGATACGCGTTTGTTTTTCTTACTGAACAATATGTACCTGATATTATTTTTTAATTTCTCTGAATATTCTTCTACATATTTCTAAAATCATCCTTTTATATTTAACCTTGAGTGATTTATAATATCGGTACTTAAAATATGAAAAATGCAATCAAATCATGGATTTAACAGAAATAAGATAATTTAAATATGAGAAAAGAAAAGTGGCCCACAAAAAAAGTGAAAATGTTAACAGTGGTGAAACATATTCACCTGAAAAATATTCTTCCGAAAGAGAAATGTTCGAGGTAATTTAAAATCGTTTGGCGATAACTCCTAAAAAGGTGATTCAGACAAAATTAAAAGTTTGAAAAAAATAAATTCTTCCAAAAACGATATTTGAAATAAAACTACATTTCTGTCATTGGAATAAAAACTCACAATGCATTTATTTACTTAATTTTTAAAACAAAATCTAACATGCAAGGAATTTTGTTAATTTTTTAATATAATTGTAGTAATTTTGATCTCTTAAAATTTATGTATTCTTTACAAGGTTTTTCTGCATCATCTCTATTTTAGCGTTTTGAGGGTTCAAGAAACGAATTCGTACAAGTAGCGTAGGTCACTAAAATAACGGCTAAGCTATATTTTTATTGCTTATGAAATTAATTAGGAAATAATAGGGAGATTACAATAAACAAAAAAGTTATTCATGAGCCATTTAATTAAAAATCGAATTCCCAAAATATGTTTGGCGTACAAAAATGTAGGTTAAATTTTTAAAACGACGCCGAAATTTAAAGAAAATATTTTCCTACGCTTTAACACATTTCACTTATAACTTAAAAAGTGTACGCTATAAGGATATTATAAAACTCTTAAAGAAAGGGGAAAAGATGCGAATATTTTTCCATTTTTATCTTTCATTTTCAAAGCTTAATGCAAAAGCTGAGAATGTAAGCATGAATATCATTCAACTGAAAAAAAAAATTCTAGTGAGAAATAATTTAATTTTCAATCATTAAAATTTGACAAATATTTGAGTTTTGTTTTTAAATATTTAAAATTGCTTAGACCTTATTTATTGCTAATCTGTGTGGAAATTTTCACGAGCGGATGACAAGATATGTATTTATTTAGGAAATATATACAACGTACACAGATGAAATTGCCTAAAATATCAAATACGTTAGAGGATTAGTTTTCATATTAATCTACGTTCAGAATGAAGGATGGTTAACGTGTAAATTTCTAGTTTTAATTCTATTTCATAATCGTTTTTCTGCGTTTACGCTTATTTGAGTTATTAGTACCGTAATTATTAAAAACAAAAAGTCTGTATTGAAACCGTTTAGCCGTTTACATTAAAGATTTTAATTTTTTCAGGGTTGCTAATTTTGTATCGAGAGCTGAAAATATAAATAATTTTTGACTAGATAGAATTCTCTTCGAGGTTTAAAATTAAATAATTCGATTATTAATAATTTTAAATGTTATAAAGGAATAAGTTTTCAAAAAAGTGTAAAATGTTTAAAATATAATCAGAACTTAAAAAATTATAAGCATATGAAAATAAAAGAATTTTTTTAAAGAAATATTAAGTAAATTTTACACATTGCGCCCTATATTTTTTCTAAAATGGAAGCCTTTGATGTATAAAACTTTGTTGAATTATATATATAATATATCATATACTCTCTTTAAAGTCTAACTAATTTTAGTGTTATACATCTTTTTTATTTAGAAAAATTTGAAAAATATTGATATTTAAGAAAAAAAAATTTAAAATGTAATTTTTTAATTTTCTTAAAAAATGTTATTAATTATTCTATTATATAAAAGTTATTGTACAGTTTGGCTTGGAATATATTTAACTTTCTAAATCAACTTATTTCTAGTAATTAGGCAATTCTATTTGGAAAAATACCATGTGCAATGTATAAACTTAACTAACTTTTCTTACCGAAATGTTTCTTATTTTCATATGTTTATAATTTTTTAAATTATGAGTATATTTTTAAACTTATTTTACTCTTTTTTGAAACCCCACTCCTCTATAAATAATGTGTAAAGATCGAATTACTTAATTTTAACCTCAGAGTATATCTAATCGAAAATTGTTTCAATTTTCATCCGTCGAAGACAAAATTAACTCTCCTGAGACCTCTTAATAATTTAAAATGAATTCTTATGAGGGATTTTTAACTTTTCTGTAGTCATTTTTAATTTAAAAATATTGGGTGGTTTGTAGAAGTTAAAATTACAGTATTAAAATCAAAGAATCATCATAGCAAGTATGGAACACGCATCCTATTTACTCTACGTTTATGAAATTTGAAATTCTATTAAAATGTGAGCTAAAACAAACTTACTGTATGTTAGGCTGCTTGAAAATTCTTATTAAACTGCTTCCCTTAAAATAAAACCAGTGTCAGTTACTAGCTTAAAAAGAAGTAATATTTAATTCAATTATTGGTTTAATATATATACGCTAAAATTTAATAGTTTCTTACCCTGATTTTTCTGTTGATTTTCAAATCAGATGACATTTGTAAGTAAACTTTCGGCGCTTCAACATATTTAAATTAAATAAATAATAGTAAAATATAAAAATCACTGAAATCAAAAATTATTCTTCATTAAACACTTAATTTTTCAATCTTATTCCTAATAACTCAACAAAATTTCGAATCGAGAAGCTTTATTCGATTTGCAACTGGTGGATTTTTCGAAGAAACTTCTAACTACTCTTACGTGAAGGAGCAATTACTCCGAATTTTCGCTGAAGGTCGCCTCAACTCTGCTCTTTCACTGCAGGCGGCGAGATTCTATGCCAGCTGAGACACGAATGATCATCAAGCATTCCTTTGATTCTAAGGTAGCTTTTGTTTGTTGACTTTTCAAAACATGAAATTACGCTGTTTTGAATAGCGATTATTTGTATTGAAGCGAAAAATTCCCTGTTTCATATCTGTCATAAATGAGAAGCAATTTATTTATAATTAATATCTAAGTGGAGCATTTTGGCAATGACAAAAGTAACATTGTGTGTCCTTCTTTTTTATTCGTTGTCTTGAACTAATGCATTGACACCGACACGAATAAAATTGGATTTTATCGTGTTCTTCGGGTAAACACACCAAACTAGTGAAATTCTCTGGATGTATTCGATCAACTAACGTGCACTTTTACACATATAATAGAACGCCATTTTTCTTATTACACGGAAACAAAGAAAGCACAATGCTGTTAAATTCTATGAAAACTGTCGGTTTCTTTCAGATTTGTTGAAATTATGGAATTAGAAAAATGAACACAAGAGCACATTCGTTTAATGAATCAGAAGGAAACTGAAACGACATTCTGTAGCAATGAATTTTGTGTGAATGAAAATTGTTCGACCGAGTGTTTTTCTTTATTCCTTATTCAGAGGCAGAATCATTAAACTATTTTGGCCTTTGCATAAGCTAAATTTTAGAGCAACGGTTCTTAAACTTTCGATTGCCACAGCCTTCCTTTATGTATCAGCTGGACATCGCGTACCCCCCCTCCCCTTAGATTTCTTACACATCTCCCTGACTCCCAACCTTATGACTAAGGGATTTATATAGGTTCCTCAATAATTCTAAGACTACATCTGCTACTTATACAGAGTTTTTCACCTTTTTCCTTTTAAAAAAAGCAAACATTTAATTAAAAATAATACGAAATGCTGATTTTAAAAACTAGGGTTTTCATTGAGGCCAATTTAGTGATCTAGTCTAGAATGGTACATCTTTAAATTTTTCCACGTGGGCTTTCAATCTGTAAAAAAGAGATATCTTAACATTAAATAAAAAACCTTCAAGAACCCCCTAGATTAAAATAATTTAGTTTAATTATATCTTAACCGTACAATGATCATAAGGTTTCTAAAAGTAAACATAAGTATGTAACTGTTTATTTCAGATGTAAAATAAATAAGAACCATAAGAAAAATACTTATCAATGCGCGTAGTCTGTTTGGAATTTAATGAAAATAAATCGAAATTATTCACATACACACATAATATAATTTGTCGTTATTAGGAATTTGTTTTTATTTCTTCAAATATATTATATAATATTTTCTAAGAGTATACTTTCAAATAACAAAAAACATGTGAAAACTCCGGTAATATATTATTACACGGCACAATAAACTGAAATAATAACAGTGTATATCTCCAGCAAATGTTTTATCATAAGAACCAACTAATTTGACATTTTTTTCTAAATATTTCGGTTTTCGTAATTGTTTTCGGTATACGTTTTATTTTGATATTCTTTATAAAATTGCAGTTATAAGTTTATAATTAAGTACCGCAAAATCACTAATTATAAAACAGGAAGAAAATGTTTCTCTTAGTCATGAAAGGGTTGATTATTTGCTTTTATTAATAAATAGATTAACCCAAAGAATGAAAAAACCATGCATACTTCGTTGTCATGGATTTTACCTTAAAAATTCAAAAGAGGCAGAGCCGTTTTAACATCACCTCGGCTCCTAGGCATTTCCGAATTGTTATGGGGAACCCTTTTCCTTCAGTTCTTACCTAAACAGTTTCGGTTCACGAGGTTTTTTTAAAAATTCTCTTTTTTTTCGCCCCCAAATCTTTTGCGCCTAGGCATGTGCTAGCGTGCCTAAGCAGAAAAGTGGCTTATGAAAATGAGGGTTAGTTTTATTGATGCCAGGTCCAAGTTTCACCAATTGCGCCAAATACTCGTTAATTAGTGATCCAGATAAAACTTTTAAATAAAAAGAAAGGGGGTAAAACGGAGAAAGAGGGGTGACAAAAGTAGGATCGGAAACATGGAAGAATCACCAGAGCATCCTTCCGGTGCGTTACTCGATTTTTTAATGGGATAATTCATCTGACGTCATAGTCGCGTGATAACTTCTAAACATGTTCCATCAACCAATTCATAAATTACAGTCCGGACAATGATTTAACGCGTGAATTATTTTTTTCCCCGATTAAAATGATGACAAAAACCCCTATTTAACGAATAATAAACCCCGAATTATTTCAACAGCTTAATTTCTTTTACTGGTTTGTATTGGAAAAACTTTGGGGGAGAGGTGTGCCCTTCTTTTTTTTTTCAGATGACATGTGCTTTTTGTTCCGAACGGGAAGGCCTTTCTTGTACGCATCAAATTTCGACAGGAAAGCGTGTAGATCATTATTAGACTTCACACAGGTGTAGGTGAGCATGGACGTCTTAAGACTTCTTGAGGCATTAGGCCCCTACGCAAGGGTAGGCCCTGTGCCCCTACACAAATGTAGGCCCTACCTATTACCTTTAAAAGTGGACAGTTCATAGAATACGTTGTCAAATACTTATACAAACAATATCCCGAAACAAATAAATGTGCATGATTTACAGTCGTCTAACAAGCCTGACCGATTACCGCCTTTTAACTGAATGAATGATGATGGTGTATGGTAGTAGGCCTAGACCAGTGGTCGGCAAAGTGCGGCTCGGCACAAATATCCACGGAAGGTGCAATAGCTATCATTAAAAAAACTTGGAAAAAATTACATCTTATTTTGATAAATTAAAATTCATTTATAATTTAAGAACATGTATAATTTGTTTGTTTAAGTTAAAAGATAGATAGGTAATTAAAATTTTTATATTGTTGTAAAATACGTTACCCGGTGTCGAGTTTAATTTTTATTGGTTTCGTAACCGTAAACATAAACCATGTACAAGCTACCGGCTTAAATTGTTCGTATGTTTTCGGCGTACTCCGGTGTGATACAAAGGTACTACAAGCATACGCAAGCATACTTTTTCTAAAGTAGTGGGGGTACAAATTGGCATCACAGACCAGCAGTTGCAGTGTGAACAGTTTTGTCTTTTCTACCGTGTCTGCCGTTGCCTGTCTTATTAAAAGTTGTATTTTCAATCTGGCTGCACATCTTACGGTATTTTATGCGATTTTTATTACACCTGCTATATATGTTTGTAGTTCCGGTACAAAATTTGTAATCGTTTTTCGATAACTTCTATTTGTCCAAATGTTGGAAGTTTTCTTTCATTTTTGGTCATATTAAAAGTTTTGTTATTCTGATGATGGAAAAAATTATTATTTTCTTTTTAAAGCAGTTACATTCATTAATGAAATTGTATTTTTTAAAATGATTTTTTTTAAAATTTTTATTATCATCAATTAAATAATGATAATAATTTTGTACTGGTGGGTTTAGAAAAAAAATATATTTGGAATATTTTTATAGGCACCCCAATTAATATGGCTACCAAAAAAATGTAAAGAAAAACGAAAGATGAAAACCGCGAATTTAAAGTTGAGTGGACCGAGAATTTTGCGTTTATTCAAAACTTGAATGGACTTCCGACATGTCTTATTTATAAGGAGAAATTTGCGCAAAACCAAGGGGTAAATTTAGAGAGACACTTTACAAGAAAGCACACGTCATTTAGCACTAAAATATTCTACCTGTGATGCAAGGAAAGAAAGCAGTTGAGGAACTTTAGAAGAGTCAGAGTCGTCAACTTCTGTGTTTAACAACAGGTTGCAATCTTCCAGCAATATTAATATAGCAGGATTTTGTTTTTAGCCAAGAGATTTCTAAAAGAAACCGTACACGAACGAATACATAAAATTGTTTATAAATGCATCCGAAGAGCTATTTCAGGATTTTAAAGCTCTAAAGAAGATATTCTGAAAAATTAAAGAGTTACCATTGCCTGCCAAAGCCATTAAAGGATAGAACAATTAAATATGTCCGAATATAACCACCAGCATATAGAAAGATCTAAAATTGGTTTCGACTTTTGTCAATAGCAGTTGGCTTGAGAGTCTTGTGACATAAATGATACAGCGCAATTTCATTTTTTTTGTAAGATTTATGTCTCGACAGGCCCCTAAAAGAACTTTTAGGATTATTGCCACTCAAAGGTCAGACGCGTGGAGAAGGAATATCGCAAATGCTTTGTAATTGAGTGTATGGATAAACATCATATTCCTCTCGATATTAAAATTGTGTCGATTTCAACAGATGGGGCCAAAAAGTATGACCGGAGTAGAAAGGGTTTGTTGCTATTTTGAAAGAAAAAATAAATCACGAGATACTTGTTTACCACATTGTATCATTCACCAAGAAGCGCTTTGTGCGCAAGCATTTTCGGATATGAAATTTGTAAAGTTATTGGAATTGAGTGATTACCATTATCAACTCCATTTTAGCTAAAGCTCTTAATCACATCGCCAATTTCAAAAATTTTTATTTGAAATGGAGTGAAATTTTATGATCTTCTGTTTCATGAACAAAGGTACGTTTGTTTGTATCAAAGAACGTTTTAAAACGTTTCGCGTCCCTTTTCGGAAGTAAAAGCATTTCTTCTTGAGAAGGGCGTTCACTATCCAGAACTTAACAGACCGATCAGTGGATCCAAAACTTTTATTTCATGGTGAACTACGTTGCGTCTCATCTAAACCAACAATCGTAAACTACAAGGGAAGGAAACTTAATTTTTTCGATATTAGAGAAGTAATAACATTCGAAAACAAATTATCCATTTTGCTCAGAGTTTTTGAAACATTGTTTCACTTTTCGAGCCTACTGAAACGTCATAATAAAATATGAATTCACTCTATTAATATATATAGAAACTTTTCATTTTAAAACAATAATTTTAAATATGAAACGCATTTCTCAACAGGTTTCAGAATTTAAAGCAACAGAGCAACTTTAATATTTGTCAAAAATCCTCTTAATGTTGCGACAACCGAGGTTTAAATTTTCTCCTTTTTGAATCTGACATTGGTAGCTTTGAAATACAATTGCTGGATTTAAAAACAGGAGATATGGCGCTCTAAATTCGGAACGCTGTGTTGAACTGGAAATATTGGAGAATGATCTTAGTTCACAACTTTAAAGTGGTCTGCTTTTAGACCAATGACCTGGAGAAAGGGAAGACATGATCATTTCAACGCTTGGAATAGTATTCCTCTTACGATCAGCTGAAAAGCTCGTTTTGCTTAACTGCTTTTCCACCTTTTCGGTTCTATATATATGCGAACAATCTTTTCAAGCATGAACATTATCAAGAGTAAACTGAAGAGGAAGTCGTCTTATTGATGAGAACTTGAATCATGCCTAAAATTAGAAACAACTTTTAAACCTGATTTGCTCAAAACTCTTCAAAAGGAGATACGAAACACATTGTTCGCGTGGCAATATTTATTAAAGTATGAAAATTTTTAGTTTTTATTTAGTGTACTACTTATTTGGTGTAATAAGGTTTGCTACAACAAGCAGATTTGTCTCCCAGTTTTTTAAAAGTATTTGGCCAATGTTCATATTTGGCTCTTTTGGCTGATAAGTTTGCCGACCACTGGCCCTGAACTATATACAGTCATTACATATAGCCAGTTGAAATATGGTCGGAAATCAGTTCCCCACGGAGAACCACAACTGGAAATAACATTTGACCGTTGAAATTATTCAAAATCATGATCTTATTAAGTCTGAGTCGAGAACAAGATGAGGCCCTGAGCTACGTACAGTTCACTGGCCTTTAAGATATCCTTGCAGATGAATCATAAGTGTAAAAAGCTTAATCGATGTGAGTTTTTGAATTGGATAGGAAGTATTTTTTCTTATCTCATCCCCCAGATTCACAATACAGGGAGATATTTTAAAGATTTTAGCGATTATGTTACATTTGATGACTGATTTATCTGTTTAACTGAAGTTGAGGAAGTATTTATTTATCCAGACAATGAATAGCGATTTTGATGCAGAAATTGATAAAGATTCCTATCAATTTCTGCCTAATACTTTACATTGCTTATGGAAACTGTGAAAACATACCTTAGGCAGCAGGGTGTAAAGTGAAGCAGTATTTTGTTCTCACCAAGTCGAAAAGAACTCTTTCGATACAGGAATCAAAAAGATTATTGTCAAAGTTGTTGATCAATATTTTAAAAATTTTCCTAATTAACACAGATTGCATAATAATTTCACTGATACAGCAGTTAACTGTTATTTTTGAAGACAGGCGCCTAAAATAATTGCTTATAAAATTATCTTCCATAAAAATTTTACACGATTTCAAAAAAAATTATGAGGGAGTTTAGAGAGAGGTCCTTCTAGTCTTTTACTTATTCATTTTTTTAACTGTACAAAATTCACAAAATTGTACAAAATTCTGAAATGTAAAATTTTACGTGGTTTTCACCGTTATAACCGGGGTATCAAGGCACCGAACCACGTGACGTTATTGATACGCTACCAAGGCCACTAAATCACATTTTTTTTTTTGTTTTCACTTTTAATTAGTACTATGAGTTGTTTGCAAAAATATTATTCAATCAGGGTAGTTCAGGGGATTAAGTTGGCAAGTTACGTGGACACGGTTTAGATTCTCTCAAAGTTCAAAATTTTGTACACGGTGTAATAAGGCTAAAATAAATTAAGTCTGATTGAGGCCCAAATTCCCTTACGTAACCAAATGCGGAAATCAGAAGAATGAAGTACAAGTTCTGGTGTTTTACTTTTCAGTTTGAACGTGATACCAACTTCCGGCCTGAATAGTAGTGTAGCTTTAAAAGAGATCAAAAAGGAATCATACATTATTTTTACGTATGTGATTTTTAGTATTTGGTTGGATACTGGCAAAATATTAAGATGAATTCATTTTTAGTATTATTGGATGAACCTAATGCGATCTTTGCTTTTGATGGTATAATAAAATAAATTGAGTCAAAATTTTCGGATAAATATTCTATTTTTTAATAGAGAAATTCCGTAGGTGTAGCGTAATAGTAAAGAAATTTTTCACCAATTTTCTATCGTGAAAAATGTTTTTTAGAACGGGGAATAGACATTTTACTTATATAACGGAAATTTTTCAAAGTGAAGGGTACCACAACGATGATGAAGAGCTGTAAAAATATTGTTTTAATAAAAGAAAAACTGTTTTCACGCCAATGTCAAAAAAATTCCCTAACAGTGTAGTAGGGAAATTGTTAAAATGTCTTTTGGTTGATTAATTTTACATTTTTATAAATCGTTTTATTATCGTTATTTAATCATACTATTCGATTTTGCTTAAGTTTGTAAATCATTTGCTACAATGTTTGAATATCTCTATAACTGATTAAAAACCATCCGAAGAAGGAAAATTCGCAGCCAGAATTCTATATATTCAATTTTGTCTTGAAGTTTGTAATATGACTGTCCGTGATATTTCATCTTGTAACAGTACAGTTTGTATGTTTTATATAAAAGAAAATTGATATTGAGTTTATTCGGAAAAACATGAGGTAACTTAAGAATCTGGCTTTCAAAAGTATCTTGGTATGCATCTTTTTGATACATCTACTAATGAACTGTAAGCGATGGGTTACGCGATTATTTCCTTCTATGTTAAATATAAAAATAAACTACGTTATAATAGGATAATGATCACTTTGGAAACTATAACCGACCTCAAAAAAAGGAGATTCACTGAAAGGGAATGGAACAATCAAGTTTCATTACTCTGGTAAAATACTATACTCTGCTACGTTTTCAGCAGTTCAGTTTTTGTTGTTGTTGTTATTCTCACAATGTTTTTAACAGTTCGGCATCTTTTTTTTTTTTTCACTTTCGAAGTTAATATTTTTCAAAGTAACCAAAGATTTTATTTTCTAAACATATACGATTTTGGTGATCGCGTTGGCAAAATGGTCAATGTAGAAAACTCGTCACGAGCATTATCTCTGTGTCGAGTCGAGAGTTCGAGGTCCTGATGCTCTAAAGATCCTCTGCGTAGAGGAACTAATAAATACCCAAATACATCGAGACACAAATTCCTCCAGTTTGGTGTGGTGAGGGAGAGTCGGATACCAGTTCGAATATCGCGTCCTCGTTACTCGACCACGGTTTCAAAATTTCAAGATCCATTGTCCATAATCCTCATATTTTTCTTCTGGTACGTCATTAATAAGTAACCAATTCAAAAGAATTCTATACATTAAAAACTCATCTTTATTCAATGAATCGTGCACCAGTAGTGACATTCTGTGCAAATTCAACTGGGAACTTTCATGTATTATATTACAATATTTGACCATAATAAAGAAATACGGGCGGTAAGAGGGCCTTAACTAAATAACAACTCTACGTGTTTGTTTTAAATAGTAACATACATGAATATCCTTGTATAACTTCAAAATGCAACGGCAAAAAAAGTAATTCAGATGAATATTTTACTATTATTAGAAAAATAATGTTCAGATTTGTACCAATTTATAATTGACTGTTGAAATACTTCAGAGGTGAGGTTATAAAACAGCAAAATAGCAATACATTATTTATTTTTATTGTTAGTAGACTCATCAAATCGAAGTTCTAAACAATGTTATCAAAGAAGTATTAGATCAGTTGGAAAGTTTTTTGACAACAATTTTTCCTTTCACGCAAACATCAAAGAATTTTTGGCTGAAGAAGAATAGGAAACAAAAATAAGTAATAACCACTAGGCGATAAATCAAGAAGAAAGGGAGAGTGGTTAAATCTTTCAAACACACTGCATTATTTTTGACGATAAATATATATGAGCAGCATGGGCATTTTCACTATCGCATTAGGGATAATACTGCATTGCCAACTGAGAAAATGCTTGGCCTCTTCGTGACCAAGATGTATCGCAGTCTAACTATTTGAAGACAACAGAAGGTGGTATTAATGATTTTTGTTAGGCATTAGAACCTCAAATTGAAGATCATTTTCTCATAACTCACAACTCGCTCAACAATATTTCCGGGATAAATTTCTCAATGCAGGGGCTCAGAAAACAGACACATGGTCCGTCAACACCCTTACGTAATTGTACATAAACTACTTCTCATCTCCTATGCAATCCGTTTCAGATTTTTCAGTCAAGCGATTAATCAGTGTTTTTGATCAGTGATAAGTCAATGTTGAATTCAACTATCGAACTTTCTCGTGAAACTGAAATTGGTTATTCTTACATATGATTGTATTCAGGCTATTTTCTTAGGTTTTAGTAGAGCCTGTTTTCCTGCAAGAAAAATATGTCTATACCTTTTCCTTTTATTGACAGCTTATGTACCCTATTCTGAATTTCAGAAACCATTAACGACATTTATTTGTTTTTAATTTCGTCTTCCCCCACTTAACAGCATTACATTACATAACATCCGGGGCTACAGTGCCAGATGTCATGATTTTTGTGAATTATGATGCTTTTATTTTTTCTAATATTACTATCTTATCTTATACTTCAATTTTCTTAAAAATTCGGAGAAATGTATAATTCCTAAATTTGTGGATTCTTAAAGTGGTGTAATAGAGAGATAATGGGGCCTTCTGCAAAAGTCAGCTTTTGTCTTTATATTTTAGAAATTGGTTAAACATGAGCGTAGCGTCAGTCAAACTTTGTAGGCTCCCCCTCCCGGATGCGGGGATTTCGAAGAAGGTGTGCGTTAGCCAATGGATTTTTTCTTTTGTCTGTCGTCAAACTTGCTTAGAACATTAACACTTTATTCATTTTATTTTATTACTAACTATTATTGTTGTTATTAACATAATATAGTCAAATCTAAACAAAAAACTTGAGCTTGAGGTACGGGTGGGCAAAGAATCCGGATCTGTGAATTTCTACTCTTCAGGTATTTGGACTCGTTATTGTTCCAGCCCGCAATTTTCACTTACTTTTCGTTTTTACTAATCTGAACTTGGTTGGAGGATATAGGTGAATTGAAAAGACTTACAATATTTAAAAATGACTTTTGGTGATTTAAAATAATGCTGGATTAAAAATCTCTTGATGAGTTTTTAGCTGATAATAACTACATTGAAGGGGTAAATTTGTCCTATTATTTTAGGATTATTTAGATTGAAATTTCGTGACATGCATATCGGCTAACGTCATTTCTGAAATATAGCTATTTTTTGTTTTTGTATTTAAAAAATTTTTGCGAATTTCAATGTAATGATAGATCTGTTACAGGTTTCAGCCTTCTCAGGCCGACACTACAGTTTTTCAAGCCCTAAAATCCCCTCCATCACTGCAGAATTTCCACATGCTCTGCGATGGTACAATCACATCAAGTCTTTCGGCAATGGCATTACCAGGTATGCCATTATTGTATTTTAATTTGTGTTTTATATTACACTTACAACAAAAATAAATTGCTATTGACTGAGAGCAAGGAAAATATGTTACTTTTAACTTATGCGTGTTATTACTAACAAATATATATACTTTTTTTAAAAAATTCTACATAAAACAAAATTGGCAACAGTAGGACACAGGAAAGTTGGCTGGAAACACGTGATTGCTTTTTATCACGTGATTATGACATCACGAATTTAGACCATTGTTTGGTTATATCGCACGGATTCTTCATATTTGTGAGGAAAAGGCCAACGGAAATCAATTCAATCATCCTCAATGTATATTTCAGAAACATGCGTCCAATTAATTTTTACTTTGAAAAGATTTGGTTAATTATTGAATTACTGTAGCATTCAGAGCAGCTAACGGCTATTGCAGTGAACGCCAATTCTGAGCCACGATCAAGTGAAAGGACGACATATGAGATGGTACCCTCTCTAAACTTTTACATCAAACCACCATGTGGAGAATTTGAGCCCAGACGAAATTAGCGTATTCACAAATAAGAGTTAGCAGTGAAAATTCAAACTGGAGTCCACATGACTCCAATAGCAAGAACTCACTCACGAACTCAAGATTATGAAAACTCGATTACTGTTGGCCACATTAACTTAGAAAAGAAAAACATACAGTACAATAAAATTTACAGATGGCTGTTTTTTGTGTTTTTTCTTCTTTTGCACCAGTATAATCACTTAATAATATTATAAACGTGAAAGTTTGTATGGATGTTTGGTACTCTTTCACGCAAAAAAGACTGAATGGATTTTAATGAAACTATGTAATAATATAGCTTATACATCAAGAAGAATAACATATAGGCTATAATTTATAAAAAAGATATTATTATTGAAAGTGTCTAAAATATAACGATAATTATTGTCAAGAAAAGTAGAAAAAATTCGGCCATCTGCAAAAAGCCTACGATAGCATATATCTATCTTTTTATGTGTGAAACAAAACTTTTGCATTTTGTTTTATCTAAACCAGGCGCCAGAACTGCAGCTTGAACAGGCGGAATGTGAGGCGGATTACAATTTTAACATAAAATAAATACAACAAAAAGTAATATTAACGTATTACACTTCCAGATATAAATTGTTTATACTATTTTAAGCGTTCATTACTAAATTTGTAACAATGTGCAACTTTTTGCTGAGCAGAGATCGAAAGCTTGAAAGGTGTTTTCAAAAATTGACCCACAAAGAGAGTTACGAGGAGTTATCGATAAAAAATCCCTTTTATCAGCTATTAGATCTACAGACTTAAAAATTTAACAAACAGTATTTTTTTGTTCAGCTAAAGGGTATACAAAAGCTTTCTTTTCTTTTTTTGTTTGTTTAATTCGCAATTCACGTAAAATTAACTCATTAAAAACTTCTTTATCCTTCAATCTGTATTGTTTAATTCTTCAATTCACACCACGCGAAGAACGGGTATAACAGCTAGTTTAGAATAAATGCGTGGGGGAAAACTTTTGATTGTTTGAATTTTTTTTTCGGCCTAATGTATTGTGATAGCCCCCCACCTGGGGAAGCCATCTCTTCATCTACTCGACCTAAATTTGTGGGAAGTAAGGATTGATGACCCAAGCTAGCCATAATAAAACCAATTTATTATTATCAAGTATTATTATCAAATATATTTATTATTATCAAGTATTATTATCAAATATATTTATTATTATCAAATATATATTATTATCAATTTCTTATTATCAATAATCAAAGACAATCTTACTCTAGGGAGGAAATCAAGATTTTATTATTATCAAGTATTGTTATCAAATATATTTATTATTATCAAATATATATATATTATTATCAATTTATTATTAACAATAATCAAAGACAATCTTACTCTAGGGAAATCAAGATTTTATTATTATCAAGTATTATTATCAAATATATTTATTATTGTCAAATATATATTATTATCAAATATATATTATTATCAATTGTGTATCAATAATCAAAGACAATCTTACTCTAGGGAGGAAATCAAGAGTGATATATCGCAGCTCTAAATGTTATGTGAATAAGCGCCTAAAATTCTACCCGCTTAACTTTAAGTAAAGTTATCCTATGAATCCTAACTTTCTTAATTTATTTGATTAGCTAAAGCCCGTTCTATAATTACTCGTCTAAGTTCAAATCCTTACCATAACCACACTGCGTTCAGTAACTCAGCTTCCTTTCCTCCTTCTTCTTTCTCGATTACTAAACCTCCACTACATAACTAATCTGCATATCAAGGTTTCTTATTGAGAGGGTTAGCTGTGAAATAACTCAATTGATGGCCCCAAAAAGATTGTAAGAGGATTGGCGAAAAAACTCAAATAAAACCGTCACAGTATATTCCAATGAGCTAAATTCAAGACATTCACATGTTCTCCATTGAATTCAAAACTGACATTAGACTTATTCTACTTGCAAAATTTAGATACAATTTCGAATTTATAATTTGGGAAAGATGTCCAAGTATTAAGATTCTTCAAAAAGTTTTTTTTTAAATTAAAAAAAGAAATTTTATATTATACATGTATGTTTAAATCAAGTTTATTTTGTTTACTTAGGTGCGTAATTATTATTGTTCAACAAATATGTACTTTTAAAGAAAATTTCTAAAAGTAAAGTTGGCAACCACGAAACACATGAACTGGTTGTCTGGAAATTCAGGATTGTAGTTATTACGTGACTATGACATTACATGAGCTTAGCCTATTTTTCCTCCAAAAATCTTACGATAATATTTATACGTAAAAATAAATATTAAATTCTTCATGAGCTTGATATTTGCCTTGTTTATTGTCATTTTGGCACATTATTCAATTTTCTTACTATTATTATCCCTCTTCCTCTTAATTTCTCTCTTCGTTCAAACTTTTCATTTCTTAATGTAACTCTAGGTGTTTCAGAACCTAATGATGATATAGAATTTATTATGATTCTTTTATATATATAATTTCCTCGTTTACATATGAATCGATCTCATTAACTTCACAAAATTAATTAGAATTAAATTTATTTATTTATTTATTAGTCCTCAGGTAACATTACGTCGTGTGCTCATCAGTACTATATCGGCAAATGAGCAGTTTATCTCTGTAAGTGTTGCTTTTAATTATGCTATAAATCGTTTTTTTCGTTTTAAAAAATTTTTTTTGACGCTTTTTGTTCGATGAAATTGTGAAGGAGCTTACAATGCAAGTTTTCTCATATTGCAAGCTTTCACTACTATGTAATTGATATTCCTAAATTACTTTTAACATACATTATGTAATTATTTTATTCATAATGAAAATGCAATTATTACTATGGGTAATAATCCTATAATATTCGTTATTTATAATTGTTTCTTTTAGCATTTATTTATTTATTTATTATTACATATTTTGTTATTTATTTATAAAAATTCTTATTTATTTATAACTATTTCTGTTTATTTATAACTATTCTTATGTTGTTTATTTATAGTTATGTATTTACGAATTCTCTTATGCATTATTTTTATTTTTTTTACAATTCGACGATTATTCTTTTTAATAATTACTATTTAATTATATTATATGATTATTATTTCTAATAACCGTTAAAAAAATCTTATATGAATATTATATATAATTACGATAAAATAATATTTTCAGATTATTATATGCTGCTTATAATACTATTATTACTACATATTACTTTTTATTAGATAATATTATTATTCGTTATTTATTGATTGATCTAGTTTACTATCAATCTCTTCCTATATCCTTTTATTTTAAATACATTTCAATGTATTTAAAAAACAATTTTTTTAAATTATTGTGTACCATTAAATTACGCTAGGACGCCATATTGGATTTCAATCCAGCAACAAGAAGCCTTGGCATGATCCTTATCACGCCAAGCAGAACTTGGGGCAATTACCCCGTTATCAAATTAGTTCCTACTTATTTCAAATTTTCAATTGGAAATTTGTTTTTATTAAATTATTTCTTTTCTTCAGCTTCCCAGGGGTTAAAAAAGACATCAGTGCTTTTACTGTAGCTTCAAAATCTGAATCGGCCAAACCAAGCAAAGGTGCTGGTGGTGATGACGATGATGACTTAGATTTGTTTGGATCTGACGATGAAGGTGTAAGTGTACTCTGAGATGTTATATATTATAAATTATTCATTTTGTTTTTGCATTGCTCTTTCCAGTACTTATGCAACATTGCCTAGGTTCAAGATAATTCACTGAATTGGCAACCGTGATTTTGCATGTGTGGTACTCACTGAATTGGCAGCCATGTGCTTTGTTTCATTTATTATGTTACCAATCTGTTTGCGATAATACATAAGTACCCTCTTTCCATATAATAGCTGCCATTCCTTCTCTTCCCTTTTCAGTAATTTTTCTCTAAATCTTCTGTTTTAAATCTAACATACTAAAAGTTGGATTGTTGTATAGTTCTCTGATTTTTCGACTAAAATTTCCTGCAGTGTTGGTTATCTTTTCAACTTGCTGGAAAAGGCGACCTAGATGGGCCTATCGTTTTTTGAACAGAGGAATCTAGTCCAATGGTCGACTTGGAATGTTTGTTAGAGTGATTGTTCTAGAATGGCTGAAAGTGAAGTGATAGGTGGATTTTTTTTTCTATTTTTGAATGAAAAAGAAGGGAATTTGCTGGTGTATGAATGAAGGATTGTTAGTATCGTGGTATGAGTATGGAAAGAATACTTGTTTGAGAGAAAGGGAAATATTTTGGGTTAAATGTTTTAAAAAATATAAAAATGTGACTTCCTTTTAACTTCATGAAAATAAAACAATTATAGGGGGAAGTCCGCCGGGAATGGACAAAGACCCCCTAAAAAAAAGTCTTCAATGCCCCAAACCAAATTTGGCACCCAAAAAAGGGGCGGTAAATCTTAGATAGATTGATGGCCTGGGAAAAAGATTCCGAATTTTTGAGAAGTAGGGGGGAGAACACTAGCAGTGAAAGGGCCCCCGGCCCCCCGGGGAAAAGGGTTTTTCTTAAAAAGGCCGGCCTTTTTATGGGTTTGGGTTGAGCCACTGGGGAAGGGGAAGGAAGGAAATAAATTTAAAACATGCATTTCCAATGTTTTCCCACTGTTATATTTTAGAAGTGATGGCTGATATAAGTGATATGGATATATAAACAAAAGACTAAAGACCCTATTTAACTGAAAACCAAGTAGATCCTTTTTGACCCAGTTTTTATGTATAAGAAATAACTATGTACAAAGTATTTTTGATGGGTCTCATTTTAAGAATTGCCAAATTATTGTCATACAAAAATCTTTTGAGGCCCCCAAAATGTCCCCAACCACATTTCCCCTCAGGGTGCTGGGGAAATTTCCCCTATTAACTTTTTTTTTATTTATTATAATTAGTCATGCTTGGACTTATGGTTTTTCCTCAGTACATAAACATAATTCAAAAAGGTTGCCTTGAATTAAAGACAAGAAACCATATGGATAAAAGTCCAATTCAGAAAAAGAGCTGTTAAGGCTATTTTTTTCTTTAAAGTGAAACTTGTAGATTAAATTAGTGTTTTACCAATATTTTAAAGACTTGAAAATGAAGCTTCTAAACTTCTTTTTTTGAAATTTTTGAAAAAAGTTCTAGTAGATTTTTTTTAAGAAATTTTTTATCTTTTTGGATATTCTTTTCCCAATGAGGTTGTTTCTGTGATTTCAAAAAGTACATGCAAAAGGGCCCCGGTTTCCCTAGCCAATCAATTAAAAAACTCATTTTTGACCCTAGTCCCCCACAATAAAACTATTTTGTGTTTCAACTAATAAAGTTAAACCTCCGGTGTTCCCAAGTTTTGTTTTGCAAAATTTCCCTTTTAAAAAAGTACATATGTATACAAAAGGGCATTTTTTTTAAAAAAGTAAAACATAAAATCATTTTTTTTTTAATTTTAAAAAAATTTTTTTTGAAAAAATTTTTTTTTCCCTTAACATTTAAACATTAATCAAATATAAAATTTTGGGAAATTTTTTATTTAATTTTTACAAATAGAACAATACAATTATTTTAATGTTTGTTTTGAATTCAATGGAAAACACGTGTTTGTTTTTATCATGTGACTTCATGAATCAAGCCCATTTCTTATGCATTGAAATTAACTATAATATAGTTATAATATTACTTTCTTCCCTTATTAGTCAGTGACAAATACCTCCTTTACTGATTCTCTTAAAGCATAAGGCATTTCAAAGGCTGTTGTATTATACCAATTATTAAAATACCAAATTATTTTATACCTATTTCCTTCTATGAACTGCTACAATATATTAATTACATATTAAAATACTATATTGAAAGTTTAAGAATTAGAAAAAATTTCAGATGTTTTCTCAATGGAAAGAAAGAAAAAAAAACGATCTTTAAACCAACCCAAATTTGTTGAAAAATTTTTTAAAAAAACTGTTGCTATGATTGCTGAAGAATTAATATATCATTTTTTTTTTGGGGGGAAAAATTTTTTTAGTATTTAATTAAAAAAAGTTGGTATTTTTTAAAACTTTTTTTTGTTTCACCATTTAGGATAAAGTTGCCAATAATTATACAACTGACACCAGATGCAATATTCCTGCTAGTAATCTTTTACCACCAGGGTTTTAAAAAAAGTCTTTTCCTTTTTTTTATCGGGCAACTTTTCATAATAAGTAAGACCCGGGAATGGGGGGGTACATTCCATCAAAGTAATTCTTTAAAAAACAGCGCTTTAAAAAAGGCTATCTTAACATGTAAATAATGGAGTTAGGGAAGATGGATAGAAAATTGGTCAGGTATTAAATTTAATTGTTTTTTTTTAATAAAAATAAAACCAAACATTTATTTTTTACAGAAATAAAAACAACATAAACGAATATATACATATAAAAACAAATACAATTCTAAGTCAGTCAGATCATTCAGTTTTGTTCTGTGTTTCAAATTTCTGCCTTTTTTTCAAGAACTCTTGTTTAGTTGCCAAATTCAATGCTGCACTAATTTGAGATTGATGTTCACCAGAATCTAATCTTCTAATCACTTGATTTTAAATTTTCCCGTGAAAAAACTTTTTCTGGGTTTCTTTTTTTTGTTTTTTATTATCACTCATGATAAAACCCAAAAATCATAAAATTTTGTTACTTGTATTAATCATTATAGTATTATAAAATTTATACTTTTCAATAATGTCAACAAATGTTTCCCAAAAGATAAAATTTGTTCGTACAGCAACGCCAAACAAGAAACACAACTACACCGTTTGGATATGTTATGTACCTTTTTTTGAAAACCTTTCAGTTTTGGGGGAAACCCCCGTTGAAATAATAGAGCACTAAACAGAAACAGCGTTAAGCAGGGTCTTACTGTACTTAAAAAATGGATGAAAAATCATGACAGCAAATATTTATTAACATTTTTTCTGTGCATATTGTGTGCTGTTGCCAGTAAAGCCTGCTTGGTGATATTTGCACCTGCAAAATGAAAAAATACCATATTTTCCTTTGAAATTTCAGTAAATCTAAATCTTAAGCTCCTGGGGAAAATAGCTTGGGAAGTAAAAAAGGGGATACTACACCACCAAAAAGCAGATTGCCAAATTTGGTTAAAAATTTTGGTTTAAAAGTGACATCTGAGCTTTTGTATGTTTTGCCAAGTTTATCTTTTGTTTCTTATCTATTGGAATTTTCAAAATTACCCTAATTTATCAAGTCAGTAGTGTATACAAACTCCATTCATGGGAGCGGTTATTACATCTATAAAAGCAGATAAAAGTGTTAAGATTTAATCTTAATGCTATAAATTAAAAATTTGAATACCCAAAATCCACACTTGTATATACCACTGTATGAAGTTTTTGTACTATATTTTATCCTGTAAAATAACTATCTCTTTATTGAGAACTTGGGTTTTTTTTATATTATAAGTTTGTTCATTTACTGAAATGTACTGTTAATAACCTATTAGGAAGGAAATATTTATTTCTATGCTTTTTGCTGTTGGAAAACATTTTGACAACTTTATGGCAAAATAGCTGTCATTTCAATAGCCTTAGATAAGATAGAGCAGTAGGAAAAGAAAATATTGTCTTTTTTTGATGATTTCAAGATTGGCAATTACAACCTTTAACAATTCCCAATCACTGTTGTGAGATTTTTAGGACCTTCAGGGAGTAAATAGATAAATTGTTGAATATATAGAACTTCATTACAGTGGATCCCAAGTCATCATGGGATATTTGGAAATGAGATGGCAGATATGTTGGCCAAAAATGTATTCCAAATGACACAATCAGCACCGTTTAGAGCATTTTATATCTTGCAACATTGGATCCAAACATTCAAGTATATTTAGAGAGCTTCAGGGAAGAAATAGAGCCCCTTGAAGACAAGAATTTCTAGTTCTTTTTCTTTTTAAGTCAAAGGCCTGTTTGACTACTTTTATAGAATGGGAATGACTGGGGGGTTCACACCTTTGTGTTTTCCCGTGTTTTAAATTGTTTGTTTGAATGTAGTTGACTGTGCCTTTAACTGTTTTGAGCTACTTTTGACATATGACCAAAGTTCAGAGATAGGCATAAGATAATGAAGTTTGATGTGTTGTAATTTTAAAGTTTATTGATGGTCTAGTGTTTCTATATACACATATTTCTACTGATATTATATGAAGTTTAAGCATGTCCTACAGAAAGGGGATGGGAAATACCCATTAACCCCAAAAATTACTGGATTTTGAAATATTTAGATAGTGGTATATGTAATCAAATGCAAAGTTTTTTAAAGTAAAATTTAACATAAGATATAAATACTCAAAAAAGTTATTGATATAAAATATTTTGAGTTTTTATTTTTACACTATAATTGATTATGGTTTCATATATTTTCTAGAGCAGTTTTTTTAAATGCATCAATTTGTAAATTAAACTGAGCCCCATATGTTGACTACACTGTCCTAAAAGTATATGGACAGATAAAATGTGTTTTAATAAAACTGAAAAAGGCATTTACATCAATTGCGAATATGTTTATTCAAACCATATGCAATTTACATTCAATGCAATATTTAGGGAAAACAAAAGTATCTCGATTATAATAAAATAGAAATAATAGATACTCCAAAAGTTTATAGAATATATTTCGACAAAACATGCTTAATACAGTGTTTTTAATGATTAAAAGTTTTTTCTATTGCTCTCTATTCTTATATACCTTCCAAGTCATGTCCCACCCATTCTCGATTGGATTTACATCGAGGCTCATTGATAGCTGAAGTACATTAATATTTTTTGAATAAATCCTTAGAATTGTAAGTATGGAGAGGAAAATAATGATTATATTCCCAATTTCATCCCCCATTGTATTGTTTTCTACAGTTGGCATAAGAGGATTAGGAAGTCTTAAGATATGAGAAGATGCATAATATGTATAGAAATTTTGTTGGTCATCTAAAAGAGGCCGAACTCACTTGAATGTTGAAACCAAAAACTACCCACATCATTACAGATCATGATTATTTTTTTAGGTTTAACATACATACATTGGCTTAAATGTTAATTATGAGTCTTCTAAATTTTTTTAAAAAAATTCAGCTTTACCGGAAAAGCATGTATTTTAAAATGTCCAACATTTAATTTACTTCAATCTTTTATATAAGATCTTTGAATATTTTTTTATTTGTAAGGATCTTATATGTTTGAGTAGTTTAAATAAATTCATTTATAGGATTGCTTATTGACTTTCTTTTTTTAAAGGATGATGAAGCAGAAAAGTTGAAGCAGGAACGTTTGAAACAATATGCTGAAAAGAAATCTAAGAGTAAGTATACTTGGAAGTTTTTTAATTGATTTTTTTCTAATAACTTTTTGGTAATTGTTTCTCTTTCTATATTGTAACTACAGGAAATTGAGTTGAGATTATAAGAGTTATAGATGCTTTCTTAAGATTAAAGGAAATGCAAAATTTCAAGAATTTGTGTTTGAATATTTAAATGTTACATGAAATCATATTGGCGACATTAAAGAAAACTGTCTAAACTTAAAAAAACTGAATATTCTTTAGGGAATATGGATTGCTTAGTCAAAAGATACTGTGTCAAATAAGTAATTTTATATAATTTTATTGTTTAAGAATTCGGTAAATCCCAGATTCCTATTTTAGTATTTGAGCTTGCCATATGAACAAGCGATGAGGCTTAAATGGTGGCAAGCAGAGAAAAAGAAAATGAAGCATATGGGGTTGCCATATCTTGAAAGTTGGCATGGTTGCAATAGTTCATAAATATCAAATATTTTAATCATGTTCATTGTAAATTCTTTGATGTCAGCTGGTTATTTTTGTTTGTAATGTTTTTTTCCCTCTAATATTCAATTGCATTTAAATTAAAAGGCCTTTGTATTTGCTACTTTCATGTTAATTGTGTATATTATGTATGTGTTAATATTGTTGAAATCTTGTTCCATTATTTAGAACCTGGTGTTATTGCTAAATCCAGTGTAGTTCTTGATGTAAAACCTTGGGATGATGAAACAGACATGGGTGAACTAGAAAAACGTGTACGTACAATAGAATGCGATGGTCTCAAATGGGGCGCTTGTAAGTATTTTTTCCTTCATAAATTATAATGAATTTAGCTATGGGTATTACTCAATTTTTTGTTGCCTTATCCTGAATTCTGATTCAATATATATCTCCAAGAAGTGAAAGCTTTTGAGTTTTCAATCTTTTATTAGTTTAATTCTAAAAGTTGATCCCAAATGTATGAGTTTATTTTATTGCAGTGTTTAATACAATCTATGTAATTAAAATGATTATTTCCCCATATATTAATATTTATGTGCAAAACTAAAAGTATTTAAATTATCTTACCTGTTGGTAAGAATTGTTCTGTGTGCATATGTGTGTTGAATAATTTGTTATTGTTAAGTTTTTAAAATTGATTCATATGCTTGTTTCATTTTAGATTTTTAATGTACTTTGAAGATTATATAAAGTAGAATAGGAAATGTACAAAATAAATAATTATCCAGTTATTCATGATTTTTTTAAAAATTTTAATTACCGTATTTTCCTGTAAAATAATGGAAAATGTGTTAAAAAGTTTCAAATTGCTTGGCATTTTTACGTAAGCGGATTATTGAGAAAAACATTCTAGATCAGAAAAGCTAACAATAAAGTTTTGAAAAGAAATGCCGTTATGTTTTATAAAATAAATAATAGATGGGCTTTCATGACTGGCTGGCGTAATTCAACCATAACTAGTTTTTGTCCAATTACATAAAAGAACAAATTGGTTCCTCGGAAGGAAAAACAGTTACTAGTGCTGGTGCCAGTTCCAATTTCTCTTGAAAAAGAGCTTGCGCCTTAAATTTTCATCATGTTGAAGCTAAAAGGAAATTACACTGCAAACTTCAAGTTAAAAGCTATAGAAGGCTAGGAAGTGGGAAAGCTGCAAGGTTTTTCAACGTTGGCAATTGAATATTGTTTGCAGAAAAAAAAAGCCCCAAACCCAAAATTGTATCGACCTTTAAGAGCCAAATATGGGAAAAACGAAAACTGGCCAAATTAGAGGAAGAAATAAAAAAATGGATTTTAAAAAAAAAGAGACAATGGGAAAGCAGTATCAACTTAATTTTTTGCTGTTAACTTGCTAAATTAAAAAAAAGATTTTTCCCGCATGCAAAATGTTTTTTTTTAACAACTCAAAACATAGATGGCAGTAGCAAAGAATATTTTTTTTTTATTGAGATTATCTTAAAAAAATATCATGTTTAAAAAGATGTTTCATAATAAATTTTGTTTTCTGTACAATTTCTTACTACTGTTTTTAATTATATTGTGTATTTTTTATCTTGACACTCATCAGCAGTTTATATTTTGGATTATTCGCCGTAAAAACTGCCGTGGATTCAAGTTTTTATCCGGAAAAAAAAGGGTTTCGCGGTAATCGCCGCGGTTATATACAGGAAAATACGGTATGTAGGAAGTGAATATATTTCTGGTTTTTTTGCTGTTATTTGGTACTTCATTTATTTATTTACTATTAAGCTGTAAAATTTATTTTATTGAGTTGACATTCAACTACAACACCTGAGATGCTGTATTTTCATTTGAAGTATAATTTCAAATGTTTAATGGACATCAGACAGTTATTTACTTTAAGTTTCTTTCACCTTTGAATAAAGCTAGAAATTATTTTTTTAAAATATTTATGCTAGTGATGTAATTCAAACTCAAGCTCTTTTTATCTATATATAATATTCATGTGTGTGGATGTATGCATATATGTATTAAATCACATGGACCATTTTGTTTTGTGTACTTGGTATATGAATTGATTCATAAGTATGACAAAATATTGTAATACAAGGATCTTCTGACATTTTGAGCCATAACAAATGTGAAAATGTATACTACCTCTATGTACAATAAATAGCAGGTAGATCAAGACTCAGCAACCTATGACATGCATGCCACATGTGGAGCACAGTACAATTCTCAGTGATACTCTGCAATAATCTACACATTTGTCAATATTTGAGTGGATGGAAGATGATAAATTTGTAATGAACCTCTCTTTGTTTGACAAACATCTTCAGAATTATGGACATCAACAAAATTTTTTAAAAAATTTGAAAGATAAATTTACAGTTATTTTATAAATTATTGAATGTCATTGCTGGAGAGATTTAACTGTTTGAAGAGAGAATTGCATGTACTCTGCTTTTCACTTTTGGTTCTATATATCTTAAGTAAAAAATATCTCTTCATATGAAAAATATTTTTGAGTTCACAAACAAATTGTTTAACAACTGAATGCTCAGAATCGTCTCAAATTGAAAGTCACAAATTATGATTCTGATTTTGTGATATGAAATTAATAAATGTGCTTAAAAATACATAATATATGTACAATATTAATTTTATTTTTGTTAAAGAAATAGTTATATTTTATGCCTTTTATTTTTATGTTAGGAAGTATCTTTAAATGATGCAAAATTAAAAAATAATAAAACTGTAAATCTATATTATTGACATTCTAACTGCATGCATAATCATGGGGATCAAATTGTTTCAAAAATATCACTGTGTGTGGCATGCTGAGTCATATTGGTTGATTGGTTTCGCATGCCACAGCTAAAAAGTTGCCAACCCCTAATGTAGATAGTTGTTGTGTTGCTCTATTCTTTTTCATTAATCTGTAGAAAGTGTTAAAGCTATAAGCAAATAAAATGAACATTTTTATAACTTATATGTACATTTTGAGTTGATGTTTGATTTAATTGTTAATTGTATTTTTTTTTAGCTAAACTTGTACCTCTTGCTTATGGCATAAAGAAATTACAAATCATGAGTGTTGTGGAAGATGATAAGGTAAGTTTTAAAGTTGCTGTGTATTGCTAAAATAAAACGGAATTGCTTTTTTTATTAAAAAATTATGTATTTATATTTTAATTGGGAAAAACCTTGAAGCCAAACTTTTTCATATACTTCTGCATCATATCTTTTTTTTTTTAATAAGTTTTATATTTTTAGTTTTATTTTTAAAATTAATGCTTTTTATGAAGTTTTATGTACAACTATTCAAATGAATTAAAACAATTTTGTGTTAATATTTTGTTCATTAAATTATTAAATTTTGCATTTGAGATTTTCAGAATGTTAAATAGAGCTTTTCTTGTGTGGGCTCTAATGCATTTTGAAATACCTTAAAATGTTGGTAATTTTTTTTGGATGAGGATCACTTTCTTAATGTTACTCTAATATTGTATTTATCTAGTTAAGTTTATAACATAATATAATACAAATGCAGAAAATATCAAATATATAGAGAAGTTTTTTATTTAACAAACTGGCATTAGTTTGTAATGAGCTTCAGAGCATTAATAAATTGATTTAAATTAGTAATATGGAACATAAAAGTATATAATTTCTGATATTTTAATCTGTTACTTAAAAAGAACTTTTACAGGTCAGCATTGATTGGCTCCAAGAAGAAATAGAAAAATTTGAAGATCATGTACAATCTGTTGATATTGCTGCCTTCCAAAAGATTTAAATATTAAATAAATTTATCCAGCATTTGCATAAATTGATGTCTTTCATTATGAATAGTTTATTTTAAGAGCAGTGAAATATGATAACTAGCTTCAAGAGTACGATTGGCAGTTGCATTATGAGCACTAAATAGAGATTTTAATGTTACTCTTTTTTCAAAATTGTCTTTTGAAGTTTGAAAGTAATTCAAATTTGAATTATTATGAGCATTATGTTTTGCATTCAAATGCGCTTAAAGATGACCATGTTTCATTGATTCATTGGTCAAACATTTTGACATAAAAGACAAACAGCAGGTATAAAGCCAAATTTTATTTATTCCTCCAAACACTGACAAACTTTCTTTTTATTTGCACCACTCATTTCACAATAGATAAAAAGGAAAAAAATAATTAAGATCATCTTATGAACTGAAGTAAATGTAGATTAATAATACTATTAAAATACTCAAATGTAACGAAAAAAACATTCTTTCTCATATGACAAATGTTTCTGGGAAATGGTGCTTCTAAAAATGAAATTAATAAAAATTACCAATTGAATTTACTTATCATTCCTGTATCATTAATATTCATTCAATTAATATATTTTTTAACAGGATTCTTATAACGATTTTACAGACTTAATTTGAATTAACACCGACAATATTGCAAAACACTACATGAGACCTAGATCCCAGTATTAATTTTTTCGTACCATTCAAAACAATGTGATTGTGTTTGAAAAGAATATTTCATTGTCATGCGGACAAATATTTAATACTTTTATTACAAATGTTTCATTATTCAAACAAATAGAGAAAAATATTTTTCATAATTGGCTATATTACTAATAAGATGATTTACGCTCTAAATTAGTCCTTTTTCGAATTACCTCTTTGTGGGGGCGTAGGCCCCATGTTGAGAAACACTGGGGTAGATGTATTCTCTTCATGACTACCTGCAAAGTTTCCCTTAAATGCATAATGATGTAGAGCAGGGGTAGCCGACCCAAATGACCTTGCAAGCCACTTCGGAAAAACATAATCTCCTAGCCGTACATAAAAACATACCTTAATATCAGATTTGGAAACAAAAAAAAAACATTTATTCGAGAGAAAATTGTAAACAGAATGAATTATTATGTTTTTCATGTATACAGACATAAATAATATGATGTTTATATAATGTAATGCAATGGTCAAATAATGTTTAAAATATTACAGTTGCCATTTTCTTGAAAATTTACAGTGTTCCTTTTGAATTGATCTTTCGTTACTCATTGTTGAAATTTGATTGTGCTGTCATTCGCAAGTGATTTAGTATGCTTTACCTTTTATCTTAACTGTCCTTAATATTTAGTTTTTTTTTTTAAACTTTCAAAAACATCTCTGACTACCTCTTGCATTTTGGGCACTCCAAACAGAAAAGGAGGAGGTGAAATGAAAGTCGCACACACAGAGAATGGTGTACCAACCATAGTAAAAAGGGGACCATGGTTAGGCAGGGATGGGCTTGCCCCGGGGTTGGGTAAAGGGGGGGCCGTGTGGGCGAAATGCATGTTAAAATCCAGGAAAACGTGTCCCCTTTTGGGTTTTTATTAGGGGGGGGGTTCCCAGTAGGTTTTAATGTATTAAGGGGTTAAAAATTTGTGGTTAATCAAAAAGGACATTTCTATCATAAAAAAGGGTTTATTTTTAAAAAAAAACAGCCCATACTTGTAGATTTAAAAAAAAATTAAATTTTCCCCTTTCAAATAAATTTAAAAATAAAAAAACTTTAAAAACCTGATTTTTAAAAAAGACTTGGTGGGTCGTTGGATGGGGCCCATCAAAAGGCCCAAAGGGCGACAAAGTTTTGATGGCGTCATGAAAGGAGGAAAATTTTTCCGGGCATTCTCTTTGAGGAATATAAACTTTGAACATTTATTTTTTTATTCATAGACTAAAATTTTTTTATATTGTTTTTTTTAAATTCTCCTTAAATTTTTTTCTGATGAAAGTTATGTTTTATGCTAAAAAGGATGAAATTTTTTCCCCGGAAAAAGGGCAAAATCACTCTGAAAGGCTCTAACGGTAAAAAAAAACTGACTCAATGTAAAATAATTTCAATCAGATAAAAAAAAACATTTATTTGCGAAAATTTGAAAAGTAGAGCATTGAGCATAAAATAAAAAATCTTAAATTTAGAAACTTTTTTGCTGGGTTTTTTTCCTGTGAAAGCATTTTTATGCTCATAGAATGATAAATTTATAACAAAAGAAAAATTAAAAAAATGTATACAAATTAGAAAAAAAATTTTTTAAACCCACGAAATTATTAAAAAATAGATTCTAGATTATATGTTAATTATTCAAAAACAAAAGATTTCAACCCAATAAAATAAAAACATTTACTATTAAAAGAAAATATGAAAAGTAAAGTATTTGAGGCATATTTTTAAAAAAAACAAAAAAATATATAAAATGACAAACAGTTTTAGCCACGTTTAAAGTAAAATAGATTTAATTAAAAAATATTCAATTAAAATAATTAATTCAAATATATAAAATTTAACCCAATAAAATAAAAAAATTTACTTGTAAAAGAAAAGAAAAAAAAATATTTGAACTTTATTACATAAAAATGCAATGACATGAACAGTTTGACACCATTAAAATTACATACAAATATGGGCGTTAAAATATATTACTTAGTAAATACACTTGCTTTAAATAATGGGAAAAAATCTTTTTTTGGAAATATATTAAAGAACAAAGTACTGATTAGTTTCAAATTTGGGAAAATTTTTCATTTTGAATTTTTTAAAATTTTAATTATTTTTTTTATGCATATGCATTAAAACAATATTATGTATGGTAAAAATATCAAAAAACAAACAAAGTTTGAAATTAAAAAACATTTTAACCCTTTTTAAAAACTTAAAAAATAATTTTGCGAAATAATTAAATTGGGGTAAATAAATAAAAATTTTTTTCTTCAAATAATATTAAATTTTAATTTAACAATTAAACATGTTCAAAAAAGTATGTAGTATAAAAAAATTTCAAAGGAAAAAATGCACAATGAATAACTTTGAATGGTAATTGAAAATTTAAAAAAAAAAAAAAAATATAAAAAACAAACTTAATTTAATTTTCCTTTTTCTTTTTTTGGTTATCCTTACGGTTAAAATTTTTCACTGCTTTTTTGGGGAATAATTTTTAGCATATATTCCCAAATTAATGAATACTTTTTTAAAAAATGAAAATGAGGTATGTTATAATTTTCACAAGGTGAATGAAAAAGAAAGCAAGGCTTCAAAAGTGAAATTCAATAAAACTTCTGTTATGTTGTAAAAAAAATAATTGGCAATCAACTTTAAAACCGATTTGAATGTTTTTATATTAACAAATTAAAAAAAAATATTGCTTTTAAAACCCAAACAAATATCATGGGTTTTAAACCTCCCCCTATCAGAAGTCCCAAATATTTTGTCCTTTTAATTCTCGGGAAAATTAATTCTACCCAAAACAAAAGTATGTTTTTAACATTAAAATTTTTTATTTGCACACAATATTCATATACATTAAAACGATCTCTTTATT
>BMAV01022948.1:7033-19861 GCA_019973955.1 Trichonephila inaurata madagascariensis
AAACCCCGATAGATCATGGGTTACAAATACTGCGCAAGTTTCTTTTTCTGAAATTTTCTGCTCGAAGGACGAGGGAAAATACAGTGATTCAGCTCTTTGTCGCACAATACCGACGACACTATCAGTTACAGTGAAGAGACAACTTCAAGGTCAAGGACTTAATGCAAGACGACCCCTCGTTGTTTCCCTTTTTAAGCGATGACGTAGGATGTAGACGACGACTCTATCAGAGGACGATATGCCCTTTTGCATTAAACAGGAGTAGACGCTATATATTTCATCTATATTTCTTAATACTTTATCGAACAGAAAACTTTTACAAAAAATATAATTTAATTATGGGTTAAGAAAGTCTTCTTGATGTTGAAATGATTTAAAGTGCAATAAAAAATCCTAGATATACTAAATGTTATGTGTTTTTTTGTTAATTATTTTTAATTACTTGAAATTCAATGACAAGTCATAAGTATTCTAAATGTTATGTATTTTTTAAAATTTTTTTTTAAAATTAATATTTAAAAATGATTTCTTGTACCTATAATATATCCGACATTTTTGTGCATGCTGGTATTGCATAATGTTATCAACACACACTACGGGTTAAAAACACACACATTTGTATTAATAATAATATATTTTTATGTACTCATTTAATAGTCTGTACCATTTCTAAATTATTAAGTGGGTCCGGAACGACTATAGGAGACCATGTTAAGTTGCGTAAGTTTATGTACCCCTCTTTCTCATTAACTACTTACTTCTCATAAACAAAAATTTTACAGTAGGTTATGAGTACTGTCAACAACATTTTAACGAAGGGTTTTGTCTTTTTGCTAAAAATAAAATTAACTATGAATTTTATAAAAATTATCCAATTTTTTCCCCTAAAATTTAGTTTCAAAAAGCCATATCTAAACAAGTTTGCAATCTGTATTTAATTCACTCCATTTAAATGTTTAAACATGTTAAAAGTCTACTCACTGAAAATTTTAGGATTATATAATCAGTAGTTTTGGAGAAAAAGGTAGATAGAAAAATTTTGCATTTTGAGAAAACAGGTTTTAAAGTAAAAATTCGTAATTTTCTGAGCATTTACTTTTATTAGTACTTTATAAGCATATAAAGCCTTTTTTTTTTTAACTCTATGCTCATACAAAAGACTTCTATAACTTTCTTTTTTTCATTATTTTTTACAATTTTGACTGTTTTGCAGATCTTAAGATGCTTTTGTTTGGCTACAGAAATCCTACGTGTATTTAGTTTTTCGAAGCACGACACGCAGTTATAACTTGGTTCAGTATCCCAATGTTTTAAGATCATTAATTTTGCTACATGACTCATATTGAATTGTACAGTAGCCATATTTACGCCTAATATCCGATTTTTTAACTCCACAAATGTAGATGTTGGAATCACTGACCATATGGTGTTATTAACTGACTCATTTGGATTCCAGGTAATGCTCCGTGGGATCCATATAAACACTTTCTTAATATCATAGGACCACCTAGAGCTGTAAAAATTGACTTTATTTAATTCATTATGGTGTATGTGTTTATAATCTTAGTGCCTTTCGTTACATTCAGCTTGTCTTTTGAAACTTGCACAAGGCATTTATAATGGCAGGAATCAGTCCATGTTGAGGGCCCTCGTTTTTAAAGACAGAAGATGAAAATAAGCAGCCCAAACAGAAGTTTTCCTTCTGTCTAGATCATTGATATTATTTCTAACAGCCATACTATAATATCTTTGATTTTTTTTTAAATTAAAATGTCGGTTACGACCTCTTAAGATTTTTTCATCATTTAACTCCCCCCTCCCCCTGTTTCATATTTTAAGATCCAAAAGACGTGTACACATACACTTTTGAGAGAGAGAGAGAATAAGCCCAATACACTCTAACTCTTCCATTTAAACATCATATGTATTCGCACTCATCAGAAACTTATGCAAGGGGAAACACAACTGCTCCTAGCAGAGCTCACATGATGTGCGTCAAGGAGTAACTTCATTTTAAAAAATAAATAACAATATTTCCAATTATCGTATTTCCTCATAGCATGTATCATTTTAAACAGAAATTATGAGGGGCTCATCGCGTTTTCCACTAAAAACTCCTCTTGGATTCTTTGGGGCCAAAAAAGGCAAATCCTTTCCAACCAAATCCAGAAGCGAAGCGTGAATATGCAAATTGGAAACATTTTAAATAGCAGAAGTTTAACGTAAGCGTATGACCTATTGGGAAGAGATTATTCTAGTCTGAGTTTAAGCGAATGAACTTAAGGAAGAGAAGAAAGCCGTCATAGAGTTTGAAGCGATCCGTGACAGAGTGATCAAGTCAAGGTGGATACTATTCCACGCGAGATAAACAAAATATATTTAGGATCCGAGAGGATTGCGGTTAAACAAGATATTAAAGTAGGATATTTTTGTTATCTATTAGGACTATGTATAAGTTGAGATTAGGAATAGGCGGGAATATAGTGATCAAAATCGCGCTTTTTTGGTAATGCGTATTGTGTGTTTTTCACCTCAGATCCGCTAAGTTATAATATAAATATTATCATTGTTAGTGTTTAAGTTAATATCCTAATAAAGACATTTTAAGATCATGGCAACGCCTGCTTCTTCATTCACTCCCACACCTCTAGGTCACGAAGATAACTTAGAAATAAGGCATTACCCACGGGCGAATACCTTACAAAATATTTAAACTTTTAGAAAATATAAAAAAGGGAAAATTGATAATTTTTCGAGAATTCATGTGCCGGATCCCCTTAACAAGCTTCTATGCATCAGCAATTAATTACATTTATTTTGTGCATTCACAAATGCAAATTAGTTATTGTTTCAAAAATTTGTATAATGCAGAAGTATTATATGTACCGAAAGAGCAATACAATCATGTTATCAATGTCTTCTTATATTTTGAAGATTTTATTTTCCCCTTCTTTTGCGAAAATACATTTATATTCGCTTTCAAAGTATTTTATGTCTAGAATTCTGAATAGATCCAACAAAATACTTTTTTTCTGAAATAAATAACTCTTTATATTCAATACAAAGCTGAATGTATAACAGTTTTATTAATACAACGAGCACATTTTTCAGATACATTTTAAGAATTTTTAATGGTTATTTTTATGTAAAAGGAACAACTCAATTATATCGATTTTATCATCGATGTTTTCAATCATATAGATTTTAAAGTAATAGTATATGGAGCTTTAAGTTGTAATAAGCATATAGTTATAAGAACCCAAAGTATGAAGATAATCTATTTTAAAGAGAGATATTGGAAAATTTTGAAACTTTTTTTAGTAACAACCGCGTAATTTTTTTCTCTAACATTTTTTCCTCCTGTGTGTGGGTGTAAAACTCTTAATAATATTTGTCTAAAGTAAATGTTCTATAATTATTATAGATTTCATTAGGAATGAAATCACTAATTTTGAATAGAGCAAAATTTAATAGATAATTTCCAAGACATAATATCGTTTTAATTAGATGTGTTTATTAAATTCCTTAATTGCATGCAAGCAGATTATTTCAAAAATAACTGATTAACTAATACACGAAATAAACATACAGAATAAAAAAAATAAATACATAGCTCTTACATACACCTAAATAGGTGTGTGTGTGAAATTCTTTCTTTGAGGTATTTAACTTTAAAAAAATATGGAGGTGTTTTAAAATTATCACAATAATTACTAGATTTCTGACTTGATTTTAAGTACCATCATCCAACAGTTATGAATTGCAACTATGAAGTGAGAAGATATAAATAGCTATATGAATTATAAAGGAATTTTATGGATATGTAAAGGTGTAAAAGTATGAAAAAGTATGAAAGCACATTAAAATTTCTTTAAAAGAAGGTCAAACAATTACAAGCATATATCGTATTACAAGTATTTGGTTATAAACACAGCTTATGTTGTTACAGTAATAGTTTGCTCGTAGCTACTAAGCATAAAAAAATATTTTAGTTTTTTTTTTGTTTGTTTTTTAGTTTCTAAAAGAGTTTATTTTTAATAAAAGCATTTATATTAGAAAGCAAAACTTAATTTACCCACTCTATAGAATTTCTTATTAAAAGAATTTGGATATAACTAGGTAGGAGTTTTAAAGCTCCATAACACACACAGGTAGTTAGTTTCAATCAAATTAACATTCCGCTTTTCAACACAAACGTACGAGTATACACCACGAAATCAATAATGCTAATTGAATGAAAAGATTTAATCTTCCTTATATATATCCAAAGCCAAAATACTTAAACGAAAAAGAGAATTTCTTTAGATATTTACAAGCAAAAAAAGTACATAGGGAAAAAAAAAAAAAATTTTTTTTTTTTTTTTTCTTTCTTTCTCTTCCCTCTTCATTGCTTTAATAATATTGGCTGACGTGGCCAGAAGGCAGAAACTCAACTCTAAATTTCTAGCTCTTAAAATCACGCATACACGCCTAAAGACACGAGGAGGGAAAATCAAGAAGAAAAGGGGGAAAAAAAGATGGTTTTTAAAGAAGATAGGAGGTGAGGGGGGATGGATTGTGAAAAAATCAGCTAGAACTTCCACAATAAGGGACATATTTTTCACGCATAAATAAAAGTGTGTACGCCGTGGATGATGATGATGACTGTTACTGATGCTGATGATGATAAAGGCAGACGGTTTCGAAAAAGGGTTCTCCAACAGAGTCGGCCACCACTTTATATTGATTTTTTCCTGTGGTTTCCAGTAGGGGTGGTATGGAAGTAATCGAATGGGGATTTTAGGGCTACTTCATATTCATGTATTTGCTTCGATGAAGGCAATGAGACAGAAGTGGAGCTCGAGGCATTTTCACTTAGTTGCGCTCATCGATGGCTTAGTTTGAAGTTGCAAATGCAATTTATTTTTTAGAAGGAAAAGTTGCATTTTGCGAAGCATGCGACAATAAAATAAAATGTCAAGAGTTGCAGAATATTTTCTAATCTTAAGGAATATATTGTGGGAAAAAATTAGAATTACGACAATTATAATAACATTTGTAATTTTACTCTCGTAGCTTGAGAAAACTACTATGGGTTACGATACTTTAAAATTACATACATTTTCTGCTATTATCGCACTATATATATATATTTTTTTGTATTTTTCGGTAAAAAGTCTGCTTTGAATATTAGTACAGCAGGGGTGTCAAACTCGTAGCCCCCAACGAGCATTTCTGCGGCCCGGCCAGTATATTGGCAGACAATAATATATGATAAAATATCAAAATTTTCTTCCGAAATAGGAAATATAGAAGCAGAGAAGAGATGCCAAGTGTAACGTAAACATTAAATTTTTCTTGTTCTCTTATATATGTTTATTATAATATATGTTTATCTCTTATATATGCATCCTCAGAATTAAACTAACGTTTCTATGAATATTGATTTTATTTGTGGCCCACCTTAAGTCAAACCTTGTTTATTTGCCCCTAGACATCCTTTGAGTTTGATACCCCTGTTACAGCTATGGTCATTTATTATTTTTGATCAGCTCATCCGGTACAGTGGTTAGTGCAATAGTAAGATAGATAGTGCAATGTAAATGCCTGGTGCCTTTGTGGCATGGGGTTACTCTTTATAGCAGTCAATGAGCAAGTCTTCTCGTGAGATTAGTGGAAGGGAAAGAGAGGTGGGGACCTTTGGCCATTTCCAGGTTATTCTTCCTCAAATTTGGGGAGGAACCGAGCCAAATCGTACTGTCCACTGTTTAGTGCTCAAAGCTATGGTTAACGACAGGACAACTAGCCCCTTGCCACGATGAATTTCGTGGAGCTTGATCTGATGTTATTGTCGGTAACTGAAATAAGTAACAACAACAACGTTATATTTTAAATAATTTCACAACTAAACGTAATTATCAACATTGGCACACGCCTTCAAAGCCCTTGATTCTTTTTTTCGATTGATTATAATCCTATATACATATCTTGTAAAATTTATACAACTACATAATTATTATTGATAATTTGTTTTTTTTTTAATTAATGCAAATTATTTATTCAATAATTTATTTTTCTTTGTTTTTTGTTCCCGCCAGTCAACAAAGTCCAAATAATATGTTTGGTGACAGATTAGGGAATTATACGAAAATGATAAACTTTCAACCCTGTAATCCCCCCGGCTCCTTTGAAAAATTCCTGTGTACACCATTGATTATCGATAATGATGAATGTTATTAAACTTTATAAACTCATATTATTTCAACAAAGTCATGCAAAATATTCACCCTACTCTTAGTGTCATCTATTATCTATCTTCATCTTATCAAGATTTATTCAACATGACCTGGAATATAATTGCAATATAAATAATTTAAATACATTATGAATTAGAGATGGATATTATTAAGTATATTTATATAACAAATGTTGGTGATTATTCTAATAGGACATTTTTTTTTGGTATTTATTTAAATACTAACTAAATGATTACTTGAAATCATGATGTATATGCAAAATTTAGACTTACGCTTATTATTATTTATATTTATTTATTATTATTTATGTTTCATTATTATTTATATTTTATTATTTATTTGATTAAATTGCATCTGAAACTCTTGCCAAAATAAATAATCTTTGCTTCATTAAAAACTAATGTTTTTTCCAGAAAACCAATTGATTTTTATCAAATCGATTAATGTACTAAAACACAGTATATCGGATTTTTGTCAAATTAAGCATTTTTTTTTCATATGTCAGTTTTGTAATCATATTTTTTCCCCTTTCCGGTATAGTTTTTATTTCGTAATGTGTTAAGTATTAGAAATATTACGGATTTTTAAAAAAGTAATAATAATTGAAGTTCACAGTTTAATTACCATAGAAAAAATGCAACTATATAAGTTCTTTTAAACATCCGAAGAACATAAAAAATTATATGTACCCTTATACACATTTTATCCAACTTGTTTCACGAATTTTTAAAATAATTTTACTTTAAAAGAAACTTAGATCTTCTTGATTGTCTTATATTAGACAACTTTTGTTTGCTTACAAAGTTATATAAACTTATAATACCTTTATCACAAAGCATGTATTTACATAAAATTCCCCCCAAAATTTAAAAATTTACGTAAGTATCAGATTAGTTTGAGTCTTTGTCAATTTATTATACATAATGCATAATACTTTAACCAAAAGACCTCATAATATAAATATTTTTATTACTATAACTTTTTAACATGGTGTAAATTATATTTAGGTCTAGAATCGCAGACAATTGTTTTATTTTTAAAAACATTTTATTGGGTGATGTGTGTGTACAAGTATTTGTTAAAAACGGGTAGTTGAATTGGGCAATAAAACTTCTCCTAGATGATGATATAATTTTTATTCAAATTTTATTGAGTAGCTTTAAAATATTCAAATAAATCCACTATAATTTCTGAATTTTTCCTATAAAGTATTCATGAACATAAATCAAAAGTTAATTTTAAAATAAAATACCATACATCATCATTTTTGATAAAGTACTGTTAACAAGTCCGAATACGAATTACATAATAAAAGTGAAACTAATCTTGAGTTATAATTAATATTTGTTAACTGAGTTTTTCTTTACTAGATAATAATTTTAAACCACTCATTATAAGAAGAATACATTTTAAATTAGATTATTTCTTCATTATAAAAGAAATCTGAAATATGAGTAAAATATGCGGGTATATTTCGTGATAAAACATTCATTACTTTTCATTACTCACAATTGAATTGAAGCTTCTGAAAAGAGGTTCTCATAAAAATTTCCTGCGTGTGCCAAATTAAACATAACTACAAAATAAATTTTAATAGTTTTTTTTACTTTTCGCATCATTTATTGTCAAATTATTCTTGTTTGGAATGCATTTTTGCTTTAAGAAAAAATAGATCGAAATTCTTTTAAAGCAATTTCAGTGAAATTTGATTATTTAATTAAATTACTAATTTATGGAATGGAACTTCGGAAAATCTAAGATAATTTAAACAAATGCATTGTATAGACATTTTTCCTATTTTGCACTTGGTTTTTCTCTTTTAGTTTAAAAGTTCCATTGGTTTTAATTTGTTATTGTTATTGTGCTTGAAGGTATGAGAGTACTTCGCAAAACATTTTCTTCAATAGAAATTCAGTTATATTATTTTCAAACGTTGAGTGTAGTAATTAGCACTTATTTTATATATCTGTATATTGTGCACAATTTTTTTTAAATCTATAAGCACTTGTATCCATTCAAATTGGCATTATTAATGTTAAAGTTTTTAAAACTGATGTTTTATTATTTAAATTAAAGTAGTCGAGTTAGCTAAAGGTCCTGAAAATATCAATATTCAACATAAAATTAAGTATTTTTTGTATTAAAAAACGGGATAAGTTTATAAGCGAATATTGTTTCAAAGAAAAAAATATAGCGAAAACAGAAAATAATATATATGCAGCATTTTATTTTATTTTGCAGCTTCTTACCAAAATATTTAATTTCTTTTAATTATATTCAGCTTTTTCAATAAATACAAATTAAATTCATAATGCTAATTGAAAATACTTTTATACCATTTTTTCAAACTGCATAACAGATTTATTCAGCTAGCTAATATAGGCAGTTACAGGATTATCCCATCCCAATTAGTTCTTAAACTATACATAAGAATATGGAAATAATACCATCTTGTTTTATTTGAAAAATACATTTAAATTAATTATTAAAAACTAGAGATATTTTTGTATCTACCATTTAAAAAATATAATAGTTACAAAATAATGAAGCTACACAGCATTCGCCGTTTCAAACACTCCCACTAAGTACATTCATCTATTAGTCAGCTTCAAGCACCATTATAAGATTACAATTATCTTGACATTTATATAAATGTCAAGATAATTGTAATCTTATAATGGTACACACATTTATATAAATGTTCAACTCAAAATGATTAGAATTCCGTCGATTGTGAAACATGTGTGTTAATTGGCTTCAAAAATGCAAGAGTTGCAAAAGGTTCCAAAAATCATAGGTATGATAGTAAATCGTATGGAATAACACTATAAGAGCTTGAATGGAAAATAAATGAGTTAAAACTTCTAAAAATTGCCATGCAATTTTCTATAATACTGAAAGAGTTGGATGCTTATCCGTCATTAAGAAATAAGTTGAAAGAAAAGAAGAACGTTGAGAGGAAATATGACGCGACACGATTTCGTCATCATCAAAATAGATTATTCTATAAGTCAAGAAATAATTTCTATTTAGATGAACTTCAAAAATTCTGACTGATTAGCGCAAACCCAGACATTTAGGAAATACTTTGACTTTTTTCACCAAACCAGACAGCATTTAAGCTCAAGTGTTTTAAAATTTTTTTGCTTCAAGTGGAGGCACACATGCCTGAAATTACTGTCATTCGTTCCTACTTTTAAAGAAGTACCTTGAAGGTCAGAGAACAGAGGGTTCTAAAGCGCATTTACTAATATCTGGGATAACTTATTGATGTTCTCTGAAATGAGAACTTAATTATGTTTGTGCGCGTGATGCATTCAAATAATTATCACTATATAAGGAAGAGTGCGGTGGAATAGAATATGATAATAGGTGAGGAAACTTAAAGGGGAATAGTTGAATGTAAACTTGATAAGATAGAGAAAACTCAGATGAAGAGATTCCTGAGAGAAATTCACCGGAAAATACTATAAAAAAAATAAAATCCGAGTAAACTGTAACGAAACTTCTGCTTATATCTCAATATAAGAAAATGTTTATTATCATATTTATTTCATATTCAGTTAAGTAAACCACTGCACTCGTATAATTTAATATATATTACTTATTTGAAGCCAAAATAAAAGAATTTAATATAAACATGGTCATGTGTGTGTGTGTGTCTATTTCGAATTCCGGTTTCTGTTATTGTTACTTATGCCACCTGATCGACAGTAACATCAGATAAAGGTCCATGAAATTCATCGTGGCTAGGGGCTAGAATTTTACGCCTTAGCTTTGAGCACCATGCAGGTGACAGTACGATTTTGGTCGGTTTCGCCCCAATTTTGAGGGAGAACACCCTGTGGGTGGTTAGGGGCCTCCCAACTCTCTTCCCCTTCCACCAACCTCACGAGAGGATTTGCAGCTCTACGGCTGTTTAGTGTACCCCCATGCAACAAAGACACTATACATTTATAAAAAAAAATAATAAAAATAAAACTTTAGTCGTCCATTCGGTATAGAGGTTAGCGACGCTGACTGCTGTGCCGTTGGGCCTGGACTGGAATCTCGGAGAAGTCATGAATGTTTGTAAATGTATCGTGCCATAGCAGCATAGTGATACTTTAAGCAGCCGTCGAGCAGCAAGTCCTCTCGTGAGGTTGGTGGGAGGAGAAGAGAGGTGGGAGGCCCTTGAATGAGACACGTAATCAATACAGAATTTGCCCATTTAACAAAGTAAACATCAGCATCCAATGGATCAAACAGAAATATATCCATTGAATATAAGTCACAATTATTGGAATTCATATATTTAAAGAAATATTTACTTCATTTCTTTAAAATAACGCATTCCTTATAATACTTTTTAAAATTGTGTTTACCGAGACACTAATGACAATGCTCATTGGATAAAATCCACTAATTTAATTTAACCAATGGCCCCTAAGATCACTTTACACTTTTAAAGTACCGCCTATTTAGAGAGAGAGAGAGAGAGACTAATTAAAAATTGTATTGCTGAGATTCTAATGAACGCGCTAATTGGGTATATGAGTATCAATAAACTTAACCAATGTAACCATAGCTAGGCCTTTACTTCTAAAGTACCACCTTATTTCGATCCTTTGATGAATTTATTGTAAAAATTGCTCAAAAAAATGTTAGTTGGATGTAAAACACAAATGTCACCATAAATTGATGTTTTTTTAAAAAACCACATTCTTTATAACACATTTTAATGCTCAGATACTAAATGCAGTGCTGATTGGATAAAATTCATATTTAATTTAACCAATATATGGCCTTCTAGATCACTTCACATTTCTAAAGTACAGCTATCTTAGAACGCTAATTAAAAGTTATTTCTAAGATTCAAATGTAATCTCTGATTGGATGAAAATCTCAGTAAATTTAACCAAAGAAACAAAATAGTTTATCCTTTCTGTTCCAAGTACCGCCATCTTTTAATAATTTAATTACATCATTGCTGTGTAATCGTTCAACAAAGCGTTGGTGGGAGGCAGGTCACACTTAATTTATTCAATATCATGTATTGACTTTTTTTTAGAGTACCACCTTCTTTACCTAACTAAATTTTTTTGCTCAGATTCTAAAGATAGCGCTCACTGGATGTAAACCATAACTAATTTAACCAATGTAATCCTAGTTAGGATCTTAACTTTAAAAGTTCCGCCTTCTTTAAGGGATTTAAAGATTTTATTACGGAAATTGTGCAACAAAACATTAATTGGATGTAAATCACGTTATTTTATTCAATACCATCCAAGATTGGTTTTATCTTTAAAGAGCCGCCTTCTTTACTTTGCTAAACTTTAATTGCTCGGATTCTAATGAAAGCGCTGATTGGACGGAAGTTTCGATAATTTTAACCAATGTAATCATTATTTGGCCTTTATTTTTAAAGTACAGCCTTCTCTTAGACGGTTTTACAATTTTATTGTTTAGATTCAAATAAAATTTCTCATTGGATGTAAGGCATAATTATTTCAACCAATATTGTCATAGATTGACTTTTATTTTTAATGTACCGAATTCCTCACAACATTAATTAAATTTCATTGGTCTGTTTTATTGAAAGCGAAGCTGATTGGAGATACATGGTACAATTAACTTAACCAATGTAACCATAGTTGGACTTTCTATAAGTTTAAGTACCGCCTTCTTTCGATAAGTATCTGTTGTTTTTTTTTAGATTTTAATGAATGTAACCAGTGTATGTTCGTCATAGCCTTTTTTCCAATGTGTTGCTTTTTTTCACAAGAAGTTATTTACATCATGAATTAACCGATTGGAGTTGCTGGCCGTTTTATGTGTTTTAATAATGATTTTTGACTAGTGATTCTCACCTTTTAAATATTTGTGAACCAATTTTCAATAAAAGTCGAGCTACATTTCCTTTGCTTTCATTTCTTCAATTTTCATTAACCCCTTAAGTGCCACCGAGTTATATATCCGTCTCGCTCAACCCATACGTTATGTGCCCCGGACGTATATATCCGTCGCTCCGAAATACGGTTATCGCATTTGCGCTGTTGTCAGTAAAAATATTCTGAAGAGGTTTCGGAATGCATTAAAATGATCTTGCAGGGTTATCGTGAAGGATTTACTTATTTCAGAGAAAAATTTGCTTATTTATGCCTTTTCTCTCCCCCACCGCATACGCTTGCCTATGTAAAAAATCGTAACACTGGGGTAAGTGAGTGAGTGAATATTTACGTCGCAATGTTCAGCTACACGAGGGCTTTTGGTGACGGACCACGAAATTTGGAACCATGGTCAAGAGACGGGGACGACACCTGAGCTGGCACCCCTTTTCCTAACTACTACACCACACCAACGGGAGGTCGTTTGAGCTCTCGACAGATTTAACGTGCATCGCTCCCCTACACGGCGGGTCTTTAGTGGTACTGAGCTCGAATTCGTGACAAGGCCAGCCACGATCGGATACCTTGACCATTCGGCTACCGCGGCCACAGGTAGCACTGGGGAGGGAATCGCGTAACTTTTAATAGGTAGATAGGGGGTGAAATACTCTTTCAATCTCTCTTCAGCAAGCTTTTTCTTACTTAAAATGGAATAAAAAAATTTA